>CM069432.1:29096353-29505420 GCA_035610365.1 Aquatica leii
AATTTAAATGCAAAATGCCTTCTCATTTTTCTAACGAAGAGTATGCTGATATCATTTACATTTATGGATTTTGTGATGGAAATGCGAGATCTGCCGTTAGGGAATATGAACGAAGATTTCCCAACAGGAGGGTGCCAAATCACCAAACCTTTTCTTCTGTGATTCAACATGTACGGACTGGACTCATGGTTCATTTCCATCCGTTTCAACAAGATCTGACCGTCCTGTGCAGTTAAATGTGAATGAGCAGGCTACATGTAAATCCACAATTATTTTATTTGGCGACGAGGCGCAATTTACTAGAGATGGAGTAAACAATACACGTAATTCTCATTTGTGGTCATATCAAAATCCACATGGCACAACAGAAACTAACTTTCAGCGCAGATTTTCTGTTAACGTATGGTGTGGCATCAACTTATTGGAACTTTTTTCTTTGAGGAACGTCTGACAGGAGAAGCATATGCTAACTTTTTGTGGAATGAATTGCTACCGCTTTTGGAAAAAGTACCTTTACTAACAAGACAACAAATGTTTCTGCAACATGATGGAGCTCCTCCACATTTTAGTCGGCATGTGACCGAATATCTAAATGTTGCTTACCCCAATAGGTGGATTGGGCGTAGAGGCCCGCATGCTTGGCCATCGAGATCGCCCGATCTCACACCTTTGGACTTCTATCTATGGGGTCATGTGAAAAGTTTAGTATACGAGGTAAAAGTTAATACCAGAGCTGAACTTATACAGCGTATCCTGGATGTGTGTCAACAAACAGGGAACAACCAGCACGTGCTTCGAGCGACTATTCGGTCCATTTTAGATCGCAGCCGTCGTTGTATTAATGCCGGAGGAGGTCATTTTGAGCATTTGATGTAATTTTTGTTTGTTTGCTTTTTTTATGTTTGTTTTGTAGTTCGATTTTCTGTTTTCAATAATAATAATTTTCAAAACGTGTGAGCATTTATAAACTTTGAACGCTTGTAACTGTGTAACTATGGCGAATTGGACCTATGTTTATAGGACGTTTTCTACTTAAATTGACCTAAGGAACATACCATTTCAGTATGTACAGTACCTCGTGGGACACCCTGTATAAGAAAAATCAGACCCATCTTTTAATAGAACCGAGAGAATATAAAAAGCCAGCTACATAACAAGTTTCAAATTACTAGGACTTTTGGTTCAAGAGTTATCGTGGGTACATCGTTACACAGACAGACACCCAAATATTTTTTGTCAAAAATACATTTTTTTGATTTAGGAGACCTTGAAACGTACAATATAAGAATTTAATAGCTAAATAAAATATGCAAAAAATAGAAAAAACTGAAAATGGTTATTTATACGGTTTTCGTACACGCAAAAAAATGTCAAAAAAAGATCGTTTTATTTTTATTTTTTTTATTTATTTTATTTTATTTTATTTTATTTTATTTTATTATTTTATTTATTCAATATGAAACGGAAAAATATGATAAAGTAGTTGGTAAAAATAATGTTATCACGAAAAATAAACAAATTTTTTTAACAAAAAATTACGCATTTCGTAAATTTTAAAATAAACATAAAAATACATCAATTTAATTACAAAAAAAAGTAGACGCCAACGATTGCAAAAGAAAAACATCCTAATCTAATGGGATCACCGCTTAAACCCGTAAGAAAAATATTTTGATTTTCGAAATAAGCACGTTATAAATATTTGTATTTATTTAGAAAGAAAAACATTTTTTAGTTCTGTAAATCCTTGGACTAATCCTCTTTTTTTATCATGTTAAAGTCGTACGCTCCGATGACTAATTCAGGCTTGTTTTACGAGAATTCGAAAGTATACATCATCCATTAACTATAATTTGTTTAATATCTAACTGGTAATTATCTTTTCATAATAACTATGAGATATGGAACCGATGATTACCTCTTAAACTTTGAAATCGTAAATTAAGTTTCTTAAAAACTAATTTAACTTGAAGGCATAAAATTAACTGTAAGCAAAATGATTAGTTGCAAAAATATGTTTTTAGTTTACATATAAAACGTTGATTAAGAAATCCGTTATTAGAAATAAAACAATAAGGACGAATAAAAATTTGCAGTTTATGTTGAAAAACGACATTGCTAATGCAATGACAACGGCTGAATGCACAAAAAGCATTGCCGCAATATCTACAATGCTTCAGCAATTTTAAATACCCTCCTGAATTTTGTGTGCTGATTCAATTTACATTGTATTGAATTTTTGATGTCTGCATGCGAAGCACAATCTGTTGTATTTTTAACTTCTTTGAATTGCCAATGCGCATACGTTTTAGGTAAACTATTTGTATATGTTTTAAATTTTAATAAAACCGGATTTATCGTACAAATATTATTACTACATGAATATTTATCAAAATATTTTCGTAACACCTTTATATTTAGGCTACGAGCATGTAAAGTGGAAAATTTTTATAATAAATTTAGAACGAACCCGTTTATTACGTTACGTAAATAAGCGCCCGGTAAGTTATTAAAGCAACATTATGTATGATCTTTAATTTCGCTGTTTCGTGTTAAAGTAAAATCTTCTATTTTTAGCAGTTTTAAAATTTTCAGTTGCTTAAAATTGGACAGTGCTATCTGCGCGTGTCCCCCGCAGCGTTTCAGTGAGAACGGCCACATGCTGTGCTTAAGATGAAGCTTATAAAGTAGATGACGTTACAAACACATTTTCCATAATTTAAAAAATACTGACGCCCTTAACCTTGCCTTTGACTAGAGGATTTGTATAATGAGAAAAAATTTACGAAAGTATTCGTTACGTGATTATTGCTTATTATGAAAAACCTTTAGATTTGGGTTTTCTTCGTATGTAATTAAAACTCTATTTTTATTTTCAACGCGAATTTTGATGCAAAATATTACAGTTAATAATAGAAGACGAAAATGAACTTACATTTGTTACGTTTATTTCGACGATTCGATCCGGATAGAAACTTAAGCTGCTTGGTAAATCCTACTTTAAAAAAACGCTTAATCTACTTTTAATTGGGATCTAGATTTTGTGCCTAATTTCACTTGTCTTTAGCTGTCATTTTGAACTGTCATAAATGTTAAAATCAGCTGGGGAAATTGTTGGTTAGGTACTAGTTTTTGTTTTTTTAGATCAAAATGAAGTTAAATAAAAAGAAAACGTTTTCCATCTAACATGTTCAGTATTTTTTTTCTTTGAATAATTAAAAAAAAATGGTTTTATTTTTACTCCAGGTATTTCTGTTTCGTTTTTTTCACTATAGTTAAATAATAAACTTTTACCAATAGTAAATACTACCTAAATAAACCACAAATGACAAATTATACTAGTAAACTACAAAAAAGTGAGATTAAGTATTTCTTGTCTTAATCCATGTCGATATAAACAGTGAGATTAAGGATTAATAATTCAAGCCGCTTGAGTTTCTATCCGTATCGACCCGTCGTGATAAACGTAGTAATTATCTTCTGTTTGAATTTGTCAATTGTCTGACCAACGCACAGTGCATTGAAGGAAATCGGACAAAAATCATAAGTTCGTTTAGATACGACAGAAAGCTATTTTTTTTATACATATTAGTTGATATAAGTTGGGCGCATGAGATTTTCGTTCAAATCGGTATACAGAGTTAGTAGTTTAAACCATACTGGAATCAAAATCTAAGGAACTTATTCGTTCGTGTTTCATTACTATTGCAAAAAAAATGAATGAGTTTTCCTGTTAGAAAAGGAGAAAAAAGTTCAAGAAATACTTCATTTCTGCAATACAGAGTGTTGAAATTTTATTTCCTTTTTGTTTTTTTTTCTAAATAATTTTCGAAATGGATGTGGGTATTTATATTAAAATTGGTATCTGAGGGTTTTCAAGACGCAAAATTCGAATTTATTGTTTGTATAACTACCATTTGTAGGGGGCCATAACTTTTTATTTTATTATAAGACATAGGTTTATAGGAACTCTTTCCTTTTTTTTAATAAACGTTCCTGAATGCCATCGCAATATTTTTTAAACATGGTGCAGTACGTAAGAATTTCAATTAATAAAACCCTAAAAAATGAATGCAAAAGTTATAAAGAAGAAATTGATTTTATTAGGTATCAAAATGAACATACAAATAATCAAGCTGTCATAGGTAACAAATTCTGCCAACCTAAGTTAAATAAGTCAGTCTGATTTGGATGATTCTTTATCAGAGATAATGCTAAATCTGAAATTAAGTTGTTCGAAATTGAAGGCTCTATCACTTTTATATACTTCTCAACCCCTCCATCAATTTTCATGCCTTTTTTAGTAGTGATGCTTCTTTAGTTTAATATGAGAGGTTCAAAAGTCAATATCAATATGGTCATCAGGTCTTTGTTTGAGTACCCCTCGAGCATTTACGGGTATGAGATAATCGGTTTTTCGTTACCTCCTTGTGTCTGGCTTCAAGTGTATCATCGGACAATTGTCCAATTCGAAAAGAAAATGCACTAATTATTTCACACCCGTGAACAAGCACCTTATGGACGCTACTTGGCATGTAGTACCAACCATATGGACTGATATATAACTCCCTCGTTTCGTCTAACAACATTTAAAATTTTTCCACATCCATAGTAAAACCGCTTGACGACACTCTTAGAATAATGGAAAACTTAGTAATTAGTTCCTTCTCGATTCCAGTAATCTCTGAGCTAAGAACAGGATTTGAGAAAAATCTTCTTGCAGCGTTACCATCATTAGTCGAGCCATATCCTGGCTTGAGCTTGTCCACTAAGAGACCAAGGCATTCAAAAAACCTAATCCAACAATGTAGAGTGAACAAACCAAAGCGATAGTTTTCTGCATGAGGTACCTTAGTCAACACTTTCTTTGTGTTTATATTCTTTAGAGTAGCACCACAAATCTTACATTTGGAAGCGGCATTTGTATCAGATCAAACGTTGCTGACACTACCATCCATCATTGTAAAAAAGAGCTCGTAGCTGACATGACATTCTTGGCCGCTCTCTATCGTGAAATGACTGTTTTGCAATTGACTGATTCTCTCTGTCATCTACCTCTCCTCTATGCACACTAGTTCTGCATTTTCTTTTTGAAACTTAAGTACGCCTGCAGTAAAGTGTCGATGATGGCCTTGGATTGACCCACGCGTTTTCTCCAGTGTCTAAGTTAACCAACTTCAAAGGTACTAATGCTGTAAACATTGTAAATTTTGGTTTGTATTAGCTGTGACCAAAGCTACCGTCGAAGCCCCATTTACACATCAGTTTGAGTCGATTACTCTGAGCAGTCAGGTGAAGTAGTTCTTGCGGGCTCACTTCAGCTGAGGTTTTTGTAACTAAAACAGATAATGGCATAAAGGCATTTTTGACTAGTTTCAATTTATAGAGATTTGGAAAGCAGTTAGGATGAATAGAATTTACTATAGACCTTAACACTTTGTATTTATTTTCCGACAAATCTAGATCTAAATACAGAGCTAGAGCTTGAGAAGGAGTTAGTAAAGAAGTTTCAGCTTTGATCTCTGTTGTGCCACGTGTCATTTCAGCAGCGAATTGCAGCTCATGAAATGAAAGACTTCATGGGTCTTCCACGTAGACGTTTCCGTCCGGGTTTGCTTATTTCAGTGGATGAATATTGTACTTGTTGTTGTAGCCAAGCCTCGTGACGTTCCTGAAGTCTTTCTCTGCTTTGACTAACCTCTTTTCATTTATTATTCATGTTAAGACAGAACAGCCGGCTAGTTGTCATCAGTTCTTTATGAAAATCGTCAGAACATTTATCCAGCGCTAGAAGAGAATACATTTTGTCGAACACGGCTAAAATTTTGTTTGATTTTTTGCTCTGACACCATACGTCCAATAGATCAATATTTTTTATTGATTTGACTCGCTCTGCAAAAAATATCGTAATAAGATGAAACGCGATCAGAAGCAAATGAACTCTACTTGATATTAATGTTCATTCATTATGCAGTAATAAAAAACTACAACTACGAATGCAGAAAAAAATACAAATGAGCCAGAGGGATACAAAACCAAATATTTTAAAGTACATACCTTGATCTATGTTTTCCATGAATTGTTGTTGATAAACACTCACTCTTTTTCACTTTTGATCAACTTCCCCAAGTAACAATAGTTGGAAATCAATACAAATTTTAATACATATTATTTTTCTACATAGTCTTCTCTCTTATTTACACATTTTCCCACCGAATCGGTTTTAATCCTTGTCTCAAAGAATGAAACTGGTCGTGTTGATAACCAATTGCGTACAAACGTTTCTACACCTTCGTTGTCCTCAAAGTGGTGACCTCCAATTTTTCTTTAAGTGGCGCAAACATGTGGTAGTCACATGGCGACAAATCAGGACTGTAAGGCGGGTGTTCAAGGGTTTCCCAATGCATTTTGTTCAATTTTCCTTGAGTCAATGCAGCTGTGTGTGGCCGAGCGTTGTCATGCAACAGAATCACACTTCGGGTAGGCATACCTCGCTTTTTTACCGATAAGCAGGTTTCACTTGTTGGAGTAGTTGGCAGTAATACTCAGCATTAATTGTACGGCGTTCGTGCAGATAATCGATCAGCAGTACGCCTTTCAAATTCTAAAAAAACTGTTGCAAGAATTTTCCCAGCAGAAAATCGGGTCTTGGCTTTCCGCGGTGCTGCCTCTCCAGGTTTTCGCCACTCCATGCTTGCACGTTTGGACTCCGGAGTATAATGATGCATCCATGTCTCATCACAGGTGACAATATGTCTCAAAACCCATCCCCCTCTGCTCGATATCTTGCTAACAGCCTTTCACATACAGCAAGACGGTTTGCTTTCTGATCTTCACTAAGAAGGCGAGGAACCCATCTTGCACACACTTTTAACCCAACTCATCTGAAATGGTTGTTTGAGCACTCCCGTATGATATTTCAACGTGTTCAGCAATGGCCAATACTGTAAGATGGCGGTCACCTTCAATCAGCTCACGAACTGCATGGATATTCGCCTCATTGATGCTTGTCCTGGGACGGCGTGCATGAGTCTCTCGGCTATCTGAAAACTTTTTGTGTCAGTCTTACACTTTGGTCCTTGAAAGTGGTGCATTGCCGAACTGTGCAGATAGTCGACGCAAAATGTCTTACGCCCTCCCGCGTCAAAAATTTGATAATAACACATCTTGCTCAGACATGATGCTACTAACAGCGCATCGACTGCGCCTCGCCAAACCGACGAACTTCCTTCTTCTTGACATCTCTACCTAACATATATCGCAACGTCACGCCACTCGAATTACCTAAAAGGCGCTAAACAGAAAAGTCCGGTTCATGTTTGATTTACCCTCGTATAATGATTATAAACGTAACTTCAAATTCAGAAATTGACGGCTCGTGACAAGTCAATCGAAGTGGAAGACATTGTTAGAATTGGTCGTCATGACAGCGCACTCAATTGTCTTATCAACGCTTACTTTGGTTTCCAACGAGTTGAAATTATTTTTTTAATTTTTGGGTTAAGCTCGATGCACGGTGCGACGCGTTGAAGTATTTCCTTTGTTAAAATAAAAAACATTTTAAAGTTTTTTGATGTTTTAAATCTAATTTGTGATTTGTTTTAATGATTGTTTAATGTTTTGGATTAGATATTATAATTATTATATCACTATTTATTTTATTTTAAATTTTACCGAAACCGAACTATCGAACTTGCAGAGTAATGAGTATATACATATGTCCGGTGCTCAAAAACGCAAAGAACCATATTACACTGGTGGTACATCGAAACAAAAAAATTCTTAGTTCAAAATAAACCATGTCGACCAATAAAACAAACAAGTCAAAATGAAAAACAGAACGTTTGTGGCTATGCTATTCACCAATACTAAATAAATGTTACTGCCAACCTTGCTGTTGATTTGCCCAAATTAAAGACACAATGGTTTTAATGACTGGATTCATTTGCATCAAACAATTGATAGACATGAAAAAAAGCTAAGCCACAATGAGTCCTGTGCTATTTTTGATAGATGGTTAAACGAAACGATTGACCACGAACTAGAGTCGAAGATTCGGCACGAAATTTCAATATGGAAACTAATTTTGGAGCGTATTATTGGCTTTATGCAACATGCCGTTTAGAGAATATGACGAAAATGCGAATTCTGCAAATCCCGGAATCTTTTTCTCAGTGATTCATTTCCTTTCAAAATTACCATGGTGCAATAGATGATGTTTTAGGAAAAAGTTTGACAAACGAAAGAATTTTTTGGAGAAATATTTTGAAGAGGATCATCCATGTTTCGTTAACGTTGGCTACATGCAACTTTTCATTTCGTGGAAAGAGTGGAAATATGACTGACAGTAGCAAAGGAATTTTTTTTTAGTAATCGAACTACTATCCAAATATGATAGTTTTGGAAGAGCTAATTCGAAAACCAAGTGGCACTGTTAATTATTTGAGTCCAACAATACAAAACGAAATGATTTCTCTGATGGCTGAAGAAGTGCTCAGTGAAATTAAAGAAGAACTAAAGAATGCGTCTTTTTTCCATTATTATGGACACGACTCAAGACGTCAGTAAAGTAGATCAGTTAAGTGAAGTCTTTCGCTATGTAAAAATTGAATATGATGAAAGCGGAAAACCTTGTGACTTGAACGTATGCGAAACGTTTACCTCTTTCACAGCCGTTACGGACCAAACCGCTTCGAGACTGGAGCATCTCATTATAAAAAATTATAAAATCCACAAGGCTACGACGGTGCATCCGTTATGAGTGGTGTTTATAGTGGAGTACAGAGGAGAATTGAAGATCTAGCTCCGTATGCATATTTTATTCACGGTGCCAGCCATAATTTAAATAGAAATAGCTCAATTCTTTGAGACTGTGCAAAATGTATATACTTTTTTTGAGCACAGCATTGTTCTTTGGCAAGAGCTTAAACTTTCCACCGATTGTACAAAAAATAAGACCAATTTTAGGACTAAGATAACGCTAAAGACTTTAAATCCCACACGTTAGGCGGGAGGGTACGAGGCAGTTTAAGCGTTAAAAGAGAGATTTGCTGACGTCATGAAAGCCTTAAATAAAATAATTTTGTCAAGCAAAAAGCAAAGGAAAGGAATGAGGCTAAAGGGCTCAAGAAAAAGTTAGAATCATTCAGCTTTGTCTTGCTTTTGATGGCCCAATTTAAAATCTTGAGAGAAATAAATTTAGCTTCAAAGTCCTTACAATCTGAATGCATAGATTTAATGATTTTATTAAAAGTGACAGAACTTCATTCTTCCTTCGAAGAAGTCTTAAGTGACGCTACGCAGGTGTGTGTAAAATGGGGGATAACACACAAATTTGCAGATCAAAGAGCGAGGAGGGTAAAAAAACACTTTGATAAACAGTGCGAAGATCAAAGATTGACCGATCCTATCAGCAAATACAAAGTGACAGCATTTTATCCAATGGTTGATACCATAGTGTCACAACTTCAAACCCGTTTTAAAAGCATGAAAGAAGTAGTTGCTCTTACAGAATTGCTCAGCCTTCTTTCCTTGCCTCCAGTACAGACGAAGAATTTTTTGACGATGTGACGCCAATGTTCTAGGCACAGATTTTATCAGTCCGAAATGCTTTTAAATCAAAGTTTAGAACTTTTACAAATATCAAAGAAGTTACGAACCTGCTCTTGATACAAAACAGCTCTTTAGCTTGCGCTTACCCTGATGTACTTACCGCTTGCTTCATGTATCTTACAGTTCCGGTAACCGTGGCGAAAGCTGAAAGGTCTTTCCAAAACTTAAACCGATAAAAAATTATCTTAGAAACTTTATGTCTCAGCAACGTCTTACAATATTGGCTATTTTATTGATTGAGAATAAAATCGACTACAACCGAGTGATTGATGTTTTTGCCAGTGTTAAATCCAGAAAAAAAAACATTTTGTTTTGTGTGCCATTGAGTTTTTTCCCTTTTTTGTTCCTGCGGAGAAGCTGTTTCTATTTTTTGTTATTATTACATCATTAAATTTTGTTTTATTTCTGTTCTGTTATTGCCATTTAGACCTAGTACACATGTACTTTTACTGAACTGAAAATGTGGCTTAAATTTGAGTTAGTAATTGGCACACCAGAAAACACATTAAGCCTATAAGTATCTTTGAACATTAAAAATATGGACAAGAGGCCTCGTATGTACTACGGCACTGGTCTAACGAAAACTGGTTCAAAATAAATGTGTTTTTTAAAACGTTGGACATTATTTTAGTTCAATTAAAAGATCGAATTTCTGGGCTGAATCAGCTGTATGCAACTTTCAAAGTTTTATCTCCAAACGGTTTATCTAGCAATATTTCTGATGAAGAATTATATCGAATGGGTCAGTAGCTTTTATTGTTATTTATTCTTTAACAAATTAATTTACCCGAGCCCAACAGTCATTTATTACGGATTTATTACAAAGATCACAACAATACCAAAATTCGGCCATTAGTCGCCTTTTATCTTGTATGCGCGTACATTTTAATGCGTCCCGATAAGTATACCTTTACAAAATTGATTCGGTGCGAATTTACATATTTAAACAAACATTTTTTTTTCTAGACAAACAATAATTAAACAATACATTTTCAAAGTATTAATCCATGATAAAAGCGTGTTTTTTATTGTGACCTTCAATTTTTTTTCATTTTTTTGACATCCTCAGGGACCCGGTTGGATTTTGAAACACAAGCCCATAGCCGCATTGTTACGCCACTGACTTAAATGCTGAAATAGCAAAATATTAATTCGTCTACAACTTAATGAAGTAGCGTGCAAAATAATATAACCTAAATTACCAGCAAAGTCTTTACTTTAAAACCACATTGGGTGATTTAGTCCTTTTATCGCACAATCTAAAAACAGAACCAAATCTAATTATAATATTATTAATAAAATAATTATATGTACAAAGCAAAATTGTCGGATAAATGTTTTTAGAATCAAACAATGAATTTACCGAAACAAAGAAATCATTCGATTCTGCAAACAAAAAAATTAGCAAAATAAACAAACGTCAAAATTTAATCAACGCCGATGAACTCATGCCGTAATGCCTATTACGAATGATTCATTTTGTGCATGTTCTAGAACACGAACATTTAATTTTATTCCCATAAAAAAGTCCCTCGCATTCCTTATGACATGTACGGAATATTAATGACCAATTTAGAAGTGATAATAGATTTAAGACTTAACTGGATAGACGAAAAGTCGATTAAACAAAATAAAAATATTTTCTATTTATAATTAACATACTTTCATTTCTGGAAAAACCGCTATTTACCTTATTTAGAAAATATATACAATTAAAAGCAAATAAGGAGAGTTATTACACTCTAATTAAAATTCACATTTTAATTCATCAAAATTACTTCAAGCAATTTTTTTCTGTGATTCCAGGTGGAAAATTGTTGCTTTATTTATTTGTTTTGGTAATTGCTTTTTAGGATTTTTTTAAAACCAGTTTTAATACTGTTGGAATTAAAAATAATAATTACTAAAAAAAGTTAACCGTAAATTTAAAATCGCTATCTTTGGACATAACTAATTGTATTAAACTTTTATTAATTTTGTTTTGAAAAGGTAAAAGTGTAAAAAATGCAGAATGATTGAAAGGGAACATTCGCGCGTGTATATTTTAAGAATCAATTGAAAATTACTCTATTCTTCGAAATTTTTAAAATCAATCGTATCCGTTCGAATCGTGCTTTAATCAAATCACAAATCAATAAGGAAAATGTAAATGCAGATAGCGGGCGCCTGTCGACCTTATTATCCTTATTCAACACTGTCATTAAACTTCCTTCACAAAAAAAAGAAAAGTTCGTATTTAAAGAAAAAAGAATTTTAATTATTTAAGACAACATTGTTGGATTCTCGAATAATTAATTTTCTATTTTCTTCCACGTTTTCCGACAGTTTCCAAAGTCCACGTCAGTGTATTTGAACTTTTAATTACTATTAATATCTACTTTTCGCTATTGATATCTTATAATTAAACTGTTAATAATTAATTTCTATTGTTTCGAGGGCGTATTTCGTATGTATGACATTAGGTACGTAGCATGTACATATATAATTTGCTACCAGAACTGAATGTAGTTTATTTATATACCGTGCAAGGACATTACGTACGATCTCTGTTACAAGTGTCTTGACATATTCCTTTCCCATCCACATCTTTAATTTCCATGTACGATTATTAAAACGTATAAATACGTTGTATCTTTATTTTAGTTCACACTTTAATTAAAACATAATCCTCAGGGTATATTGCTTAGAAGTTGAATTAAAGCTGATATAACGATATTTGGCGTCGGTCCAGTTATCTAAAACGTTTTATAAAACTTTATTTATTAACTTTTAATACATTTTATCGACTTGGATACTAGTCGGACTTTATATAAAAAATTAAATTCATAAAATGTTAACAAAATTTTTTGTGTCAATAATCGAGTTTTTTATCTAAAAAAAATCTACGTTAAAATTTTATTTTATTATTGTTGCGAAAGCGGCATTAACGCAATTTTCAATTACGTAACGGTATGTTTTCTTAAATGTGAAATTTGTTATTGTCGTGCTTTTAGCTACTTTTATTCAAATTCGATGTATTCGCAATGATCAATTTATGTATGTGAATTAACAACTTTTACAGTTCTTTGCAAATTACCGGTTATCAAATTCTTCTACAGTTTTTTACAAACATTAACATGATTAGTAGCGCTACCTCAAAATTGTTGTAATAAAAAAGTTGTTCTTGTACCTTTCTAAAATTGTATTCCTCTACAAAGCTAATACGAATGGTAGTTTACAAACAACTGTCATCCCGTTGTGTTTCTATTTTCACGGAATTTTTGTATATTTCCGTTTTTTTTGAGTAGAAGTTTACGCTGACTCGACCTGTAATAAAATATTACCTAAAAATTCAATAAATGCTTGACAATAATTGTATTGTTGATTAAACACTATAGTAAAACCAAAATATTACTATTATTTTTAATTCGTACAAAGTTATAATAAATAAACGAATCTTTGTGTTGTTATGAAGGGTTCTGCAACAGTGCGTCGGGCTTTCCTAACGCATTTCCCGTGAAATATAGAAACAAATGTTATTGGTTTAACACGTTGAGTGCCACCATGAATCAAAAAAAATATGGCTGTGTGGTCAAATTAATTTTTTTTAATAAATCATTATAACATTGTGTTCTACCTTGTATTTAGTCAGTTTTAGAACAATTTATGAAAAACTACTCCTTTTTGAGAAAAAAAAAGAAAAAATGGTACCACATTGGTCTCATGCGGCCACAAAGTTCCAATTTGGTCTCCACGGTCATGTGAGACCAACTTGTGACCATGTTGTTATTGTGCGATCACGATTTTTCATAAGCTAAGATGAGAGTACTGCCAACACAAATGTGATCTTCTTTACGTTTAGTAAAGGTAAAGATGAGTGGGTTTGCGAAAAACAGAAATCATTGCAACAATGTCTTTCTGACGAAGACGATAATAAAGTTGTAGCGGTATAAGTGTAAACCGTCATTTAATCAAGCTACCCTCTAGTAAGCGAGAAGAGGGAAATAAATAAAAGGATGCAAAATCCTGTCAACCACCTCTCTATCGTTTGGTTCGTCGCAAGTGGCGTAATGTCAAAAAGTACTGTAGCTTCATGATTTCAAATGTTAATAAAGTTTACTAGTTATTAGTTATTACTGGCAAATATAGGAGCTAAATGTTGACCCCGACGTGATACGGAAAGAATAACAAATTTCTAGCAAGTAAGTAGTAATCTTAATTAATCGAAAACCGGAAGCATAGCCACCAATACCAACGACAACGCGGACGCCACCGTGCAGGGAGAAGAAGCACAGATAAATAAAATGGCTACCATTTTAAAACTACCAAAATTCTGGCGCGAGAAACTAGCATTGTGTTTTATTCAATTGGAAATCCAATTTAAAATCGCTAATATTCGAAGCGATACAACGAAATTTAATTATACCATCGCCAACTTGGAAAGTGAATACATCCAGGAAATTAAAGACATCCTCTTAGCACCCGCTTCACAACAAACATATGAAAGATTAAAAACTGGGTTAATTACACGCCTTTCCATTTCTCAAGAGCAAAAAATTAAGAGGTTACTAGAACACGAAGAAATGGGAGACAAAACATCGTCGCAATTCATGAGGCACCTAAAAAATTTGGCGGGAAGTGATGTAAGCGACAAGATATTGCAAAGTTTATGGCGTAGCCGGCTACTTCAAAGCATGCAGGCCGTATTAGCAGCGGCAGCATTAAAAAAAGTTTAGAAGATCAGGCAGTGTTGATAGATGCTGTATTTGCAACAATGCAAACCAACATACAAGCTATAACATCTCCTAGCACATCTGGCTAATCAGTTCTTGAGGCAAAGATAGAAGCATTAACGCTTCAGGTAGCTGAATTAATAAAAGGTCAAAGACACAGAAGCAAATCCCGAAACCGTTTCCGATCGAACTCAAGATCAAGAAGATATCAACCGACAACTGGATTGTGTTGGTATCATGATACGTATAAATATAAAGCACTAATCCTTGCAACTTTAAACAAGAAAAAAACTAAATGTGGCAGCGGCCACCAGTCTTCCTACCACCAGCATGAGCCGCCTTCATGTAATGGATCAGAAAACGAGAATGCAATTTTTTGTTGACACCGGGGCTGACATTTATGTATATCCGAAGAAACTTCTCAATTCTGTTTTAACCAAAAGTGAATTCGCATTGTTTGCCGCAAACAACACTAAAATTAAAACATTCGGTTTTGTTACACTCAAACTGGACTTAAACTACGACGGTCATTTTTGTGGCGTTTCATTATAGGCGACATAGATAAACCTATAATCGGATCAGACTTTCTTAGTTATTTTAATTTATTAGTGGATGTTAAAAACAAGAGACTTCTAGATAACTCAACCTCCCGTAGCGTCCCCTGTCAAATCAGTTCAGTGCTAGACAGTGACTTTAATGACCATTATTAATGATAGGACAATGTATATAATAGAATTTTAAGTGAATACCCCACACAAAAAAAGTGCCTCTTTCCCAAAGACTGTAAAACATGCGACAGTGCATCACATCGAAACTGTGCCGGGTCCACCAGTAAGCAGCCGTTCTAGTAGACTAGCACCAGCTATTGCAAAGAAAGAATTCTAGTTAATGCTCCAGCAAAGTATTATACAGCTTTCAAAGAGCAACTGATCCTTACCAATCCACCCAACACCGAAAAATAATGGAGAATTTAGGTCTTGTGGAGACTATAGAACCCTAAATGCGAAAACAATTCACGACTGCTACCCAATCCCCCATATTAAATATTTTTCACATCTTTTATATGGTAAGAAGCTCTTTTCTACAGTCGATCTAGTGAAAGCATTTAACCAAATACCGGTACATCCTAATGACGTTCCAAAAAACAGCTGTTATAACACTATTTGGACTGTTTGAATTTCTGCGAATGCCATTTGTTCTATAAAATGCAGCACAAACATTCTAACGATTCATAAATGAAGTCACTAACAATCTAAACACCTGTTACTGTTACTTGGATGACATAGTAGTAGCATCCAAAACACAAGAGCAGCATATGGAACATCTTCGAACCCTTTTCAACCGTCTACGTGACTATGGAATATGCATCAATCCCACCAAATGCTCCTTTGGTCAAGAGGAAGTAACCTTTTTAGGATATACCATAAATAATAAAGATACAACATCTCCTAAAAGTAGAATCGAAGCAATCTGTAACTTCAAGAAACCAACATCCATTAAGGAACTTCGACAGTTTCTTGGGATGGTCAACTTTTACCGTAGATTCATCCCCAATGCTGCAGCAATTCAAAATTCATTAAACAAGTTTTTAGGTGGTCCTAAAACCAGCAACAAGGCACTTAACGAATGAAACACAGAAACTAGCGACTCGTTCGAGAACACGAAGAATGCCTTAGCAGAGGCAACCTTATTAGCACATCCGTCGCCAACAGCACCATTTTCGGTTATGGTTGATGCTTCAAATGTAGCTATTGGAGGAGTGTTGCAGCAAAGCATCGATGGCTACTGGAAACCGCTAGCATTTTTCACCAAAAGTATTTACGACAGATGACTCCTAGCAACATATTCTACCATCAAACACTTTAAACATACCTTAGAAGGTAGAAAATTCACACTGTTTACGGACCATAAACCTCTCACATACGCTCTAAAACAAAAATTGGATAAATGCACACCAAGATAGTTCCGTCAGCTGGACTACATAGCACAATTTACGAGTGATATCCAACATGTATCTGGAATTGACAACTCACCACCAGATGCCTTATCCTGCATTTGCAGCACTGGGATGACATCAACCATAGCTCTAATAAATTACGTACAACTTAGCCAACAACAAGAAGGAGATCCTGAGCTACAAAAGTTATTAAACGAGCCAAATTCAGGCATAGCAATAAACTTCTACAAATAAAATCAGACCATTTGTTCCACAACAACTTTGATTTCAAATATTCGATAACTTACACAAATGATCACACCCAGGAGCAAATGCTACAGTTGAGATGATCAAATCACGTTTCGTCTGGCCTTCCATAAGAAAAGATTGTAGATTATGGTGTCGCCAATGTATACCATGCCAGAAAAACAAGATTTCTAGACACATGTTTACACCAGTATGTAATTTCGTACCACTCTCTTAAAGATTCGAACATATACATATAGACTTGGTAGGTCCATTACCACCATCCAAGGGTAATACGTATCTACTGACAAGCATTGATCAATTTACGCGATGGCCTGAAGTAATCCTCATAGCAGACGTCACCGCAGAAACAGTAGCATTCATATTTTATCTCAACTGGATTGCAAGATATGGAGTACCACTTTGAATTACAACTGATCGAGGTCAATACTTTCATTTTACCTTGTTTTTAGCACTGACAAAATTTACTGGCACAAAACATGTAAAAACTAGTGCATACCATCCACAAAGCAATGGTACGGTAAAAAGGTTGCATAGGCAGCTCAAAACTTCGATAAAATGCTAAGACCGTAAGTCATGGGTTGAAACTCTACCTTCGGTACTGCTTGGCATAAGATCTTCCATGAAAGAAGATATACAAGCAACTTCAGCAGAACTACTATTTAGGCAAAACCTAAAACTGCCGGGAGAATTCTTCGAGTTGACGAGTGAAGATAACACTTCTGAATTTGTTAACAAAATGCGAAAACAGTTTGCACATATTAAACCGACAGTACCGAAGCATCACAACAAAGAACGGTTATTCGTCTTCAAAGATATCGATAACTGTACACATGTATTTGTTAGACACGACACTGTTAGAAAACCCGAGGGGTTAACCGCAGGAAGAAATCATGTACACCATACTTCATACTTCATCTTAATTCGTAATACTTCATCTACTTCACTAATAAATCATAGTACTTCGTGTACTTCACTAATAATTCATGGTACTTCATGTACTTCACCAATAATTCATAGTACTTCATATTCTTCACTTATAATTCATAGTACTTCCTGTACTTCACTAATAATTCATAGTACTTCAGGTACTTCTTCAATAATTCATAATATTTCATCTATGAAGTTTTAAGGAATTTAATAAATACACGTAAATTGTCAAAATGTTATTAGTATTGTCATAAAATAAAGAAATAAACAATCAACCTTCAACACAATCAAATTTTTAAAAAAATAAAATGAGAATATTGTTGTTACTTTTATTGCTTTTTAAAAATACAGATTTCGAAACACATCTACATAGCTCGCCTCATAATTTTATTTAAGCCTTGTTTATGTTGTTGGGGTAGTTTTTATTAATAGTGAATTGTTCACTACCTATTAGACATATTGGGTCTATTAAAATAAATTCTTTATTAAAAATACCTTCTCTTATGAACGTCACTTCGATAGTGAAAAGTATCGTTCTGTGTAAAACTAGCTAGACACAAAGTCGCCTAAGTAACCAAAGGCAGTAGTTCACTCTAGGTGGATAATCATCGGATAATAATTCTTCTACTTTTGCAGATGGCACGGGTGTAATAGTTGCTCGTGCAACACTCTCCAAACGGTCATATGACCGCAACTCATGGAAAATCTTTTCCTGTAAATCCTCTGCGCCCTTCTACAATATTTTCAGTTTCTCTAAATACTAAATGCATATCAGCATATTCAATTCTACTAAAATCGACCATTATTACAGAGAAACTATCACAAACTAAACAAAACAACAATTATTTGTAATCATTTGTTTTGTTCCTAACCAATGCAATTTGACTGTTTAAAACGAAAGCAGATAAGTTATTCGTCGCTACCAGTTTTTAAATTTTTATAACTTTTAAATTAAAAAAAATTTGGAAAAATCTTGAATATGGTTCTTGTAAATTTTTTGCATGAGAATCATAATGAATAATTATATCGTGCAGTTTTCCGGAAAATCAAGGTCAAAGCGTTTAAATGGTCGCCATTTTGAAAATATAGACAGTTAAGCAATGGATGGCAGTGATTTTATGTTCAACCACTTTTATTGTGCAGAAAATTCTATAACGTAACATTTTTCTCTATAATAATTTTGATAATAAAAACTGGCAAAGAATTAAATGATAACTAGCCAACATGTGCACAGTGCGATCATTTAACTACGAACTAAAGAGTAACGCTTGAGTAACCGAAAGTAAAATCAGTTTGAATTACCTAGCATAAAAGAAAAAAGAATCATGTGAATGAATCCGAATTTTTTATTTATCTAATCATAACAAGCGATAACAAGTGTCTCAGAGTCGGCATTTGTTTATCAACTTTATTTAAAATCAAGACCTAATTACCTACTCATTGTACCCCAATAACAAGTGCAATTACTGCATTTCTCATGCTAGGTATTTTGTTTTTTTTGTTAAAAGAATTTATATTTCTTAGTAGGTAAACTGATATACGTCTTTACAAAATATTTTAAATTTGCAGATTTAGTAGGTATTTATTTCGATCATCTTGCATTTAGAGAAATTAAAAAACTGTAAGGATTGAGTCAACCTGTTTTTTAAGCTTTGGTAAAATCCTCTCGTTTCGTGAAAAACCGCACTGACCGGTAGATATTAAATTTATGAAATCTAAAATTCAAGAAACATGTAATTCGTTATTATGAAAATTCATAATTAACCATTAAAATGAATATGCTCAGTTTTTTGTTGAGAATGTAGTACTAAGATTTATAGTATTTCGTTTAAATGTTCATACAAACGTTATGTGTTTCACATATATTACACGTACTTCACTTATACTTCATAGACTTCACTTATACTTCGTATACTTCACTTATACTTCACGTACTTCACTTATACTTCATGTATTTCACTGCTAATTCATGTACTTCATTAGTACTTCACCTACTTCATATAAAGATTTTATGTACTTCATCACGGGTGTACACTAAACTTCACCAGTGGTTTACCCCTCGGAAAACCATTACAATCGCCTTACAATGGTCCATTTCAAGTATTAACCAGAACATTTAAAACAATCACAATAAAAACAAACAATTAGCAACAAACAGCCTTCATCATGTCTGAAGACGAGGACTACAATGAATCACCTAGAAGTCGAAAAGAAACAACAGAAGTCGAGCAATCTCCATCCACTTCTACAACTGTAGAAGATAAATGCACCAAATCTGGAAGAAGAGTAAGATTCCTTGCAAAATATATAAAAACTATAAAGTAAAGTGAAGTGTTTATAATTTGTTTATATTGTTTAATAACGGTTAGGTCGTTAAGTGTGACACGTAAACTATCGAGCATGAGACTACCTATACAAGTGCAAACAAACTATTTTGTGTATATAACTGTGTTTAAGATTTTTATAGTTAAAATTAATGTAAATTACGTAACTTCATTACTGGCGAGGAGGTACTGTAGCGGTATAAGTGTAAACCGTCATTTAACCAAGCTACCCTCTAGTAAGCGAGAAGGGGGAAATAAAAAAAAATAAAATATACTAGCTAAAAAGTGTTTGAGCCCGATGGTACGTACGACGAATATAAACCCGATTTGAGTGAAATTTCTGATTTTGATTCGTCAAAAATGGGTTATCGGCCGTCTAATAAAATGGTAAAAGCTCTTAGAAAAATTCTTGTTGGTAAATTGAACGACTACGAGTCACAAAGTACTGAAAAAACTGAGTTATAACAATCAACATCAACTGAAAAACTACAAATTTTCAGCAAAACAGGAACGCCTCACATATACTAGATGACACAATTGAAAATGTTATTCGACAGATGCAGAGTTTATCATCAAGCGAGGAAAAGGACAACCAACATGTAAATGATTGTGAGTATCAGTGAGTCAATTACTGCTGAATGCAAAAAAAGTATTGTGCAAAAATGGAGAGATAAACGTACAGATGAAATGGTAAATGTACCTAAACGAAGCCAAGACGTTTTTAAACCAAAAATTGTGGTGTAGTATAACAAAGCTTTTATTGATCTGTCGGATCAGGTAAACGCTTATAATTCATCTCCACGAAGAAGTTTGAAGTGGTATCGGAAACTAGCACTTGAGTTTTTGACCGGAACATCATTAGTAAATGCTTATGTAGCTCATCAAGAAATTGCTAATGAAAAAATATCTATCACCCAATTTAGAAAGGAAGTCATCAAAGCGTTATTGAATGACGAAGGAGATGCCATACCAAAAGACTTAGAAGCTAAGCAAACTTCTTACCTACTCGAAGATGTTGGTCGATGCAATAAAAAACGTTGTGCTACCTGGTATTCAAAAATTCTGAGCAGCGGGGATACAAGGAGGCATAAAAAAAAACACCGCAATCTGCCCTAAAATGTTTTGCGTGCAATAAATATTACTGCGTTTCATGTTTTTTTTAAGTGCATACAGCAGTTAAAAAATACTATTTTTGTAACTTTTCTGACAATTTATAACTCTTTGTTTGTTGGATAAATAACTTTTTTATTATTTGTTAAATACATACAGAAAAAAAACATGTTTCCCAAAATATTGTTTTTTATAAAATATATTTTTTTGAATCAATTTGCTGTATGGCCAAATACAGAAAATGTTTCGTCAAACCATACATGTGTCGATATTACACTTGAGTCAATCTTGGTCTCATATAGCCTATAAGCCAAAAAGATTTTTGAGACCACGTTGGTCTCATCTGGCACTCAACGTGTTAAAAATTTTTACGTCGTACAATTATTTTCAAACATACAGAGTGCGGTATAACGAAATTTTTTTTTCAAACGAGACGCCGTTTTCAAATTTCTTGAGTAATTGCTAATAATATGTCTATATTTATTCCCTATACCTAAACTTAATAGTTTTCGAGTTATTAATTTTTTTGTAAACATTTGACAGTTGTGTCAAAAAAAAAAAAGCCTATAACTTTTTTGTTTTTAGCTTTATTGGTATGCGGTTTAGCTTTTTGGAATCTTTAAACATTATTTTAATGATTCCGTGTCAATCTTTGCCATATTTCTACCCTATTACTTACTACAAACGTTAACAATTTCTTATTTTCAATGAAACACTATGTATATTTTTGCATAATGAAAACATTAAATATTATAATTAACAAGTGAATTATAAATGTTTATTTACCTCTGAAATGAGTCAAGGATACTTAGTTACACTAAGATTGACAATGGTTTAGTTTAAAAGTTTGTAGTTTTCGTTGGTGCACATATTTTGTTGCTCACTACACCAATAGTAATCCCCCATCATGTTGGAATTGAAGCGGCCTTGATATCTTGCCATGGTCAACGTCTCCTGACGGAATCTTTCACCGTGTTTGTCACTTACTGGTGACGAATACGGTGAAAGTTGTCTGCATAATTGCCTGCTCTATGGTTTCCAAAGAAATTGTGCACAATAAGCGCAAATACTTCCCAAGCAGCTTGTTCTCGTTCCGTACGTTCCAATCTGAACAATGAATCTTGAATCAGCTTACGCATTTCTTGTACAACGAAAACTCTTGCTTTCAATTTTGCGTCCGTCATCTTTTCAAACATGCCTTTTAGGTACTAAAAACCACAATTTGTTTGACCCATCACATGGTGTAGAAGTAGGTAAATCTTATTATGATCGACAAGAGGTACATGTTGTACCTGATTAGGTAATACAAAGGTGATACAATACGGTATGCTAACTGAAACTAAGGTAGGAGAATAATTAATAGATAGAAAGTTAATTTAAAACTCAGAGAATAGATGGTTGCAACAAGAAAACCAGTCACTAAAAGAGATAGGTGAGGGAAGAGATACGAAAGAAAAATTTTATGATTTATGGGATGGAGGAAACGAAAGGAAAAAATGAAAAAAAATGGAGAAAGAAAATAGGAAGAGGTATTGAGAACTACAGAAAAACTTAAAAGCACAGAAATATGGATTGCAGAAGACTAGCCGAAAATAGTGAGTGAACAATGCAAAAAGTTGAGTCAGTATACGAAACAACTAAGAGAAGACGGAATTAAGGCACAATTGCGATATAACAAACTTTTAATAGACGAAAAAGGAGTATACGCTAAAAGAATTCAAGGCTAATGAAGTAAAACAACTGTCAAAATAAATGATAAGATGAGTAAAGCAATTACATCAAACATGAGTTCGACAGAAAATGATGACGATGATGAATTGAAGAATCAAATTAGAATTATTACAACTAATGACCGGCGTCCAAAAAACTAAGTAAAAACAAAAACCAAACGGAAAATTGATGACGACTGCAAAGAAGATGAACAAAAAAAAGGGTACATAAGAAAAGAAAGGAACCGAATTTTAGGTTAGGGACATCGAATGTAAAAGATTTAAATAGGATAGGGGCGACTACAAACTTAAACAAAATAAAGTATACATTAGTTATTGTAGCAGTACAAGAAATGAGATGGAAGGATAGTGGAATAATAGAACCAAGGGATTAAAAAAATAGATGTCACCGAATGGAATAACAAGGAATCAGATTGACCATGTTATGATAGCAAGACATAAAAGATGCGCGAAATTGTAAAAGAGCGGATTGCGGTACGGGCATTTTTTAATACCAGTGAAGTATAATCAGAAAATAAAGGCAAAAAAGAAAGAACAGGGGATAGTGAAGTGAAGTTTAACATAAACGAATTAATACAGAATAAACAAACAACCAGGATATCCAAAGAAGTATAAATGAAAAATTAGCAGAAGAGGAGTATTTAAATATAGAAGATCAGTGAGAACAAATAAAAAGATCAACTATGAAGACAGTAATGGAAATTATACCAAGAGTAAATACAGAAAATCAAAGAAAAAATATCATGAAGAAGAATGCAAGAAAGCAATACAGAGACGAAATGCATTAAGAATAAAAATAGTGGATAACTTAAGTGAATAAAATGGAGAAAGCTATAAGGAAAGGAGAAAATAAAATCTAAGAGAATATGTAAAAGGAAGAAAAAAGAGTTTAAAGTACGAAAACTAATAGTTATGGAAAAAGCAGGACAAATGAAGCAAAGTAAAAATTTTTTTAAAGAAATTAGGACACCAACCAAGAGTCACATTGTGTAAGGATACGGAAGAAAATTATGTAGGAAAGAAACGAAAGGTCGTAGAAAGATGGAGGGAGTGCTTTGAAGAATTGTTAAACCCTAAATTAACAAGACAAAGCTGAGATGCAAAAAATTAAAAGACAGGAACAACACGAAGAGAGGGTGGAGAATTTACCGACACAAGAAGACATAATAGGGAATAAGGAATTTAAAAAATAAGAAATCTCCCTGCGACGACAGCTGTGCAACAACCCACTACTGCAACCCCAAGACGTACAACTAAAGTTCGCTGCGCTGTTATCCCCTCTGATATTTCAAACTGAATTCAAGATCAGAGAAATGGAAGGAAAATCAACTTTACAAAAACGCGGCAGTTGCTTGTGCAACAAGCAGGTAAGAATTCATTAGTACACCAATTTCTTAAATTTACATAAATAATTAGGGGTAGACAGCTACCTACAAATAAAGTTTTACGTGATTTTCTCTTGCAGGTAACACTCCTATCGATTTTTTCAACCTCTTACTTGACGACGCTTTTCACGAACTTGTTTGAGAAAAACAAATAGCTTTGCCGAAGAACTCTTTCAAACCCCCGGCATTAGAGCATTCTCCCGCATTTCTCAATGGCAGAAAGTAACCGTTGAAGAACTTAAACTTTTTTGGACTTTTATTACACATGGGCACAATACATATAAATCGCATACTTAGATTACTGGAAGAAAGATCCACTCTTCAGCATACAACTTTTTCTGCTAATACGGGCCGCAACCTTGTAAATTTGAGGTGCCTTCATTTTGAAAAAAATCCCAGCGTAACGGATCCAAGGCCAGAAGATGGAAATCGAAAGTAATGGTTCTCTTCCATGTCTTGACGTTCTTGTGACTCGTAAGCCCAACGGACTTCTAGGCCATTCTGTTTATCGCAAACCCACCCATACGGACAGATACCTTCATGCTTCGTCTCATCATCATCCTGCACAGAAACGTTCTGTTATTGAATCTTTGGTCCATCGTGCCTTTTCTATTTGTCAACCTGAGAATCTAGACTCAGAACTCCGTCATCTTACTAGAACCTTAGTGAACAATGGTTATGTAAAGCGAGATATTCATAGAGTTATTAATCGTCATTTACATCCACGTACTCGATTACCTAAGGACATTTCTACTCCCGAATCCAACCCGAAATTGGCCTTTTTACCCTACATTCACAAGGTTACAGATCAAATAGGGAAACTCCTTCGTAAGAATGGTATTAAACCCATATTCAACTCGACAAGCAAAATCTCTCAGATTCTTCCTTCTCCGAAAGACAAATTTCCTACACTTTCATCTCAAGGTGTATACCAAATTCCCTGTTCTTGTGGTTTAGTCTACATTGGTGAAACCGGTCGTTCCGTCATTACTCGCATTTCAGAACATAATTGTTGTATAAGGAAAAGGTATACTTCCAAGTCTGCGGTCGCTGAACATCATTTTACTACGGGTCACAAGATAGATTTTGATAATGTTTCGTTGATTGCCATATCTCCATTTTTTTTCAACAGGAAATTCCGAGAAAGCATAGAAATCATCAAACACCCCAATAACTTCAATCGCGATCATGGTTTCGAACTATCCCCTCTTTGGTTCCCGGTTATTAGTCATTTATCAAAAACACTCCCCCTAGCAACCGTAACCCAATCAGGGTCGAGCTTAATCATCCGTGACAATCCTTTTCCTTTAAATACGGAGACTATTTCTTGTTAAGTCACTTCTACGGAGTTTAGAATCTGGCTTGGTTCACAAGTTGATTACCTAACTCGGTAGTGGTTCATTGTTAGATTTTCATTTGCTTTTTCAGGTTATCGTTTTCTTTCTTACCTTTTCATAGTTTAGGTTATGGCTTGTTTTACAAGTGGATAACCTAACTTTTGAGAAGTCTTAGTTAGATTTCGATTGCTTGTTTGAGTTTTGCGATTTATCTCACGCCCTGATGAAGCCCCTTACGAAAGTGGGCGAAACGTTGGCAGCTTCGGTTGCAACTATGACACGGTCCAAACCCGGAAGACATTCTAATGTTAGTCTAAAAAACCGGTTTTATGTTTAGACTGCTTTGCTGAATATTATGCAAATTTGTAATATTTCGCCGAGAAATTTTGTAAACTTTATAAATAAAGTGATAAAAAATTGCCAAAAACTATTTTTTTTTGTATAATTGCTTTGAAATTAAATTTAAAAAAAAATAGAAATAACAATGTGCACTATGAAATTGACATCATATGCTTTTTGGTCCTTTTTACTGATTTCTTGTGGTTATTAGTAAGATCAAAAACCAAATTAAGCCAAAAAATACACATTTTCAACAAAAAAGTTTTTAGCATTGGGCATTTGTGTTTTACCATATTCATCAGCAGTTAAAGGGTTAACGAGTTTTGAGAGTGTAATTATGCCTAGAGTGTGATTGCGTGAAACTTGCCGCCAACTAAGTAGACAGAGGCACATTTTTTGGCTTAAATAAAGGTGATTTTCGTACAGGTAAATTGCAAATCATTTTAACTAAAACCAATCCACTATCGTGAGCTGTTATCCAACATGGACTAGGAAAGATTGGAATTGCCATAGACAAGAAACTCTGAGACAAAAATAAACAAATGAGGTGTAGGACCACCATCTTCGACTTACGATAATAAGAGACCGATTTTCCACTACCAGAGCAATCGTCGGTCAATGGTGAATCTCTTCCCATGGTCACCCAGATTTATGGGTAGAAGATTAAAGAACTTAACGTATTCTCTACAGACACAGAAAGCTCCCCGGCATAAATTGCAAGTTGCTTGAGATACAATAACTTAAGAAAATTTATCACCTGCCGGAATTAATGCCTCAAAGAGTGAGAGAATGTGAAACCAATAGGAAGTTAACCAACACACTATTAAATAAACATTGTGTTCATCTTTGTCTCTTAATTTTTTAATTATTTACTACCTTTGAGTAGTTAAGCTCTCTGCCAAGTTTGGTCACAACACTCCCACTCCTTCTTGGTATTGCAGTTTTAATTCACAGAGTATATATTATAAGTTGTGCACCCTACAAAAATGGCTGATTAGTATCGTACAGTTGTGTCTTTAAACATTGATGACAAATTTATTTTGTTAAACGGTACGATACTTATTCTTAAAATTAAAATAAATGTAACATGTTATAGTATTACATTTTGTATTATTTGCATGTGTTTCAACTGTCACCAAATCACTGCTTTAACCGGCCCTGGTGACTTAAAACAAATGATTCCTTTTTTTATATTAAAAATAAAACATTTGGTACTTAAATGGTACTGCTTATTAATAGATAGAAACCCGCCCTTGTAGTTTACATATATTCATCATCGCTCGGTTTAGTAATGGTAACATAATGGACGATATAAACTAAATTTCCAAGCTTATCCACTCTAGCCTACCATGTCAACGCTTTATGGTACTTTCGGTTTGCGTATGATTTTTATACACATCTTTAACCCTTTCAGTCCTAATGGGTCATATGTACCAGAAGATGTTTATAAAAGCCCAGAGGGAATCCTGCGCTATTAATTCAGCTCACTGGTAATATACCTTACTTCTATTATCCCCACCCGAAAATAGCAGCGCGAATATTCGGGTTCAGTGCAATTATTTACTCTAAGAAAAACACGTGCTACGCGTTTTGACTTGTTCGTGTCTGGTTTTTTTGTATATTCTACTTGCGAAATGTGTAGGTAACTTCATTTATGCACTAATATTACATATAAGAAATATTTTGTGTATGTAAAGTTAGTCTAAAAACGACATGTTTTATAAAATTTATTTGGATGTATTTGTCCCAGTAGTATAAATAAAACGCGTTATTTATTAGAAATAAACCTTTGCCTGAGATGGAGTTGATGAAACTGGCAGAAAATTTCTCTAATATGGAAGAACCGTTTGTTAATAATGGTTCAGAGTATGTCCAGTCATCTTCAGGCGTCTCAAGTGATCAGTTTTTGGGACCATCTACAAGTAAAAAGAGAGTAAGGAAAATTCCAGCAAAATTCGAACTAAATAAAAATTTACATTCTACAGAAAGATCTTCTTCATCAGACGCTTCTGAAGACAATAATAATAATGCAGCAGTGACAAACATGTCTATAGTAATTTTAGACCAATGCAAAGTTGTAGACAACAAACTTGTTCGAAGATTACGTATTACAAATAGAAAACTACAGTTCTGACAAAACTTGATAAGTTATCTTCAGAATTTGAGGTTTTCTTCCAACTGTTTCCTAAGAGTCTTTTCCTATGATCGTTAAAAAAACCTATGAAAACTTAAAAATATTACAAGACAAAAAAAAAGCCGATACAAAAAACTGATCAGTATGAAATAATTTTAGTGTTTGGCTGTTTTCTCATAATGTCGTACAATAAAGTACCTGCACAACGTCACTTTTGTTCTACTAATGCTTCACTTGGCAACACAACAAAGAAACAAGCCACTTCTAGAAACAGATTTCAATTTCTTTCTTCGAAACTATATTTCAATTCCCCAAAAAAGCCCGATGGTAGCAACAAAATTTATAATATGGAAGAAGTGCTCTCGTGTTTGAAACAAAGTTTTCTAGCACCAAGAAGTGAAAGTAATTTCCAAAATATCGACGAGGTTTTGTCCGAGTCTAAAGAAAGAAGCAGCCTGAAGCAATACCTTCCCACAAAGCTCATCAAAGGAGGCGTGAAATCATGCGTTAGATGTGATTCAAAAACTGACTAGACGTATGATTTAAACATATGTTAGAACAGATAGAACAGATACTACAGAAAATAAACATATATTCTATCAGAAAGAGTCGATTTCGGGTTACGCTATAGAAAAGACAATGAAACAGTGACGCAATTTGTTACCGAGTTACGTAGTTTGGCGCGAACGTGTGATTTCGGAAACGGGTTGATGGAACAACTTCGTGATTAATTAGTCATCGGGATAAGAAACGCAGCTTGGTAACAAGAACTTATCCGATTACATCCTAACAATACGGCGACATTGGAGGACGTCGAAAGTTCTGCGCTTATTTTAGAACACGCAACGTTACAAACAAGCAAGCTAGGTAATTTAGCGAGTGAGCAAAACGTATCTAGAAACACAAACCGCGTACTTAGCAGAAACAAAAGTGCTGATAAAGGACGTTTTGAACGAAATAAACGGGACATTACAAAGCGATCAAACAAATTAATTTTGAATGCGGAAACCGATTGCCTAATCTGCGGTAATCAGAGACACCAACAAAAGGAACAATGTCCGTCAAACTGGAAAAAATGTGCTTCGTGCGGCGGACTAAACCATTTCGTGAAAGCGTGTATTAAAAACGGTCATGCAGAAGTGAAAACAGTAAACAATAAACACCTTAACAAAAATAATACACGTCACGTTCGTGAAACCGACGATAGAAATCAACAAGGTAGCGATTCAGAAAGTGATACCTCCAGAAATACTTTTATTATCCGGCACGTGCATAGCGCAAAAAAAGTAATGTTAACAGCAATGCTCAACTACCTCGAATTGGAAATGTACGATCTAGGAGCAGCATTTTCAGTAATCGGAAAAAAAAATATGGCAATGGATTGGGAGGCCAAAATTAAGTAAAACAGAAAACTTAATAGGTTACACGGGCGCTGTAATCAAAACACTTGAGAAAACGAAGGTATCAGTGACAGCCTTCGGTAGTACAATGAACTTACCGATTTGTGTGACTTTGTCAGACGATATACCATTATTCGGCCTTGATTGGTGTTTAAAATTCAAGTTACCGCTTCCACCAGGGGCAAAATTATGCCAAGTAACAAATGCACAAACAGAAGGAAGGGTAAACGAGAGAGGCAACGAAACATCAGACCAAACGGTTAACTTTTTACAAGTGTCAAAATTATTAGAGACACATAAAGAACTTTTCAGTAGTAAAATTGGGGCAAATAACGGGCCCCTAATCAAGACCCACATGAAAGCAAACGCAGTACCGACAACATTTCGGCCTAGACCAGTACCTATCGCTTTGCAAGGAAGCGTAACGGCCGAATTGGATAGATTGGTTGAAGAAGACGTATTAGAAGCGGTCAACATGGTGGACAACTCGATCGAATAGGCAACACCGATCGTGCTGGCGGTCAAGTCAAACGGAGGCATAAGAATCTGTGGTAATTTTTCAGTTACCATAAATTCATGCGTAACAAAAGACGACTACCCGTTACCACGGTTCGAAGACATCATGGCCAAGTTAAATGGAGGAAGATATTTATCAAAACTGAACCTGAAGGATGCCTATCTACAACTGCAAGTACATCCCGATTCGAGGAAATATCTGGTCATAGCAACTCACCGCGGTTATTATCAATACAAGAGGCTACCATTTGGAGTGAACTTTGCGCCGTCTTGTTTCCCACGAATAATGGATCGGCTACTCTTTGGAATCGAGGGAACGGTTTGCTACCTAGACGACATCCTGGTAACAGCAGAAAAAGAAGAATTACATTTGACACGACAAAGTGTAAGTGGTTACAGAAAAACATTTCCTTTTTAGCTCATGTGATCGATGCAGAGGGTTTACACCTAACTGACGCACATTTACAAGCGATTCGTGAAATACCAGCTCCCACAAACACAAAATAATTGAGGTCTTTTTTAAACTGAATCACATACTACAGCAGATTTATTGAAAATCTACACGTCATTTGCATTCCCTTATACAATCATTTGAAGAAAATATTTTCATTTGGACAAAGGATGATAACAATTTTTGAAAAATTAAAGAAAATATTAACTTCGAGCGCACTTTGGTGCATTATAATCCAGGCTTACTTATAGTGGTGACAAGCGATGCAAGTGAAAAAGGAGCTGGTGTCGTACTTTTTCATCAGTTTCCAGATGGGAAATTGAAATCTTTGGCTTTTGCTTCAAGAACCTTCTCCGAAGTAGAGAAACGTTACGCTACCATTGATAAAGAGGCTCTCGGGATTGTTTTTGCGGTAAGCCGTTTTCATCATTTTCTGTATGGAGCGTATTTTTAGCAGAAATAGGGAAACGCCCAAGATTGCGAGCAATAGATTGCTGAGATGGGCAATGATATTAAACAGCTACGATTTCGATATTGCGTACCCTGGGAAAGAGAATGGTCCAGCAGATGTACTATCACGACTTCCTTTGGCTGGAACTGAAAGTTCAACAACGGAAGAAGTGGGGCCACCATAACGAGCATAATTATTAAATCTCAGACTCCATCATTTGGGGCCAATCACAAAACCAAATTTACAATCCGAAACAAGCAGCGATGAAATTTTCCAACAGGTAATTAGATGTATAACCACATACTGGCCTGAGAAAAACAAGATTCCGGACAACTTAAAAACGTATTATGAAAAGAGAGATGAACTTTCATATGAAGATAAAATTTTATTATGGAAAGGTAGAATATGCATACCCAAATCTCTGAAGGATAACATATTAAACATGTTACATGATAGACACCCAGGAATAACAAGCATGCAATCTAACGCACGATTACATGTGTTTTGGCCACACATTGACAAAGACATTTTAAAATTTGTTAAGACGTGCTCAACATGCCAAAAATCAAGGCAATCAACCACAAAAATCCCACTCTACCCCTGGAGTCCACCACCGGAATCATGGTCACGCATTCACATTGACTTTGCAGGGCCTTTTGAAGGAAAAATGTGGTTGGTGGTCATCGATGCTTATTCACGCTGGTTGGAAATCTTGCCAATGAAGAGAACCACAGCCGGTAGAATGATTAACAAATTAAGAAAAATGTTCTCCAGGCTGGGTTACCCAAAAATTATTGTTTTTGATAATGGGCCACAGTTTATCTCCGCATTTTTGTAGAGAGAAGGGAATTACGAATATCTGCTCAACTCCTTACCATCCTCAGACCAACGGTTTGGCGGAGAGAGCAGTGAAGACGTTTGAAGAGAAAATGGCAGCCAGCGAGACCATCAAACCCATCAAAGAACGGCTGCAGGATTTCCTTTTTGTTTTTAGGAATACAACACAACGCTCTACCGAAAGGGCACCCAGTGAGGTACTGTTCGGTAGACGTCTGAGATCTTTGTTTGATCAATTGAAACCCGAAATTGTTAAAAGCACGGATAAGGAACAAACTTGTCAGAAAAACCTTCATGACAAGGGCGCGCGTTTCAAGAGTTTCGAACAACGCCAACCAGTATGGGTCAACGACCCCACCACAAAGGGCTCATTGCCGGGCGAAATTATCGAACAAACGGGCCCATACTCCTATTTGGTGGAGGTAGGCGTTTCCACAAAGAGGAAACATGGAGACCAAATGCGTCCACGCATGATTATACAAGAAGAAACGGAAAAAAAGATAAAGACAAATTGACTCTAACAACTGGAAAAGCTACAAATAGTGAAGGCAGCATGACCGGCGAAACTGCGAATACCGAGCAAGATCAGTCGCATGAGTTGGTCGAGGGCGCTGAAAATAAAATACCACCTTCACGAGAACAGCCGGAAGCGCCACGAAGGAATCCGGTCCGTGAAAGGAAACCTCTCTTGAGGTATCGCGAGTGAGTGCGTGTGAGTCTACATTGTGTGGGGGAGGGATGTGGTATGTTAGGCGACAAATTTTTATGCAGTACCCTGTATGTCAAACGTTGTAAGGTTAGGGAGTTCAGTTTAAGTTAGTGTGTAACCAAGTAGGGATTAAAGATGGCTATTGAATAAAACGTATTTTTATTTTCGACTGAGAACGAAGTGAATCTCAGTTCATGTGGAATCTAATTTTCATACGGATGAAATGGCTGAGGTGAAGAGAAAGGGCAAAGATGGTACTCAAAGAGAAATTCCTTGTCCAAAGATGATTGAGTTTTATAATAAATATATGGGTGATGTTGATCTTTCAGATCAATTGGCCTCTACGATATGGACAGAAATACAAATAAATGGTACAAAAGAGTTTTCTATCGGCTATTGATGACAGCTGCTGTAAACTCTCGGATCGTAAACCCATTGGGTTCAAAAAATAAATAAATAATAATTTTTTTAGTTCTTCGTTATGAAAAAATTAAGTTATTTTAACTAAAGAAACAAATTGGGACTGAAAGGGTTGAAAAGTCTTCTAAGCAAACATTACTGAAGAATTTTTGTACACGTTTTCATTAAATGCTTCTCAATGCACTTTTTTACTAAATTACTGCATTTTACTTTAATATCAATAAAAGCTCAAGTTATTGTTATAAAAAATTCTTATTTACATACTTTTCACGTAAACGTCTTTTCTTATATTAGATATTTTCTAAAGCGACTTCATTCTAGAATTAATAACGAATAATTTTAAACCGATTTGTATAAAGTTGAAAAGTAGCGCAGCAACTAAAGCAACGATAAAACTTTAACAATCCCAATACAAATGAAACGAATTTATGTTGAAAGATCTAAACTTTTTTTTCGTTTTTATTTATGGTTCTAATTAAGTATTCGTAAAAACACAGAACGTCAACTCTAATGAATAACTACTGAAAAATTCATGTAAATACACGCATAATAAAGCGGTGAGATAATTACTGTGAGGAAATTTACATGAAGTAATTAACTAAACATTTAAAAAAGAATGCTAAAATTACTTCACCGAAAAATAAACATTTTGGTTTTTTAATCTAAACTACTACCAAAAAATACAGTGTGCTACAAAGATTTCCGTTTTATTTACGGTGTGCGTTTTATTAATAGTAAAATGATCCAAATACAGTTGCGACATTTTTTTACTTAATTAATGTTCCTTTTACGTAAAAAGTAAGAATGCATGATTCACATTTTAAATAGTAATAACGCTTATAAAGTATCATGCTTGAACAATTATACTTTTAATGCAACATGTACATAAACTGATGGAATTACAACCGTAAACAGTTAGTCATTGCTGCTGAATCGCCTAATGTAAAAACTTAATGAAAATATACATAAGGAATGATGTGAAAATTGTAACGGAAATTAAAACCTTAAAAGGTTTTGCGGAATTTAAAGGTTTCATGTAGCCATATACGCGAGCGCGAGCGGCATAAATTTCAAAAGCCCCCCTTTGATGCAATCTTATAGTCTTAAAGAAAACAATGGATCTGATCTTAAAACTATTGGAATGCATAAACAATAGAATATAAATTTTAAAAAGTGACTAATAAATCATGCAGTTAAATGTTCGAAACCCCCTTTCTTACATAACACGAAAAACGAATGTACATTTCAGAACGCTTAAGTAGGATTGGTGATAACGGTCTTATCTTAAATAAATTACAATTACTACTTTATAACCGGTTTTCTTTCATGTTCTCCTAATACTATAAATAAGTTATTGAAAATGTTTATAAATATATGAAATTGTTTAAACAATTTTCTGTTTTGTATTAGAGAAATTGAAAACGTTGCTCATTTTATCTGACGAAGAATCGTAAATGCCAAGTTTAATTAAGGAATTTGAATACGCTGCCGCATTCATTTTTCTTATACAATTCTAAGATTATTTGAAAATTTCAGAACATTTGGCAACATCTTCGTTGCAAATGCACATAATCATTTGTCGTAGACGTCTTTACTGTAGCATAATTTTGATATAATTAATGGACACTGCACAGAAATGCGCGGTCTACTTGTTCAGTACGGTTACAAATCACTGCTGGAAAATTCATTAAAAAAAACCGAAAGAAACAAATTATTCAAATCTGGTAAGCATTTGCATAAATGTTTGAAACAAAATACTGGCATGTTTATCTTTAAAATTAAACGAACAACAAAAACAGAATGTTTTCCTATGCATTTTTTATACATGAAAAATGAATTGAGCAGAGATGTGTTGATAATTACTTAACCTGTGTAAATACACAGTTAATTCAATGAATTTTAATTAAAGATTTGTTAAAGTTATAAATTAAATATGAATGGATTAAGTAGGCGTTTTAGTACATTGATTCGTGGTCATCACGTTTGTATAGCTCAAATAAGGCAAATAGTTTCCATAACTGATTATTTATTATTAGATTACTAATGTATGGGTTTTAAAAAGAAATTCTTCTCTTCCTAAACCCATAGACATATTTCAATCTGTTATATATTCCTGTCGCTGTCACGGTGCCCTTAAATTAATAAAAACGTTTTCTACGTAAAAAATGAATAATAAAAATCTTTGCAAATATATGCAAATAAAAAACATTTTTCAAACACCTGCAGTGGTCAATGCCTGGGTAAAACAAGATTCATATTCGCGATATAAAGTTCGAAAATTTTTACACCACCTGTACATAAATGTAAATAGTTAATTAATTCACTATAAACGAATTTGTCAAGCGGTCAACAAATGAATTCATGCAAAATATTGGTTAAAAAGGAAAATAAAATTGAGTCTTGTTCACACAGCTCAATTTTCAAAAGCAGAAGCTCTTCTTGAAGTTAATAAAATATAGATTTTCTTGAAACCCATTGAAACAAATCAAGTAAAAAGGAAACAATGTTGACATTTAAGATTTTATCTGCCGATTTACGTCACAACTAAAAAAAATTACAAAAACGTGTAAAAAATATGCTGTTTTGCTTTTTATAAAAATATTGTAACACAAATTGCGATAGAGCGCTTATAAAAATTAATTCTTTTTATATAACCTTATTCTTAACAAATCGTCAACTAAGTTTGACTGTGACAACTAATTAATATAATGAGTATTTCAGAAGTTCACAGATCCCTACCGAAATACTTTATTCTCCCTACCGAAATACTTTATTCTTTATACTCACAAAACGACACGGCAATAACACAAAACAAATATTAAAAGTTACTGATTATATCCTGGAACACATCATTATGGAGCAGTCGTGATTAAGACATTACTTCAATATGAACACACAACAATAACAAAATATAAAGCATATTAAAATGTCAAAAATGAAAAAAATACATCTATTAAAAAATTTAAAAAAAGCATACTAACAGCCGGTTGCACAAAAGTTTCGTTTATTGGAGATTTACTAATCGTCCATTAAAGATGATGATTGCGTTGCATAAAACAATTTAATATATGATTACCGGTCCATTAGTTAATCGATCATTAATTGCTAGTAAACCTGACAACCACGATATTTAATGCCAGTTTATGCAACAAAAGTCCGGCCCAAGACCCCTCCTTAATGGACTGCTGTGGATGGAGAAACATTAAAACATATTATGTAAATTAGTACAGCCGGTAAAAGCGTGGAATAAGTGTTAAATAGGTTAAATGTAAAAACGTACAAGGCGAGTTACAGCAGCGAAGGAGGGCCGATAACTTATATCGAGACCTAAACAGAGAACAGAGTAGTATTTATTAACATTTGTGAACGGAAGAAATATTTTTTGGTACTAGAACTAAAAATAAAGAGTGCGAGGAAGATGAACAAGAAATTCGATAAAATAGACGTAAGAGAGGAACGAATGGAAAGAAAAATAGATACGTTACACGAAGAAATCCAAAAAGTTAAAAAATGAGAAAATAAAAATAGATAACCAACAACTTAGAGCAAAAATAGAACAACAAGAATTGAGGATAGGAGAACTAGAAAAAGAAATAAAGAAGAAAATCATAATGAATGGAGTAGAGAAAAGTGAATCGCAGATAAAAGAGAACGTGAAGACGGCATTAAACGAAATGAATATACCAATAGAAATAGAAAAAGAAGTGATAGAGATAAGAAAAGTTGAAAAACAACAAAAGGGAATAAAAGCAAGACCAATTATAGATGAACTAAAGAATATGGCAAAAATGATGAAAATATTAAAAGCAACTAACAAACTGAAAGGAACCAAAATATATATAGAAAAAGATTACTCAAAAACAACGCAAGTAAAGAAGAAAAAAGCTAAGAGAATATATGAAAATAATTAGAAATCAAGGACAAAATGATTATAAATGAAGACGAGTACAAACACAAAGAAAAGAAAAACAACTAGCCAAAGAATTCCAGAAAATGGGGAAAGGAACAAGTGTAAAGAAAAATTAAAAAAAACGGAAATGCCAGAGCCAAAAAACTAACGAAGAGAAGTAAAAGAACTCACATAATGACGAAAAAAGAATGAACAAGAAAAAAACGTATATAAATGTAAATAGTGTAAATAGAGGGAAAAATAACTGGGAAATAAAAGGTAAAAACACAAAAATAACAAAAATAATAAGACAAATAATAAAAACAAAATAAGAATATATAAAGAAAAGAAGCCGGGAAAAATAGAGGTGGTAGCAATAGAACTTGGAAGATATAATATAAACATAACAGCGTTACAAGAACTAAGATGAAACGGAAATGGAAAGATAGACAAAAATAAACATACATTGTTGTAGTCGGGTACAGAGAAACAAAGACTATATGGCCTAGGATTTATTATAATGGAGAAACTAAAAGATAAAATGATCGACCTCAAACCAATAAACAAAAGAATGGCCTACCTAAGAATACAATCAAAACTTTCTAACACATCATCATTAAATGTGTATGCGGTAACAGAGGTAGCAGATAAAGAAGAAAAAAAAGTTGTACAAAAAAATAAAGAAAAGAATCGACATAATCCCAAAGGAAGATATAATAATGGTATTCTAAAATTTTAATGCACATATAGGGAAGGAAGAGTACATTAGATAAATAGCAGCACAATACATGAAAAAACAAATAATAACGGACAAAGATTGTGCAACTTAGCAACAAGGACAGAAATGATAATAAACAGTACTAAGCACAAACAGCCACATAGTCGCAAGTAACATGGATATCACGGGATCATAGAACGCACACACAAATAGATTATATACTAGTTAACAAGAGGAAACAATCAACAGTAAGAGATGTACGAACATACAGAGGAGCATGTGCTGACACTGATCACCTAATGGTTGCAGCAACAGTACAAGAACAAAAAAACAAGAGGTAAACGGGACGTAGAAAAATCAAGTAAGAAAAGGAATAAAAAGAAATATGAAGAAAAAAATAGAAAAAAAAAAACGAAAAGAATATAAGACAAAGAAAGAAAACATAGAAGAGCAATGGGTAAGAATAAAAGAATGTATAAATAAGGTCGCAGACTATCAAATAGGACTAATTGTAAATAGAAAAGAAAAATGATGGTACGATAGTTAATGTAAAGAAGTAACCAAGAGAAAAATAGAAGTAAGAGTCAGATGGGTTAGAAGCAAAAGAGAAGATGATAAAATTGAGTATGTAAGATTAAGAAAGGAAACTAAAATAATTAACCGCAATGCAAAAAGAGACTGGTCGGAAAGTGAGATAAAACAAATTGAAAAGGACAGTAGAAAAGGAAATATGAAAAGATATTATAAGAGAATACACGATCAAAACAAAACATACAAAGGCAAGAGTGATGGAATTAAAGATGAAAATGAAAAACTGGCTGAAACCGACAAGCAATACATGGAGACGTGGATGAAATACTTTAAGGGATTACTAATACAAACAGAAGCGGATGAGACTGAAGAGAAAAAAATAGAAACACCAAAACAAAATAGGACTAGTGAAACAGCATCGAAAAAAAAAATAATAGAAATTATTAATAAAATCCAAAACGTTAAAACCCCAGAGAAGGATGGAATAAGCGCAAAGCTCATAAAATACGGTGGAGGAGAATTACATGAAAAAATATACAGAATGATGGAAAGAATAGGGAAAAAGAAAATGATGCCGGTAGAATTGGAATCTGGACAAATGATTACAATACACAAAAAGACCAACAATACTGTAAGGAACGGAAACAATAACAATGACAAAGAAACAGGATGAATACATTAGAATATTAGAAAGGAAAATTTGAAAGGCAATATTAGGTCGTGTAAAAGTAGCAGAAAATGAATACAGAAGCAGGATGAACCACGAAATCAAACAAAAAACGAAAGACAATATAGAAAAGAAAATAAAACAAATGGTGAGATGGTTGGGTCACGTATGGAGAGCTGACAAAGACAAAATAATATTCTCGATGTTAGAATGGAATTCAGACAGAAATAGAAGAAAGGGGAGACCAAGATTAACATGGATAAAAGAAGTAACGGAAGACATTAGAAGAGCTGGAATTAATGAGTGGAAGTCTAAAGTAATGGATAGAAAAAAGAAGAAGAAGAAACATGTGAGTACAAGGGTACTGATCACACCCGCATGAATGATCTAGAAAGCTTCAAAGAAGCGCCGCTATTCCATCGGGTTGTAAAGCCATCAAAAAAAATATTACATGATATTTACTCAAATCAAGAAAGAAAAAATGAGACGGTTAAAACCAATTTCTCTACCAATTAATCTTTTTTACTCCTAAATATCACGCAATCGTAAGATTTGTGCCATTTTGAGGCATACCAAGATTCAGCCGTCATCAGGCTTGTTGAGACGCTACTGGAGGGAACGCATATTTTTATGAACATATACTTTACTACGATTCCTCTCTTAGAATCCTTATAAAAAAAAAATCTATAACTGGTGCAATTATTAAATCAATAATTCCGCAAGCTTTCTTCACCTAACAAAAGAAAATATTTTGAAAAGATTGGGAAACGGTTTATCCAAAAAAACTGAAAAATCTGATGAAAAAATTAGCGCCCTCCAATGAAACCCGTACTTCTTGCATCAACTACTTTGCAAGAAAAACCTTCAGATCAATGCAAAAAGTGGTCCAAATCTGACAAAAAAATTAATTCAGTGAGAAGACCTTAAATGGTGTCCAAATACAATAAATGCATGGGAAGCATCGATCTTATTGACAGAATCATTGCGTATTATTGCATACGTGCGCATACCAATAATTAGATTGTTAAAAGTCACCTTAAAAAGTTAAACAAAAAGCATATACAATTTTTTGATTTTAAACTTCAAACTTCTGAATTGCTTCTTAGTTCAGAAACTGAAAAACAAGAAGAAATCCTATAGGTTCTGATACTACAACAGAAACCTCTAACCTTTTATCACCTTTACCAAACAACAACAACGTCAGTGTCAGGAGTAGACAACACCTTCCAATTCTGAAAGGTGATCTGAAAAACTCAGTAAGATGCAAGTATCTACAATGTGACAAGAAAACTAAGTTTTTCTGCGAAAAATGTATTACTTTTTACTGTAAAAATTATGATCACAACTGTTTTTATAGAATTCATAAAATCTAATCTAATCTTCTCCTTTCAGATTGTTCAAGAATTTTTCCTTTTACCCCGTCGTCTTGTAAGATATTTTCATAGGGTAAAGTTTAAATAGGATTATTATAAGACATGGATAAGATGCTTGGGTTTATTAATTTTCAAATAGAATGGTTCTTGGGCGTTTAATTTTTTGTTGTGATTCGTCATAGTTTGTAGAATTTCTTACAAGTGGGTTTGGATTGATTGAATTTTAGGGAAATTGTGATTTTGCTTTTGTTAATATTTGGTCTTTAATGAGAAGAAGATTGGCGTCACCGTGGAGGTCTTTGTTTCTGACAAACCAGGGTGCGATGAAGGATAGTCTCAAGGATTTATTTTGGACGATTTTAATTTTGTTTGTTTGGGAATTTGCGGCTTGATAGGTGATAGTTCTATACAAAAGAATTTTGTTTTTTGGGTTTAATTTGCTTTTGCGCCAGAGAAGAGGATCCAAAGATTTAAGAGAACCACGACCTTTATTGACGGCACATTCAACCATTCAACGTGGGTGGAAAAGGTTTACCATTTATCTAATATCACACCCACATATTTGGTGAAGCTGCACCAGGAAATTTGATTATTAGAAATGGTAAGTTGACAGTAAGGATGATGTTTAAGTTTCTTAAAAATATTATTGCCGCACTTTTCTCGGCGTTGACGTCCACAAGCCAATCGGTAAGCCACCCAATTATTTATGAGTTTCGTTTGTCGGGAGCAAGCTAAGACGATGGTGTTGTCAGCACACAGCGTTAGTTTTATATTGGGGAGTTTGAAAGTGTCGTACGTGTAATAGTTGTAAGGTGGAGAAAGAATAAAGCCTTGCGAAACTCCTGCTGCTAAGGGCCTGATTGAGAACGGGACATTATTCAATTTAATACGAAAGTGACCACGCGAGATAAAGGAATAGATAATGCGTAATAATTAAAGATGAATTTTTACCGAAATTATTTTGTAAACAACTCGATCAAATGTTTTTGAAACGTCTAAGAAAACTGTTCCTGGAACTTGATTGTTGAACATGGAATGGTAACAGAATTCCATGACTCTGAGAAGTTGTTTAGTTGAGAATGCTTAGAGCAAAAATCAAATTGCTCGACCGAAAAGATTTTTAAGCGAGAAAGATCACACGAGAGAGAATGATTTTTCCGGCAGGAAGAAGACTTATCGGGCGGTAATTATGTGGAAATTTGTAATCTTTTAAAGGTTTCCTAATAGATCATCTGTTTTCCAGTCACATGAAAAGTAGCCTAGTCTTAATATACCATTGACGATGGCGGTGAGGAACATTATTAATTTCTTAATAATTATATATGAAATTTTATCATGACCACGAGCTTTACGATTTCTAAGAAATGAATGGGTTTGTAACAAGAGACAACTCTAATATTGCCGAAAGCAGTTTCAGGCAATATTGACGTTGATTCTATATGATAACAGGCAAGGTTTAAGAGTTGTTGTTGCTGAAAGAATTTTTTTAATCAAAAATACCGGTTCCACCGCCTTTATTGTTACGATCGGTGCTGTAAAAAGTATAATTATGAATTTTGGGGTTATGACAAGCATTGTGGCGAGTTTCCGATAAAAGTATAGAATCGATTTCGTACTGATCAAGAAAGTGATGAAGCTTAGTTGTTTTATACTCAAGACTATTGCAGTTCCAGAAAGATATCTAGAGGGATATGATATTTGTTAATAATTGTTTATTAAAAAGTAATTTTCAGAAGCCAAACTGTGAAAATTTGGCAAATGCAAGTGGAAGCCCAGTTTGAAATCTCTCTTATAACTGCTAAATAAAACTAAATTTAACCATGTGCTTGCTGTTTTAGATCCCGATGTAGCAGAGTTGGTATCTGACTTTTTGGTATAGCCCCTATCCGAAACGCGATACAAAGATTTAATGAAACGCCTTATAGCTGAATTTGAAGAATCCGAAGGTTAATAAACTATTGACAGAGTTAGAATTGGGTGACAAGAAACCATCCCAATTGCTTAGAGAGATGCGTTCACTAGCCGGCACACAAAAGTAAAGGATAATTTTTTACGCACCATTCAGCTGTGCATTCTATTAATTCTCCCGATCCCTCGTCATCTGATCGGATCGGTAAATTAGAAGCACAAATAGCTGAATTAACTTCTACCATTAATAAATTAAATAATCGCCCACGTTCACTCTCAAGAAATCGTAGAGGTAGTTTTAGACCTAGGTCATTTTCTCGATCTAGAAATTGTTGGTACCACTATCGCTTTGGTAGTAACGACTAAATGTGTGACACCATGCTTCTACAAATCCAACGACGTTTTGGAAAACTAAAAAGCTACTCACTTGACGCAGCAAGTCAAGAAGACTTATTAAACCGCCGCCTGTTCGTGTACAATCGATCTTCTAATCAAAAATTTTTAATTGAATCTGGAGATGTTTCTGTATTACCTCCGACAAAACGCCAACGTGCATCTCCATCTAAACAGATTTTGTATGCTGCTAACGTATCTTGCATCTCAACTTTTGGGGAACAATTGCTTAACTTAGATTTAGGATTACGTCGTTAATTTTGCTGGCCTTTTATTGTTGCAGATGTTCAACATCCCATTATTGGAGCCGATATTGTAAGTCACTTTGGACTACTAATAGATATGAAAAACAAACAATTGATTGATACTTCTACCAACCTTTCAAGATCTGGTTCAGCATCTTTGTCTAAGCAGGTGTTAACAATTTGTGTATTTGATCTTGCACATAGATACTTTCGCTTGCTTCAACGGTTTCTCAAACTCTTCAGAAAAACTCCTAGCAAGTACCCTAATGTTGAACATTTTCACACTATAGTTACAATAGGTTCTCCAGTTTCTGCACAAGCAAAAAGGTTGTCTCTTGAGAAACAGGGCTCAAGCTAAATTAGAATTTCAACACATGTTGGACCTAGGAATTTGCAGGCTTTCGAAAAGTGATTGGTCAAGTATACTGCACCTTGTACCTAAAAAAGATGAATCATGAAGACCGTGTGGAGATTATAGATCATTAAAAAAAAGTCTAGAGCCATTGGGATTTTTTCAAAAAAACTTGACCAATCCCAAATTTCTTATAGTACGTATGAGAGTGAAGTCTTAGCCGCATACCAAGTAGTCAAGTACTTCAGGCATAGTTTAGAAGGTCGTACTTTTACTATTTACGCGGATAATAAACCGTTGATGTACGCGTTTGAACAACGTCCCGAAAGAGAAAGTCCCAGACAAGCTCGTCATCTAGACTTCATCGGGCAGCTCACAACCAACATACAATACATACCGGGATCTTCAAATATACCAGCCGACGTATTTTCTAGAATTGAAACGATAGAAATGTCAGCTACCATTTCTCTACAAGACATTGCTCAAGAACAATTATCATGCAACGAACTTAAACACCTAATCGAATCAAAATCTTCGTGATATAAGTTCCAAGACATGCAATTGGATTGTGGATTAACTTTAGTATGTGATTCTTTTACCAAAAAACTTTGTCCTTTTGTTCCTTCGATTTTTCGAAAGAAAATTTTTGATTCATTGCACAATTTGTCACATCTTGGTATATATGCATCAGTAAACCTCGTGCAGGAAAGATTTGCTTGGCCAAACCTAAAACGTGATGTGCCACACTGCGTCGCCTGCCAGTAAAAGTAAAGTATGAAAACATACTTCAACTGCTATTGGTAGTTACACACAAACCGCCAGAAGATTAGCTGATGTGAATATCGACATTGTAGGACCATTACCATCGTCTCAAAGATTCCGCTATTTACTGACGATGATAGACAGATTTTCACGCTGACCTGAAGACGTTCCACTGTTAGACTTTACGGCCGAAACCGTAGCTATTCAATTTAGAGCAATTGGATTTCGCGTTTTGGTACTCTTAGATCATTACTACAGATAGAGCCAAACAATTTGATTGTCAGCTGTTTATTGATGTGATAGAACGCTGGCACAAAACTTTAAAGTCAGCATTAAAAGCTCACTTAAATGAAGATTGAGTTTCTGCACTACTTACCGAGCTATTGAGACTTCGATCATACATTATTCCAGAGCAGCAAACTACTCCAGCTGAATTGATATACGGTGAGACTTCCCGTAGATATGTTCGAAAATTCGCAGCCACACGATACACCACTGTTTTTGTCTAAATTAAAAAACCAAGTATTAAATCTTCAATCAGTGCCATTCAAACATCACTCTAAGAGGAATGTATTCGTTCATCCCAACTTTATAAACACAGTATATGTTTTCGTTCGCCATGATGCAACGAGGAAACCACTACAGCCTGTATATGACGGTCCATTCAAAGTAGTTTTGCGTAGTCAAAAGACGTTCAAGTTGCAGACTACTCATGGTACAGAAACGGTTTCCATCGATAGGCTGAAGCCTGCGTTCTTGTTGCTTAAAGAAGAAGCTAATCCAGTACCATCAACCACCACAGAACATCTCTCGGAAACAACAACTACGCCATCGTTTGAAGCGAATACCACACGGTGCGGACGGCAAGTACGCTTTCCTCGAAAATATACTAGCGTTATCACTGGGAAGGAAGTAAAACTAATCTTATGGCCATCAAAAATGCTGCAGTAAAACGCTACGACTTTTCCCTTAAAATTACACTGGTCTGCATGAAAATAGGCCCTGATACCATTCTTGACGATTCTAATGTAAAATGACCTCCTGAATCCAAAAATGAGCTCCGTTTTTACCCATCACCCACCTATTTTGGGGGGACCCCATTTTTATTTTATTTTTTGAGTTTTTCCTTAGAATTATAACTTACAGGCGTTAAACATCCCAAAGCAGGTAATAAAATTTATAGCAAAGTATATGGCAAAAGTTTTGCTATAAAATGTATATAGAAACAACAATAAAATACAAACATATAAGAACAGTAGAAAAATATCAATAAACAGTTAGGAAGATTCACTGCACGACGCTGGCGATCTTAATACAACATGCAGGTTCGAACTTGAACTTGCATTACTCTTCTCATTATAGTATATTACATTGTTTGCTTAACTGCTTCGATCAGTACATCTATAGCTGTTGCAGAGTTAACTTGTCGACGTTTTAAACGTGCTGGATTTTGTGTTCATTTTTGTTCATTTGTGTAAAACAGTAAAACTACTTTTACTCCGGATTTTTTCAAGTGACTTAGTGTGATTTGTGGTTCATGTCGGGCGTTGAATTACTGTTTAATTATGCCACGCGAGTGTAAAAATCATCCCGATAGCTTCTGCTATGTCTGCGGGGAAATAACTTTAAAAGCGCAACGAAAACCTCTTTCTCCACTTGTTAAAACAGCTTATAAATTGTACTTTGATTGTCAAGTTGACGACCAAGACAAGACTTGGGCTCCATCAGTTTGCTGTACGACTTGTTGCAGTAGTTTGACCAAATGGCTCAAAGGTACCCGTAAATCAATGCCATTTGCTGTGCCCATGGTTTGGCGTGAACCTCGCTGTCATCTTACAGATTGTTACTTTTCTATGACTTCCACCGTCGGGTTTTCGATCAAAAGTAAGCATACAATTCAGTATCCCAATATTCCGTCAGCTCTAAAACCTGTTCCTCATAACGATATTTTGCCAATCACAGAGCCCCCAAACACTTATACTCTAGAGCCGGAAATTGATTTAAAAGACTCTGAGCCACAACCTGGGGCTTCGAATGATACGTTCAATGATGATGAAGAGTATTCCGCAGATTTAGTTTCTCGGCAACCTCACCTCCTCACTCAATCGGAATTTAATGATCTTGTCAGGGATTTGCAGTTACCCAAGACTAAATCTCAGCTCCTAGGATCACGACTTCAACAGTGGAATCTCTTAGAAAAGGGAGTAAAAATATCTTCTTACAAGACCAGACAAGCAACCCTGAAATGTCTTTTCTCAGAAGATAAAGGTTTAGTGTTCTGCCCTAATGATGATTTATTGATGACAGAGCTACAGATGCCATGTGACCCAGACAAATGGAGACTGTTTATAGACTCATCAAAAACAAGCTTAAAAGTTGTCCTGTTGGCAAATGGGAATGACTTCCCATCAGTTTCAGTTGTATACTCTGTTGATATGAAGGAAACGTACGAAAACATCTTCAGAATCCTTGATAAAATTAGTTATCATGATTATAAGTGGAAACTTTGCGCTGACTTAAAAGTTGTTGCTCTACGCACGGGCCTGCAATCAGGATTCACAAAATATTGCTGCTTCTTTTGTGAATGGGATAGCCGAGCACGAGATAAACATTACATCGTACGGGACTGGCCTCTGCGAGAAAATCATATTCCTGGTCAGAAAAATGTCGCCCACAATCCTTTGGTTCCGAAGGAAAATATTTACTTACCACCTTTACACATGCAACTTGGATTGATCAAGCAGTTTGTGAAAGCAGTGGGCAAGACAGATGACGCATTTCAATTTTTGAAAACTAAATTTCCTCGTCTTAGCGAAGCTAAAATCAAAGAAGGCGTTTTTGTTGGTCCCCAGATTAGACAACTCTTCCAAGATTCGACGTTTATTGAACACCTAAATCGAAAAGAAAAACGAGCTTGACTTGCATTTCAAAACGTTTGTAAGAACTTCCTGGGTAACCACAAAAGTGAAGATTATGTCGCTCACGTCGAGTATCTGCTTTTGGCGTACAAGGACATAGGATGTAACATGTCTCTTAAAGTTCACTTCCTTCACTCGCATCTGGACTTTTTTCCTGAAAATTTAGGAGCAGTTTTGGATGAACACGGGGAACGGTTCCATCAAGACATCGCTAAGCTGGAGAAGAGATTTTCAGGGAAGTGGAATGCAAGCATGTTGGCGGAGTACTGCTGGTTTTTGAAACGAGAGCGCTGTACCTCAGGGTATAAAAGGAAAGCAAGCACCAAGTAACGATGAATATCTTTTTATTTATTACTGTTTATAGCTAAAATAGTTCTTTTTCCCATTTTTTTAATTAAATTCATGTCCATATATTTATTATTATAATAATTATTATAATTATTATTATCGTTCGCTAAATAAATTATAATTAATTTATCGAAAAGTGGTAAAATTAGAGATTTGGGACTCCCTCAAAAATGGTGGGTGATGGAAGAAAACGGAAGACATATTTGGATTCAGGACGTCATTTTACATAAGAATCACCCGGAATAGTGTCAGGGCTCGATAAAAAATATTTTTTTGCAGATCAGTGTTATTAAAGGAACGTGATTATCGTCCTTATTGTTGTTAGGTTTGTAGACAGTGGGATTACAATTTTTAGAAATTTTTTTACTATACTTGAGTGCTGGCGTCATTTCATTGGCTTACGTTATTTGAGTGTATTTGGAAGTAAAAGGCGTTTGATATTCAGGGATGTAACTAACCTGACTTATAGTATCTTTTTTGGCACACATTTGGGATTCAATGAGAACAGGAATTTTTTCCGTGCTGGTTAAAAACCTTCATCATCAGTACTAGTGGGAGGGTTATGAATTGATTCTTCAAGTCTGGATAGTAGTAGTATATGTAAAAACATATTTTAAATTGGAAAGAAATTAATGACAACTTTGATTTTGACAGATCGGAGAGGAATGAAATTCATAAAAAGTCAAAATGAATGCTTATAATCCGAGTGTTTAATAAAATGAACTTCTCAAAAGTCGTCAAAAACAAAAATAAATTTTATTTCGACTGAATATGTTTGTTTAGTTACACATTTTTAGACAAAACACACAAACATTTTCATTTTATTCATTTTTTGAGTTCGGGTCTCAGGAAGATATAATAAAATTTACTAAATTGTTATGATTTTTTCAATATTACTATGTCTTTGGTTTCTAAAAATCATTAAAAAAATTAATCTATGGATGCTAGTTGAAGCAAAAAGTTGTTCAGGCATATCTGGGTTAACAAAGACTGTTTAAAAAATTCCTTAATTTCACACGAAAAACAACCAAAAGATGCGTTTACTCAAACTAAAAATAAAACGCCATTACTTACAAATTAAAAAAAGAAACGGTAACCAATATAAATCACGATAGAAAAAAATACTTAAAAAACAACTGCGTTTCCTAAAGGAGCACTGTGCAAGAATGTAAAAAACAATTTAAAAAAAACTAAAAACAATAGTCAGCGATCTCAAAATCAATGTAATAAATGTTTTAACACAAAAAAATTAACATTAATAACATAAAAATAAAGCACTAAAAGCACGAAATGAAAACTAGCAAAAATTCAAAACCAGACAAGAAAAAACCCATTAATTTATCAACAAAAAATTATAAATAAAAATAAAATTTAATAAAAACGAGTCAGTTAGAATCAATGGAAAAAAGTGGAAATTACATTTTAAAACTGTAGAATCAATTTATAGAAAAATATCTCCTAATTTTTTTACAGTTTAGAATTGATTTCTTTCTATATGTTACACACAATCAATTAAAACATTGTTTTCATTGAATCTTTCCGTGTTAAAAATCAATGTTGTTTATATGAAAACATTTACATTGCAAAGTCCGATACCTAATTACTAATTTATGTATTTATTAAACGCGTTCGTTTATGAATAGCTCCTTGAACTAGTTTATCACTAAAATTATACACTACAAAAAACCAGAATTATAATACGAAAAATATGTTGATCGGTGTTAATCTTTACACACTTCGTTAACATTTTGAATTACTCAATTTTTTGTACTGATTAAATGGCGTAATAAGATTAACATAAGCAGCACGATTATATCAGAAGTTTTTGTGTATAATAGAAATAAACTATTTTTAGAAAGCAATTTAGTTATGTCAAAAATTTTCACCAAAACTGTCTATCTGGACTACTTTGTATTAATCTTCTAACCCAGTAGAATAATGTATTCAGGATAAGATAATTCAGAAGTTAATTGTACATAGTTATTATATAATATTACCTAATGATATTAAATCATCGTCTTTCTTAATTAACAACTTATTGCTTTTCTTGTTATTACGAACTGGTAATCCCTAGACTAATTTTTCTCAATTATCTTCCATAACGTAAATATGTAAATTCAGCAGACTATCTCAATTTTAGATTAAAACTCCCTAGTAAATATCAAAAGTAATTTAATATTAACATTTTTTCACAAAGTCCAACAATCGTCTCATTAAACACAGAGTAAATTATGGTTTTGCATGTAAATGTCGTTTTAATTACTTTTTAAAAGCAGGTTAGTTAGTATCTAAATATATCGGGTACAAATTAAAATGGTATTGAGTAATTACAAAAACAAACAAGTGTACGTTTTGATAATTTAAGGTATTGTTACGTTCATATTTAAAAAATCCATTAAATTTTAAAAGTCAACATAATCTGTATAAGAAACGCTTGATAAAAACTTAAAAACCTTTGATCTAAACCGCCACTAACTACTAAAGATATGGAATTCTTTAGTACTTAAAAAAATCAGAACAAATCAATAATAAAAGTAAAGAGAAAAATAAATCAAATAAAAATGAAGTTATTATTATAAAGCGACCGATAAATGTAGACTTGATTGCAAATATTTATTTAATAATATGTATTTACCCATCGTTACTGTAATTTATCGTTGCTTTAATTAATAATTAATTATCACTACCACAATTTTAGAACGGTTAATTTTTTATTATTTAAACATTAACACTAAGATTCAACAGCAGTAAAAAAATTTTGAAATTGGTTAGTTTACTTACCTTTTAATGGGAACGGATCTGGCCGTAAAGGTTCGTTTTGATTTTAATACCAATACAAAGCTTTTAAACATTTCCAAATTAAAGTCGCCATATATATAAGCCACAAGCATGATTTATTATATTTGTGTATAACTTTATTACAAACAACAAAAATAATCTCAATAAACATATCGGCCGTGCATAAAAAAACAAAATTTTCACAAAGATAGTCATTTCTGATTTTTCAGCAAATTGGTTTACAGATAGGTTAAACGATCATTAACAACTTATTAAAGAATTACAATGGGGCTATTTCCTAAAAAAGTTATTTTACGTCAAATGAAAAGGATAGTTTGCGTAAAATCGGAATAATTGAATAATCGTTTAAAAATAATGTTTCCAGAATTTATAGATGAGAGCCTTATGTCATACAAAAACAGAATTTTCTTTAAACAAAAAATTCCATCAAAGAAACATAGCTTTAGTAACAAATTTTGTATGCTTTGCTATTGCCAAGTAGACTATATTTTGGAGTGCAGTACATACAAAGGAGCGACTACAAATTTGACAAGAAGTGTAGAAGAAAATTTTGGAAAATCGGGAGATAGACACTCTCATGACTCCTTATTTGAACAAAGGTCATACATTCTTTTTTGACAACTAGTATGCTAGTCCACCATTATTTTCCCGTCTCAGGTAGAAATGGAAGTACGTGGTCACAGTCTAAGACAGAAAACCGTGACTCACTGAGGTAAGTTACCCTTTCATGTTTTAAACAATATTTTTGGTAAAGTTTGTTTATATCATTTCTTTAAAAAAATTTCTCAAAATAAACCGGATAATGCTACTATCTATCGTTCTATGCCTTATATTAATTCTTGTTCTCTTTTTCTTAAAAATAATTTTAAAAAGTATAATATTTCTATTTGTTTTTCTACTAATCGTAATTTGAAATATTTTATTGTTAATAATATAGATTCTGTTTCTTCTTTAGATAAATCTGGCGTTTATAAAATTTCTTGCTCTTCTTGCAATTATTCTTATGTAGGACAAACTGGTAGATAGTTTAAAACAAGATTAAAAGAACATATTTATTTTATTAAAAAGTATTTAAATTCTAGTATACCAAATACTTGTTCTTCCGCTAATCATATTTTGTCTACTGGTCATTCTTTTTCTTCTGACCTTAATGTTAAAATCTTCATTTTTGTAACAAAAGTTCTTTTCTTAATCATCTTGAAATTCTTGAAATTCATCGTCTTTATAATGAAAATTCAGATAATTGTCTTAATGAAATTCTTAATTTAAATATTTCTCCTCTTCTTAGTAATAAATTTTAACTAATTTTTTCATTTTTCATTTCTCTTTTTCATATCACCTATGGCTGTGTATTTAATGTCAGTTTGAATTTAAAAATTTTTTAATTTGTTGACGTTTGTCATAAAATTTTTATAATTTGATATAATGTGTAAGCTATTTTAAATGTTTAATTATTTTTGTTAATTCATTTGCTTTTTAGTATAACTGATGATGACAATTTAAACTGTTGAAACTAGTTTTATAATAAAAAAAATTAAAACATAACTGTGGATTGACTTTACGAAAAAATATCTTATTTTATTCATGCATATATCACTAAATTTTAAGTTATATACCTGATAGATTATAAGGGCTAAGGTGATTCTATCTGAATATGTTCATTTTCATTGACCGCAGATGTACAACGGTCAATGTACAAACTTACGTAAAAGTTAAATTCAAGAGTTATACGTCAACCTACAAATTTACATTTAGTACTAAAATAGAAAAATAAACGTGCATGCTGACAAGTTGCTTTACAGCTGAAATGAAGGATACGGAAAAATTCGACCATCGTACAGGAGACCAAATTCTAAAGCTAGTTGCAGAATTGAATATAATTTGAGCATCTAGATAAATCTGATATGCTTATTATTTCACGTCTATAAAATTAGCCTTGTCTTTTTGATAAACTAGAAAATTACTATGCTGAATTGCTTTAAAAACGTGCTGTCTTGTGTCTCATCTACAGTTTTTACGGAGGCAATTAATTTTTATGATAACAAATAGCCACGCCTTTTGTAACAAAAATAACTAGTGGGCTGAATTGTGTTCCAAACAAAATACATAGCTCCGCTTTTTTTTAATAAAATAAAAAATTATTAGGCAAAACGTACTACTGTCAAAATAAAGAAGATCGTATTTGTTGAAAAATAAGAAATGACTATGTTAGGGAAAACTGCGTTTGTTTATGCGAAAATGTTGCGAATTCGGTGTAAAATAATTTTTTTTAAGAAATAGCCACAATAATTATAATTGTTTATTCTATCTATAAACAAATTTGCAAAAAAAATTTAAAGGATTTTCTTTGTAAAAATTGCATTTGTTTATGCACGGTAGTTGCGAGAATGTATGATAAACGTAGCTGCGAATTTGCCGTAAAATAATTTTTTTTTAAGAAATGGCCACAACGTAATTCTTTGATATGGTGTTAGTAATTGTTTATTCTATCTATAAACAAATTTGCAAAAAATCAGAAAGGACTAGCTGTGAAAATTGCGTTTGCTTATGCGTGAATGTAAGCTGATAGTTGCTGAATTAGCCACATTGTAATTTTTTAATAAATGGTTAATAATTGTTCATTGTTAGTATACACAAATTTGCAAAAAAATCAGAAATCTTTGTAAAAATTGCGTTTGTTTATGCGTGAATTCAAGCTGAGTGTTGCTGCAAATTCGACGTAAATAACTTTTTTTAAGAATTAGCCACATCCCGATTTTTTAATATGTAATTAATAATTGTTTATTCTATCTATAAACAAATTTGCGAAAAAATTTAAAAAGATTATCTTTGTAAAAATTGCATTTGTTTATGCACGGTAGTTGCGAGAATGTATGATAAACGTAGCTGCGAATTTGTCGTAAAATAATATTTTTTTAACCTTCCGATTACCATTGGGGTCTTTTTTGACCCCAGACGTGTTGTTTTTGTTGTCTTTTCTTAAGTTTTTTTTACTACTGTCCCAATATTTTTTTAGCTGAGTTTCTTTCAACAATGTTTAATAATATATACAAATTTTTCAATTGTTGTTTGTTTTGCGACGTAAAAAAAAATATTGTCGTTGGGGTCATATTTGACCCCACTTGATAACCGACGTTCTAAAAAGTAATTCTAATATTTTGTCTGCATCATCTAATCTGCTTGTTTCAACGTGTTTCAACGTGTTATTCGTCTGAATCATAATTACTACCATTCCGTCTTTAGTCATTACATTCGGTGAGTTTGTTCGAATTAGTTGAAAAGTGTGTCTGCTGTGTTATTACATTTGATTGGAAATACTTGTTGCTGAATTATGACTAGAAAATATGTGTCTCATCGTGAAGTGGAAGAAATAGCTAGCAATATTAGTTTATGAAATTGAAGATGAAATTTTATCTGAGGATAGTGATTGCCGAATTTGAAGAAGAAAGTGTACCTGATGTAAACCCGATTGTAAGTTCGGAAGACGATGACAGTGATGATAATTTGCTCAATGATAAAGATATACTGGTGGGTAAAGATGGTTCCATATGGAAAAAAGATAAGCCTCATGTTAGAAGACGAAATCAGCGAAATATTCTAAAAACACCGCCAGGATTAACAAAATTCAGTGAACATATTTCAACATGCCTAGATGCTTTCCATTTATTTATCTCGGAAGACATTATGGACATAATACTTAGAGAAACAAACATTCGAGCTAGAAGAACTGTAGGCGATACGTGGAAGCCAGTAGATGCGGATGAGTTACATGCATTTTTTGGATTACTGCTTCTAGCTAGTGGTTTGAAAGCACGCCCCAAGAACCAATATTGGAGCTGTGGAGTACAAAATACATGTCTGTCCATAGACCAATTTTTGTCCTGCAATGTCTCGTAGTCGAATGAGAGACCTTTTGAAATACATTTGATTTGACGATATGGACAGCCGAGAAGAACGACGGGCAACAGATAAATGAGCAGCTATTCGTAACATTCACGATATTATCGCTGCAAATTGCAAAAAATCGAATAACCCTAATGCTGAAGTATGTATTGATGAACAACTTATTCTTTTCCGTGGAAAATGTCCCTATGTATATGAAGTCGAAGCCAGATAAATACGGAATCAAAATCTGGGCTTTATGCGATGTTAGTAACAGATATTGCTGGAATTTCCAAATATATACTGGAATGGTAGACAACGCTCCAGAACGCGAACAAGGTAAAACACAATTTTATCGTTTCATGCACGAGTATAAAATTTCATTTCTAGGGAAGCGGGTAGTTTTGGTTTTGGTTCAGGGTTTGAGAGAGGGTTATGGTATTACCACAGATAATTGTTTTACGTCTATGTCTTTGGCGAAGGAGCTCCTGCAGCAAAACAAAAACTTTCTACTACTTTCAACGAGGGGTCTATCACCCTCGGCAATAGGTGTACATATTTTCGGAAATAGACGGCAATAAAAAAGCAATATAGCGACAATAACCAGCAGTAAAAGAAATAGAAGTAGTACTGTGCAATTTGCGACAATATACGGCAATATGCGGCAATATTAGGCAATTGTTAGGAAATTTTGGGAAATAAAGGCAATATTTCCCTGATTAATTGTGCTACATTGAAGGTCATTTTCCCTTCCTACTCTTCCCGCGGTTCACGCATATGCAGTGTGCAGAACAGATATTTCACAACTTTGCATTTCGTATTATAACTTGTTCATTTGTGCCAATCTTTGTTAATCTATGTTTGTGCATGGAACTTCACGCGTTATAGGTTAATGATATAGCAAGTTATCTTTGTTGGAGGGAATTGCAGAGTTGCATGGCTACTACATGCACTGTACTACACCTACTAATTACAGCGTACAAGATTCGTATAAGCGCGGAATACAAAATATCTTAACAATTTTGTGCAAAAATGGGTAAGTACTAACTACTATGACAAAGTAAACTATTTTTTCATAACAAATTATAAATTGTAAAGAGGTGATGGACGATTATTAAAATTTCCGGTTAGGGTTGGTTGTGGACGTTACCCAGTAAAATAAAAGTACATTAAGGGTGTTTCGCCGCGACAGAGGAAAGTAAAGTTGAGATGTTACTTACTTACGTGATTGAAATGTTTTTGTGTTTAGTGTCAAATGTTCAAAAGCATTTCCTTTACGCGAAGAGTCTGTTGTAGTAATTGTAGATCATATAGTATTGGCAAATGCAATATGTATACATAGGTACATAAATAGGGCCAGTCGGCCAGTTTATAGAAGCTTAATTTAATATTTTATAGAAAATAAATTTTAATGAGGGACACCATAACCAAATCCAACCAATGCGATGTTAAAACGTTATCATGCAATTAACTTTTTAATTGACGTTCTATAAACCGGCCAACCGAGTAACAAATGAGAATGTACCTATATGTATGTAATTTTAAGTCAGAAACCTACATTTGCTCTTAATCTTCATATTATTACTAAAACATAATTTTGCAGTTTTTTTTTATAGATAAAGCACCCAAAAGTTTCTTATGTAAGTCAAAAATTAAGTTGTCATTGGATTCTTCTAAATCCGTGTAAATCTCTCCCATTTTAAAGTTTGGGCAATGACAGCAATATCTTGAAGAATACGAAAATTTACAGCAATAACGGTAATAATTAGACAATAACAGCAATTTTGAGGAAATTTCGGCAATAGTTAGAAAATTACTGCAGTAATATCAGCAATAGGAAATACGTACATTTTATTGCCGAATACGGCAATAGGTGTACATTTTTTTTTGTGTGATAGACCCCTCGACTTTCAACGCAACACCAAGATTTGGAATTGTCCGGAGAAAACCTCAGTTACAAACCGCAAGTTATCTTGGGCCATAATAGCTGCAAAAGAGCTGTGGACAGCGTCGATAAAATGGTGAAGGAATACTCATGCAGAAGAAATACAAATCGCTGGCCTCTTTCCTTGATATTGCTGCCATGAATGCATTTATTCTATACACTACGAAATTTGGAAATTTTGAAAAAGGGAAAACATCCCGAAGGAGATTATTTTTGCAAAAACTTGGGTTTGAATTAGTAATCCCACATATCAAAAAACGTACACTTCAAGGATTACCAAAAAATGTGCAGAATGCAATAGCGATGGTTTTAGCAGACACAGAACCAGAGGAAGTGGGACCGCAAGACGAAACTATCGCTTGCCCAAAAAGAAGTCGTAAAATATGTCCAAGAGCAAATGACAAAAAATGTTCGGAAACACGTGAAAAGTGCAAACTGTTTGTATGTAAACAACATTTCCAGAAAAAAAACTACAGTAATATGTAATAGTTGTTGCCCTCACTAATTTATGTTTACATTTTATTTTTATATTTTTATTAGTTTATATGAAAACTAACTAAATTTAAAATATTAATAAAGGTTACCATTACAAATTAATCGGTTTTTCTTTACAAAATAAGAAAAAAAACTTGGAGTCAAATCTGACCCCGCTTGGTAATCGGCGCCTCAAAAATTGCTTGGTAATCCGAAGGTTAAGAAATAGCCACAACGTAATTCTTTGATATGGTGTTAGTAATTGTTTATTCTATCTATAAACAAATTTGCAAAAAATCAGAAAAAACTGTCTTTGTAAAATTGCGTTTGTTTATGCGTGAATGTAAGCTGAGCGTTGCTGCAAATTCGACATAAAATAATGTTTTTTAAGAAACAGTCACATTCTAATTTTTTAATATTTATTAATAATTGTTTATTCTATCTATAAACAAATTTGCAAAAAAATTTAAATCGACCATCTTTGTAAAAATTGCATTTGTTTATGCACGGTAGGTGCGAGAATGTATGATAAACGTTTCTACAAATTTGAGGTAATATAATTTTTTTAAGAAATAGCTACAACGTTATTCTTAAATATGGTGTTAGTAATTGTTTACTCTATCTATAAACAAATTTGCAAAAAATTGCAATTATCTGTGAGAATTGCGTTTGCTTATGCGGGAATATACAATAAACGTTGCTGCAAATTCGACGTAAAATAACTTTTTTTTTAAAATAGCCACATTCTATTTTTTTTATATGTTGTTAATAAGTGTTTACTCTAATTAAAAAGAAGTTAGCAGAAAAATAAAAAATGAAAATTGCATTTGTTTATGCGGGAATGTAATCTGAGCGTTGCTGCGGATTTGACGTAAGATAACTTTTTTTAGGAAACAGCCACAACGCAATTTTTGAATATGTTTATAATTGTTTCTTCTATCTATAAAAAAATTTGCAGAAAAATCAAAAATCTCTTTTTATGAAAACTGAATTTGGTTTTAAAAAATAACATCGTAATTTTTAATATGTGTTTATTAATTATTCATTTTATTTATAAACAAATTTGCAAAAAAATCTATCTGTGAGAATTGCGTTTGTTTATGCGGGAATATAGAATGAACGTTGCTGCAAATTCGACGTAAAACAACTTTTTTTTTTTTAAAATAGCCACATCCTATTTTTTTTATGTTATTAATTAATTCTATCTATAAACAAATTTGCAAAAAAATGTAAAACAAATATCTTTGTAAAAAATTGCATTTTTTTATGCACGGTAAGTGCGAGAATGTATGATAAACGTTACTGCGAATTTGACGTAAAATAACTTTTTTTAAGAAATAGCCACATCCTAATTTTTGAATGTGTTGTTAATAATTTTCTTCTGTCTATAAAGAAATTTGCAAAAAAATCTATCTGTTTGTTTATACGAAAATATAGAATGAACGTTGCTGCAAATTCGACGTAAAATAACCACTTTTTTGTTTGAAATAGCCACATTCTTTTTTTTTTTTTAATATGTTGTTAATAAGTGTTTATTCTAATTAAAAAGAAGTTTGCAAAAAAATAAAAAATGTACATCGTGAAAATTGCGTTTGTTTATGCGTGAATGTAAGCTGAGCGTTGCTGCAAATTCGACGTAAAACAACTTTTTTTTTTAAATAGCCACATCCTATTTTTTTTATGTTATTAATTAATTCTATCTATAAACAAATTTGCAAAAAAATCTAAAACGAATATCTTTGTAAAAATTGCATTTTTTTATGTACGGTAAGTGCGAGAATGTATGATAAACGTTACTGCGAATTTGACGTAAAATAACTTTTTTTAAGAAATAACCACATCCTAATTTTTAATATGTTGATAATAATCGTTTTTTCTATCTATCAAAAAAATTGCAGAAAAATCAAAAATGGCTCTTTTTATGAAAATTGAATTTGTTTTTTGCGCGTTAATTGCGAGAATGTAAAATGAGCGTTGCTACGAATTTGACGTAAAGTAACTTATTTTTAAAAATAGCAACGTCGTGATTTTTTAATATATGTTTATTAATTACTTATTTTATTTATAAACAAATATGCAAAAAAATGAGAACTGACTATTTGTGAAAATTGCGTTTGCTTATGCATGAATGTAAGCTGAGCTTTTCTTTGCTGCAAATTCGATGTAAAATAAACCTTTTTCTAAATTTTTGAAGGGATCCATGTCATTGTTGTTATTTTGAATCCTTTTTTTGTTTGAAATAGCCACATTCTTTTTTTTTAAATATGTTGCTGATAAGTGTTTATTTTAATTAAAAAGAAGTTTGCAGAAAAATAAAAAATGTACATCTTCGTGAAAATTGCGTTTGTTTATACATGAATGTAAGCTGAGCGTTGCTAAAATTCGACGTAAAACAACTTTTTTTTAAGAAATAGCAACATCCTAATTTTTTTATATGTTATTAATTAATTCTATCTAAGTTTGTATTTGTAAAAATTGGATTTGTTGATGCACGGCAGGTGCGAAGAATGTATGATAAACGTTGCTGCGAATTTGACGTAAGATAACTTTTTTTAAGAAATAAGCACATCCTAATTTTTGAATGTGTTGTTAATAATTTTCTTCTATCTGTGAACATATTTGTAAAAAAATCAGAGAAAACTATCTGTAAAAATTCGGTTTGCTTATGCGGGAATGTAAGCTGAACGTTCCTGCAAATTCGACCTAAAATAACTTTTTTTTAGAAATAGTCAAATCCTAATTTTTGAATGTGTTGTTAATATTTTTTTTTTATCTACAATCAAATTTGCAAAAAAATAAAAAGTGACTATTTCTGTGAAAATTGCATTTGTTTATGCGCGGTAGATGCGACAATGTAAGATGAACGTTGCTACAAATTTGTGGTAAAATAACTTTTTTTAAGAAATAACCACATCCTAATTTTGAATATGTTGTTAATAACTCTTTAATTTATCTATAAACAAATTTGTAGAAAAATAAGAAATGATTAACTGTGTAAAAATTGCGCTTGTTTATGCGGGAATGTACACTGTTAGAAATATATAGTAAAATTAACTACAAATTTTAGTTCCCACAGGTCCACTCCATTTTTTTATTAAATCAACAACATGCTATACAGTAAGTAACAACATTTTATAAGTTGTTATAATTAACTAAATACAAATGCAATATGAAATAAAAACAGATTACTTTATACTTTTATTCTTAGTTGATAATAACACATAAGAATTGTAATTTTTACTTCTACTAGTGTTAACGTAACGAACTGTATCATAATTTCTACACTTCCTTTTTTAGTTTTAACAAACATAATTTGCAGTAGAAACGCAATTTAAACATTAATTTTACTTAAATCTTGTGTTGCTTACGCATTGTTCAAAATGATATGTCATTAATGTATAGTTAAATTAATAAAACAACAATGTAATTTTAACACAAAAGGAAATTAAATTTACAATTTAATATTGTTAGTTTTATTAGATTTCGTAGTGAATTTTTTCGAATCGAAATAAATATTTTCATTGGTAGGTAAACAAAATTAAAAACATCGTGCGATTCTAGTATATTTATTAATAATTCATAAAAAGCATAAAGTACATACAAAAAAAAATATATAATAACAAATTCATAGTATAATATAGTTGTAATATATGTGTTTAATTGTGTTAATATAATCAGCAATTTTAATTAAAAAATTGTTTTCTTTTTCGGGATACATTAAAGAAAATTCATAAGATATCTAAAAACAGAATACTTATGTAATATTTTAAAAAAGTACAATACCAATCCATCTACATCCAAAAATCGTGGAAATTCAGTTGCAACGTTCTTTCGTACTCTTCTATAACAGAAAGTTTCTTTTGTTGCAAAAAACATTTCTTCCCTTTGTGAATCTGGACTTGCAAATTTCAGAAATGCAATTTTTTCTTTAATAACGTCATCAAGAAGTTCAGAAGTTTCACTTTCTTCAAATATTTTATTTTGAAGTACCTGTTTACGTTTAAACAGGTTTCTTAATCGCGTTGTAAAAAATCCTTTCTTTGTTAATGGATCGAAAAAAGCCTCCTATAAATAATTAAAGAGAAATTAACGAACTGTATTTGAATTAGAGTATTGTTAACTTACGTATCCTTCTGTAAATGCCTTATCACGTAGTTTTGGAAATAAATTGATTATTGATTTTGCGTATTCAATTTTTGTTTCTACACTCGGTAAAGTATTTTCCGGCATAAACTGTAGCATATGATTAATTGTAATGTTAACTAATTTTCTTCTGTTAACGTCGTTCAGTGTTTTGTTCTCCTTGTAAAATATTATTATCTCTTTTCCTCCAGGATGAGATATTAAATAATTCTTAAATTCCTTTTTAAAATTTAATATAATTATTTTTACTAATAACACACTCTATTTTGAATTTACTTACGTGGTTTGTTAGTTTATGATATGATATAGCAGCAGTTTTACATTTTTTTAGAGTAGAAAAAATTGGTGAAAAATCTTCATTATCAAAATTAATAACAGATGAGTTGATTGACGGAGTGGAAGACGGTGACGATGGAAGAGTATTTAATGTTTCAGTACTACAACTGCTGGTATCATGTACGTAAGTTGATGAAAAAGATGAAAAAGGCGAATTTTTATCTAAACAAAAGTATGTTAGCAATTAAAACAAACAAAATAAATAGTAGTACCTAAATTGATAATTTTTTGTAGTTGAGATTTAAAATTTAATATGACACCAACAGGTGAAATATTTAAAAATGTGTCGATAAAACTTGGACCGATAGTAGCTCCTTCTACATCTGGAATTTCAAAATCAGATTCCAGTAGATTAAGTTCGATAGTTTTGCTCTTACAGTTACTTACTTACCATCATTAATTTACAAACTCAAACCACTGAAAGAATAGCACACAAAGATATAACTTAGAACTAACTCAAGCAAGTCGTCTATACGCGTATGTATAACGTTATCTTCCTCCACGATAAGTAAGGATAATATTTCTTGTAAATTTTCATGGGAACCGATGCTTAATTGCAAAAAAGGTCACATACTGCTTCACTCACAATCAGTAAAGATTTTAACGGAATCGACAGAATTTAACTACACTTGGAAGTAAAATAATACAATCCAAATGTTAATTTACATCAAATCAGATACATTTTACACTTTTATGTAGTCAAAATTATTTTTATTTGCATATGACGTAATACTAAATTTAGTTGATTTTAAATTTGAGTGACGATCACTTTAACTTTTTGTAAACGTTATTTTTAAACTTAGCAAATTAAAAAAGTGTTGATTGTATATTTTTAATGTAAAATTGACTACTTTTGTTTTAACAACTTAGAATAATTATGAAAATGCAAATTTAATAAAAAATTGTTGTTAATGTTAACTAAAAATTAATGACACTTCAATTTTTGTTAAGAAAGAGTAGTTTTTACAAAATATTTCTAACAGTGTAGGCTGAGCGTTGCCATGAATTTGACGTAAAATGACTTTTTTTTAAGAAATAGCCACTTTGTAATTTTTTTATATGTTGTTAATAATTGTTTTATTTATGTGTAAACAAATTATCAGAAAAATCAATTATGACCATTTTGTAAAATTTACATTATTACAATTACATGTTTAAATATATATTAATTGAAATTGTTTTTAATAAAAATATAATAAACCATGTTTGTGGCGTATATTTACGTGGTCACTTTAATTTGGAAATTTTTGAATGCTTTATATTAGCATTAAATTCGAATTGGCGTAAATCAACTAGTTTAAGATGATTAATGAAAATCTACAAATATTAAAATTACATTAAAGTTTTAATGTTTGAAATTAATTTGTAAACAGCTCGTAATAGACGCATTTTTCATGTTATTGTTATCTTCAGTTCTGATCAGCAGTTTCTGGCTTTCTAACAAGTTTAAATTTTATGTAATTACAAACTTTAAAGCACATTCATTTAAAATTCGTGTAAAAAAAAACACTGAAAGCTAGGAAAATTTGAACAAGGAATTGTGACAACTTCGTTAAATAATTTAAGTAATGTCTACTTCGCATGCCGTTATAAAAAAATCTATACTACGTAACGTTATAGATGATTTTCTAGAAAAACTTCCAAAAAGTAAACGTAGAAAAATCCTTAAATATAATTACGCAGAATTTTCAACAGAAAAAATTATCAATTTGAAAATAGAAACAAAAAATTTTGTTGCAAATTAATGAACGATACTTTTTTTATTGTAGATTTTGTGTTATTTAATTAATTGTTTTAATTAAACTGCAAATTATTCAATAACCCGCTATCATAAATATTCTAAAAAAAATATGAAAATCTTGTAATGTCGAAATTACTGCTGATTAAGTAGTTTTTCAATTTAAATGTCCATACAACCGAATGGCACAAGCTTTAGCAACGTCAAGTACTTTAAAATGTAAGACAATAAATTGCAGGCCATAAAAAAAGTATTAAGTTCGTTTTAAAATTAAAGACTTAAAATTTTTTTTAGATACACAACTTACCTTTTCATATTTTACTATGTAACGCTACCGCACTGCACATAAACTTAGTGTATTTCTTCGGTATTTCTGAATCAACATGTGATAATTACAGAAGCTTTTAAAATAAGAATTCAAGAAATCAGAGGTATTAAAACAAAGAAGCCAATCCCAAAAACAAGAAAATGCTCTTTCTCAAAAATACAACGTAAACATCTTTAAAAATTAATCATTTTCGCGTTATTTACAAATTCTTACTTAAAACGGATATCCACTTATTGATATGCTACGCAAATCCATTCCCAAAATAGTAAATGTCCTTATTAAAACGCATATTTTAGTATCATCGCTTTCAAGAAATAAAAATTAATATTAAATAGGCATATGATAATCACAAGAATCTAAACGTCAATGAATGTTAATAAAAATTCTAAGAACCAACAAGCGCGTACTAATGCATTCTTCCTTTGTAGTAATTCCAAATATGTTTTTTTTATAAACTAAATTTAGATTCACGTAAACAATAACAAATTGATGAGTCAATAATGTTACGGAACGGAAAAAAGCAAGGCCCGCTATTATAATGTAAACACGATTTTACAATTACGAGTCTATTGATAAGGGACATTTAAAAAGTGTGCAATCACAGTCGTACTATTGTAATTTCTAATGTATAAAGCCATTATAGATATTAAATCCACATAAAATTACAGATAATGCATAATGACCTATTGAAGTTAACTATTCAATTCGTCATTGTGGCATACCAAGAATAATATGTTACCGTGAGTAGATTCAGTTTATTACCAATCAATGCAGTAAAATCGTATTAATTACATTAATGAAAGTATAATTTAGAACGTATTCATTAAAAAAAAAACGATCGATTTAATCTTCTTTAACGAAATATTCGCACGGAGGCACTTTCAAAAACTTTTACGAAGTTTAAGGCGTCCTAAATAAACTATTCGAAAATATAATTAGACTTCATTTTCTTCTCCCGTACACATAATTCGCGTTTACGTTATTATCCTTTACCGTCATTTTTACCGGAATTAGAGAAAACGAAATTAAATCGCGTAGCAATTAAAATGCATTGTAACAAAGTGACCTTATTTACGCAATAATTAAAACATTTGTTTTGCATTTAATAATCACACCGAAATACTTTCAATTCGAAACCTGAATAAATAATTCGTTTTAACGCTATTAATAGAAATCAATATCAATTTAAACTTTTTTTTTGGGTAATGCGGGTCCTTTAACACTGCTCGAAAAAAATCGTACTTTCGCCTGTAATACATTTCGTCATGTAGTTAAAGTTAAATTAAATAAAATGTGTTTTGCCATATGCACAAACTTAATGAGGTATTATTAAATGTGTAAACATAATCAGTTTAGCTCATAAAAACTCCAAGTAGGTTGGCGTTCAAAATAAAACAAAAGTAAATTTTTCAATTTGTAATCATATTCGCCCTACATTCATTCATTTAGTTTTAATTAAATAATTAAGTTTTTACTCAATAATTGCACTTTTCCTTTGTTATACAAACAATCGGTTTTTCGTCGGGTTATTTAACAAAAGTCAATTACGTTTGACGGTTTTAATGACAAATCCAAATATGATAATTCAAATAACGCGGTATCGTTTTCCAATCGCACTTTATTTAAATCGAGTTTTTGTTTGTAATTACTTAAATAATTTTAAACTTTTTTGCAAGTACGACCTACTACATTGCTGTTCTCCTAATATTTTCGCGAATTTTGTTTTTACATTTCCCGAAAAAATTTTTGTCCGTCATCGTAGTTTTACATAAATTTTCGCCGCACTTTAAAAGCAATCGTAAATTTAATTTTGAGCTGAGGAGAAAAGCACTTACTGAAACTTTTTTTTCTTGATGTTTAGAAAAAAATATATTTAAAAAGTAATCCTTAATGCGAGATAAACACTTAAATCACTTCACTTAATCCAAACACTTCGAGTGACACTTTAGGCACTGTTTTTATAACCCAATAAAAACGCACAAGGTAATCGGGCACTAATGAAGAACAAACACACAATTGGAATTCCAATTTTATTGATTGGGAATGCAGAAAAGAAACTGCCGATGATTCTATAAAAACATTAACACGTTTTATTCATATTTTATAAGCGTATCTTGCCTATGACTAGCTGTACATTATATATAATATATATAGCAATACTTTATACATATTCACAATTTTTTCGAATCGGTCAAATTGAAAACAACTTTTCCCTGATTTTTTTCAAGTTTTTTATATACACGTGATAGATATTCTTTGGTCTAGCTATTTAGCCATAGAGAATGTATAAGTTATAAGTCAGATCTCATGCTATCGGTGCTGGGAAAAAAGTTTGCGGGTCAAAAGCTTCCCGAAACTACGCTAGACGAAGGACAATTTGATAAGATTCCAGTCTAAAAAAATAAAGTCTCAAAAGTTGATTAAAAATGTTCATGTCAGTTCCTTTTCGGGATATGACTACGCTTTATGGCCCTCAAACTTTTTCTACATTTTCTTCCGAGTTTTGTACATAGACTTATTTGGTACGATGCGTTAAAAGAAACATTACCACCACTAGGAGCGGGAATTTTCTTTATTTAAATCTACGCTAAAATTTGACACATGCGAGAAATTTTTTTTTCTTTCTCGTTTTCTAGTGGAAGTAACATTTCCGAAAACGCAAACAATATGGCAACAGTAATTCAAAAAAGAATTTTTTTTTGTGTTTGTTACAATTCAAAAACTAACGAACTAAGATGCGATCTACTTATCTCTAGTTTTCTAGTCGAATTTTTTTTTGCAAAGACGTCTGCAAACTACTTTTCTGATTTTTTTGTTGTTTCGTGAGTCAATTATGGATGCCAATAAGGAGGCGTAATAACATTTAACATTAACAAGCCTAAGTGGACATTGACAACTTTTATAAATTAAATACTTTGGAGTGTGGTATAAACGACGCGACGGTAACGGAATATTTGCGTTACCATTCTCTAAATTTGTAAGTCAATAACATACATTTTACAGTTAGCATTTTTATATCCAATTTATTCTAGATCGGCCCGTAACGAGTTCTTAATATAAGCGTCTTCTTCCGGAACATTTTTTTTTAATGCAGAACGTTTTCGCGCAACAAAGAGAACGTAGAAGCTATTGTGCATTGTTCTTTATTTAAAACTACCGATTTTTCGAAAAAAATGTACTAAGGCTATTGTTCGTAGAATTATTGAATAAATAGTGAAACACCTACTAAAGCGTGTCGGTACAATTGAATTACATTGTTAAAGTAAGGCGAATAATAAATCCCGACAGTTCAATAAATAATACTTATAAAGAGAAATACGTTTTTTAATTTGAAATTCCTACCTAAAACTAGTGAAAGACTTTGGGAACAGACTTCTAAGATTTTGTTAAGTTGAATACGAGAGAAAAACTAACTAGGATACAATCAGTTCGTCATTACGCTTACAGCAAGAAATCTGGGACCTTTAAATTTGATAGCATGATTTACTTATGCAGTCTGACCAATATATGTTTTGTCGCACTGCGCACAGACACTTTTGGGAATTACACGATACAAAATAGGAAACTTTTTTGACGAATGCGAATACTCTGCCTAGTACCAATTTAACTACGCGATTTTATTTTATACTGTAGGCAATTTCTAATAAAAAGCTTCATTTTGTACGTACGATTATAAATACCCGTCGGAAAGATGATGAAGCCAAAGTTCGCACGAATAATTTTAAACCAGAAAAAAAAACACAGATTAGTCGCACAGAATTCCCATTCGTCCTAATTATACGAAGTTTGGCCTATATAAATATAAGCATTGTCGCACTACAGACAGACAGACAGTTGAATGAATTACGTTTTACAATTAATTATTAATGAATTACAGTCAAAATTGAAGATGTTATTAAATACGTCTTTTAGCGTACTACTTGTCGAATGCAGAAATGAATTGTAAAAAAATCGAAAGGTCAGAAGGAATTAAATTAATTTAAAAAAACAACATAGGTCGCTGGCTGCACAGCTGTTGGATCACTACCACGCCCGGAGCCGGACGCCTGCGCACTTCCGTCATATTATACACTATTATCACAAAGTTCCGTATCACATCACAGCGATCACACATTATAACACACTTGCTGAATCTGTGGGAACGTAGAAGCTATGGGAATGGCCGAGCTAACGTAAGGATGTAGTCTATGCGCCCGGAGATACTGTCGATATTTACCCGAAAGTATATGTTTATCTTCAGGTCTATCTGGCGAACGATCCGGATCTGTCCAATGACCGGAGTCGCCGGATCCAGAACTATATGTAGCACAACCCGACACCATCGCCGCGGCATCCCTTTTAGCACAATAAGTTTGCTGAACGGCCGCCGCTGCCGAAATTGGCACTAAAGGTGGCATCGGTTCCCAAAGCTGTTGATGGTGATGATGTATTTGTTGTTGTTGTTGAGGTGGTTGCTGTTGTTGTTGCTGCTGGTGATGTCTTTCCGTAGCCGCTGTCACCGTAGTGGCATATTGTAAAGGATATTGCGCTGCCTGCTGAGGAATTTGTTGCTGCTGGGTCCTAACTGGTCGTCTTTTGGTAGCGGAAGGTTGTCTCGTCGCTTGCGGTAAATTATTAACAAAAGGGCTTCTACGTTGGCTTTCGATTTTCCGGAAGTAACACGGGTGAATCATTAATAACGGTTCGTTTCTAACACCTTGCGGAGGCTTCGCTTGATTTGGAAGTTCGTATTCCACACTGCAATCGACGTGAAGGGGCCTCGAATAGTCTTTCTGAACAGGCACTTGCACAGTCCTGGAAGTTTGAGTTGATAATTCGTATGAAGGATAACAAGTTGCCATGGCTGTATCAACCGAACGAAGTTCGGTACTCGACTGGCGCTTCTGAACTTGGCTGTAGTGCGCCGGCAATTCTTCCGAACGGTGGGGGAAGGAAATCGATGTTCCCAACATTTCGACTGTCTGCGAGTACGTCTGTGCCGCGAATACGTCATCCTCCGCCTTCGTTATATATGCCTCGTGCGAGTATTTCTACGTATGTAGCAATCAACGCTCCGCTCCAATTGTGTACGAACGCTCGTTCAAAGAAATATACGTAAACAACAAAATATTCCGCTTCGCTTAATTACTATTTATGCGACGAACGAAAATTATCGCGCTTAGAACTTTGCGAATTTTGATAGGCACCAAACAATATTTGTAAACAAATTATAAACACGTGTGCGATTATTAATATTTATACGCTACGCATCAACAAAGTTTAATCTACAATTATTAAATTACCTCGCTTTATATTAGTTTATGCGAATTTATAAAGGTGAATATGCAACATCCACGATCCTAAATCGGAAAACCAAATTAGACCGCACCTTATTTCATTTTTTTATCAACAAGGTCGTGTTTAAAAAAAATATTGTTTACACCACGCAATAAAACCGATAACAACTTTCCATTCATTCATTCATTAATGAGACAACGCGGTCATCCCGTATTTATTTTGTTGCTAAGAATAGAGAATTGTAATTTAAGGTGATGTTTAGCCACCCCTCGCTAAACGGACTAAACAACTAAATTAATGTTCTTCTTTATTACCAGATTACGCTTTGTAAACAATTCGTTAATTTCTATTGACGAATGTAATTTTTTTCCGTTTGAAGCAACTAATCCATATTGCAAACATCGTTAATTTCTTCTCTTAATGAAAATTTGTTGTTGTTTATGTTTTGTTTGTTTTCGTAATATGTTTTTAGTGTAACACTTCCTTTTAATTTTGTCGATTGAGGTTTTATTTTTTCCGACGTTCAGCGATTTCAACATATTTCCGGTACCTGCTCAACTACAACAGAAAGACTTCAACGTCCGAGCTTATGTTATTTATTGGAAACGCCAATTGGCGACCGATGCGAAATTCTCACGTTGCTAGAACGCGCTTTGGCTCTCGTAAAAAAGGGCACAAATGCAATGTTCTACGAAATATACGGCGCCCTCTCGAATGACCGTTATCAATGCATCATTTCGTATTTGGCCAATATTGAAGCAATTTGGAGCGTCGCGTGAAAGCAATAAAATACATGGATTTGTAATCGAGTTCAAAATTTCAAACAACACAAAAACGCTTAATTGTAAAAACTCTATTTCGTATTTACTTTTGTTTTATGTGAAATTTTGATTTGAGGGCGGATGAAGATGGTTTTCGTTTCTTTTAAGAGGTACATAATTATTTTGTACGGGTTGCTTGTAAGATTACCAAAATTCTTTGAAAAAGCCGATAGTACAATCATCGAGCCCGGAAAAAAAATCCTACACACATCCAAAACCCGGAAACCCAAATCACTATCGACTTAACTAGTTTCTAAGTACTCATATTATTATTATTGATTTTAACCATATCAAATACGTTATTGTAATTGCTTTAAAGTTGGAAATATTTTATTCTTTGTGTGTTGCAAAGGTGATTCGTGTTCCCCTATTTACAATTTTACAACTTTTTTACATTTTTATTTACATTTATATTTACATTACATTCTTTTTACATTTATTTACACTTTACTGTTAGCGTTTTTCTGTTCATTTTTCCTCCTCTCCTCTTAGCTGTTTCCTCGTTACTTCTTCCATCCACTCCGCTCCTTTTCCGTTTTGTTCTAAAATTTCCTCTACTTTCTTAACTTCTTTTCTTAACTCCCTTCATTCATTTCTCATGTGTTTAAGGTCCTCCGTCTCTTCTCCACATAGTCTGCACCTCTTTTCTCCACTATCTATTTCCTAACTCTTCGTTCACACATCTGAACTTCGCTATCATTTTTTTCTACTTGCTTTTGTTCACTTTCCCCTTTAGATATTCTGACACACATTCTTGCTTGATATTCTTATAATTCCCATTATATTTGACCTTTTTTATCTTTGTCCATCTTTCCTGCTTTTCTATGTCCCTATCTATCCTTATAATTTTCTTTCTTACTTCTACTAATAATAATATTTTTCTTTGCCATCCTGCCCGTACTTCACTGTTCCTCCCTTTATCTCCTTCCAACATTCCTGCAGTATTTTCCAGTATTTTTCTTGTATCTCTTCTACTTCTTTATATTCCTTCCACCCCTATATTTCCGCCCCATATAACACCACACTTTTTATTAGCTTTTCAAACAGCAGCCTTTTTTTCTATGTCCACGCCAAACAACATTTCCACCAGACTCCGCACTTGTCCTATTAACCTGTTTTCTTTCCTCACTCTTTTTTTTATGCGTTCCCCTTCCTTATTATCCTGCTTCATCGTGTAACTTAGCTATGTGAACTTCTTCACCTGCGGCACTTCCTTTTTACACCATTTCGACTCCTCTCTTTTTCTTTTCTCCCATTCTCTCATCGGTCACAGTTTTTCTCTGTCCACTCTGTCAAAAGCGGCTTTTAAATCTACGAACAGTGCCACCATTTTTCCTCTTTTGTTCTGTAGTTCTCTATTCGCTAAGTATTTAAACATGTATATATTGTAGATGTTAGATGTCTTCACTTTTTCTCCAGGTTTTTTATTTGTCATTACAAAATCTATTATTGATTTCCCCTTCCTCCTATGTACGTATACTCCCCCATTCCTTTTTCTTCTCTGTTTCCATTTATTATCTCCCACTCGCTTTTGTTGCACATTTCCAGCAGTTCTTCTCCGTCTTTATTTATCCCTTTTTTGTTTGTCTCTCTTCCTTTCTTGTATTTCCCCCTTTTCCCTATTCTCGCGTTGAAGTCCTCTCCTTCTTTTTATCAATTCTCCCTTCCTCTCTTCTATAATTTCTTCTATGTTCTTTCTTGTCTCTTTCATTCTGCTGCTATTAACCGTCACTATTTTTATTTTTGTTTTTCCCCACTGTATGCTCCTTTCTACAATTCCTCTTCTCTGTTGCTCTTTCTTTTTTTTTTCCTGACTCAACCATTTTCTTGTTATTCCCGTTATTATATTCCCATTGGCTCTCCCTTTACATTTCTCTCTTTCTGCATGTTGCACCACCCATTCAAATTCTTCCGGCAACTCTTTTTTCTACCACTCCCATTCTTTTTCTTCGATCCATGTTTCCTGTAATCTCACTACATCTTGTTTCCTGATGTACTCCTAAAAATCCTGTTTCTTGTTCTTTATTCCAGCTACGTTCCAAAACAATACTCTCAACTCACTCATTTTCCCCTGTTCTTTCTCTTTACTTTCCTTTATCTCTCTTTTTGGTCTTTTTCCTTTTTAATTACTTATTATTCTTTTCTTTGCTGTTTCGTCATCATTCTTCACTTTTTCGCCCCCTTTTACTTTTTAGTTTTTTACCCTTGGACTTCCCATTTTCTCTCCTCTTTCTCTGCCCAGCTCTTTGTCTCTGTCATTCCATATGTATCTTTCTCCGTCTATCTACATTTTTTTTTGTACCCTACCCATAATCTTTTAAATCTACGAACAGTGCCACAATTTTCCCTGTTTTTTTCTCTGGTCCTTTATTTGCCAAGTGTTTAAATATGTATATATTGTCTATCACTCTTTTTCTCTTTCTGAATCCCGCTTGTCTCTCCGGTACCAAACTCCTTTCTTTTATTTCCTTCTGTAGTATCCTTTGTAGCACTGTCGCGTATAATTAGTCTGTGGTGCTTACTAATGTCACCCCTCTGTAATTCTTCACTTCCTTTCTGTTTCCTTTTTTGTGTATCGGGCATATTATTCCCTCTCTCCATCTCTCCGGGAATCTTTCCCTTTTCCTTTTTATTTAAATATTTCTATACATCTTTTTCCGTTTTTATTCCTTTGATCTGATCCTTTTGTTCCTTTTTGTTTTTTTCCTTCTTTTTCTCGCATGTTTTCTTGTAGATTTTTATAGCTTCTTTATTCTTATTCTTTTTTTTTCACTGTCTTATTGCTCTTCTTGTGTTTTTTTCTTTGCTTTCTTGCATTTTATATCCTACCATTTTTTCCATCCTGTTTTCTCACTCTTTCACTTTCTAAATCTGACTTTCTCTATTGCTTTCTCTATCATCTCTTATTTCTTACACACTTTCTTGTAATCCCTTCCGTACCCATACCGTCTTCTCTATTCTCTCTTTGTATCTCTTCATACTCTATTCTGTCCAAATTTTGTTTGTTATGTACTCTTCATCTTTTTCTCTCTCTTCTCTTTCTCAGTAGTTGGTAGTCTGACTACCCTTTCTCTCACCTTTCCTCCGCCCTCTTCATTTGTCATTACAAAATCTATTATTGATTCTCCCCTTCTTTCTATGTACGTATACTCCCCAATTCCTTTTTCTTCTCTGTTCCTATTTATTATTTTCCACCCCTTTTTGTTGTACATTTCCAGCACTTCTCCTCTCTTTTTTTTTATTACTTTATTCTTTGTTTGTATCTTTCCTGTACTTTTCCTTTCTTGTATTCCCCCCTCTTCTCTTATTCTTGCGTTAAAGTCCCTTCTTACTATTATCAATCCCTCCTCCTTCTCTTCTATCATCTCCTCTATGTTCGGTTTTGTATCTTTCATAAACCGCTATAAACCGTCAGTATTTTAATTTTTGTTTTTCCCCACTGTATGTTTCTTTCTACAATTCCTCTTCTCTGTTGCACTTTCTATTTCTTTTCCTGACTTAACCATTTTCTTCTTATTCTCGTTATTGTACGGATCCTTTTGGTGTCCTTTCACACTTCTCTCTTTCACTACTCTCATGCATGTCTGCTGTAATTCTACTACATCTTGTTTCCTCATGTACTCCAAAAATCATGTTCTTTGTTCTTTATTCCCGTTACGTTCCAAAACAATACTCTCAGCTCAATTATCTCTGTCAGTGCTTTTTCGTTACTTTACTTTATTCCTCTTTCTTAGTCTTTTCACTTTGCTTTACTTATTATTTCTTTTCTTTGCCATTTTGTCATTATTTTTTTCTTTTTTGCATCCCTTTACTCATTAGTTTTTTTTTTCATTTGACTACGCATTTTCTCTTCTCTTTTTCTGCTCAGCTCCCTGTCTCTGTAGTTGCATATGTATCTTTCTCCGTCTATGTCTATTTTCCTGTATTCTACCCATACACTTTTCCCTTCCGCTTTTTTTTCTGTTCATTATTTCTTTTTGTACTTTCCTTTCTTCCCATGTCAAATCGTAATTTATATAAATTCTTGTGTTCCTTAATTTGCTCTTCTCACTTTCTGCTTTTTCTTCCATTCTCCCGTTTCCGCCACCACCATTCCATTTTCTTACTCTCTATTTATCACTTTCACCTTTTTAACTACTACTGTTACGTTTACTTTTTCATCCAGCATCAATACTACTTCCTTTTGTGATTCTTTACTTCTCCACCCTTGCATTACAATATTATTCTTTCTTTTCCGTCTCTCCTCATTTTTCACTTATTTTCCAGTTTTTCTTTTTACTCTACTATTTTTTCTTTTATTTCTTTCATTTCTTTTTTATTATTTGCATATTTCCTTCTATCATTTCTCTCATTAATTCTCTCTCTTTTATTAATTCCTTTCTCTTTTTTATTTCTTCGTACTTTCTTTTCTTCTTTACGTGTTTAAAACGTCCACTTGTAGTGATTTTGCTTTAATTTTGTGTTTTTCGTCGCGTATCTGTACCTAATTATTTTGTACAGGTTGCTTGTAAGATTACCAAAATTCTTTGAAAAAGCTGATAGTATAATCATCGTTTCCAGAAAAAGAAGTCCTACACACATCGAAAGCCCAAATCACTATCGACTTGACTGGTACCAATATTATTATTGATTTTGACAATAACAAATAAGTTATTGTAATTGCTTTAGAGTTAGAAATATTTTATTCTTTGTCAAATGCGATTCTGTACTGTTTTTCCGTAAAGAAAATGTCAACTTTTTAATTTTTAACCTTTCTGTCACTGTGTCCACTACAGTAACTGTTGAAAGCTCAAGCCATATTTCTGCCATCTAAAAGTCAATATTAATAACTTAGGAGCTAAGTCTCTGCAGCAGAAAAATAAAAAAAACTTGTAGTACCGCGGAAAATAGCATTGTTAGTTTATCTTCTGTTGGCAGTTTATTGTGAAATTCTTTGTGTGTTTTGTAGTGTGGGATTGTGCCCAAAACGTTTTAATTTATTTTTACACTTCATTTTTTCTTAAATAAATCAAACTATTTTTAGAAATTTGTTGAGAACATGCAACGTAGAATTGAAACCGGTCCTTAACGAAGATGATGATTATGGTTGGGAGAATGATGAAGTTCCATCTCAAGATGGGACATGATACTTTAATTTTTACGTTATCATTCTGATAATACGTTACACTTTAGATCCTACACTTCAGTTAGTCACAGAATCTGCTGGTAAATCATGATACTGAAGTTAATGACAAACTTTTACAAAATATAAAAGTCTCTGCTACTCAACGAAGAAAAAACTTATGTGGTCACCACGCGAGTTTTGAAATTTTTCTCCTCGATTTCATCACGATATAACTGAAATTAAAGCTTTAATGATCTAAAACCAAAATATGGTAAATTGAGGTTATGTTGTCATATTGATTAACCCCTATATTTGTGCACTTCAATATTGCTTTCCCCTTTAGTAAATCAGTAAGAATTGTTATTTATAAGTTATTTTGCTTTCTCTTCGAGATATGGAATTTTTTTCTAAAAAAATCGTCGCAGGCAGGATTCGAACCTAGATTATATTTGGATTTAATTTAAATTATAAATCAAATATCTAATACACTATTCATGTTAATTTTATTTTAATTTGAATAAGTTGTTAGAAAGAATTATCTCTATAAGAAACTGTAAAAATAATTCGAATAATTTACATACGTACCAAATTATATAAGAAAAACTGGTAGAACCGAGAGTATATGAAAAGCCAGCTCCATACCAAATTTCAAGTAAATAGGACTTTTGGTTCGAGAGTTATCGTAGGTACATCGTTACACACACACAGACACCCAACATTTTTTTGTCAAAAATACATTTTTCTGGTCCAAGAGACCTTAAAACGTAGAATTATGCAAACAAATGGCTGTATAGATTCTTGGAAAAACGTCTAATAAAACTTATCAAATAAGAAACGCTTCTTTTCAAACCATGATAATTACAAGTTTAATATTGGCATTGTCATTATATTTAAAAACAGATACTCAACAATCATTGCAAACGTTGAAAATTACATAAAAGTAATTTGAAACACAAAATTTTAAGATCAATACAAATACTTTTTACCTAAAAAAAATGATGTACCTAACGAAAGTCGGAATATGTATAAAACAAAAATGTAGGAATTCATAGAAAGATATGTCCGAGATACCTGTTAGAAAACTTTAAGCACTGTTAAAAAATTATTTCTGGTTATTAGTAACATAATTTCAATATAAAATGCTACCAGATTATCGTTTTATATTGAAGTTATGTAGATCCGATATCACGCTAATGTTTATTCATTGGATCAATATAGTTTCAATATAAAACGCTACTAAGATAAATTCGTTTCTTATTTGAATTTGTTTGGTATTTTGTAATTCGTATAAAGTGGCGATGGTAATACATGATATCTACGTGATGTCACTGTGATCTATGGAAGGCGTTTTACAGCGATAACTTATAATGAGTTAAACATGGTAGGTACTTATTTAACTCATTTCCTTTGTTAAAAATGTTATCATTAACTGCTTATTCTAATAATGTATCCCCCTGTATAAAAATTTATGTTCGAATTTTCATTTAAAATATTTTTAATAAAGTAACATTAAATAAACATTTTCTGCTATTTGTAGCAACAAAAAACTGTTTATTCACAAAATCAAAACAATTTGTTGATTGCATTTGAAACGTACACAATTAAAATTCTTGCAAAATTCAAGAACGTTGATTTCTTATGTCAATTCTAGAAAGTAATAAACACATTTATACTGTTATTCAAGGATTCAACATAAAAGTAACCCATTGTATATGTAATTTAAAATTCGTTTGTTAATAACTTTTTCAATATCCATTATATACTTATCTTTATTTCTCAAGTTTTTTTTTGAAGAATGAAAAGAATTTATAATCACTGTAGATTGATTAGTCAAAGTCGTTATTTTTAATCTTTGACCTTTTGTGTATCTGAAACAGTTATACTTTCGATTGACTTTTTTATTTTCTTCTTTTGTGCTATTATTGTTATTAATGAGCTGCAGTGATTGATATTTATCTGTGTTCAAAATGTTTGGTATATTTTATCTAAAGGTCCAACAACAAATAGTAACCTACTTTAAACCATTAGTTGTATAAAAATGTATTTGCTTATCTCACCCAGTTAAGTTGTTTATTATAGAAAATTCGTAAAAAGGTACTCGTTGATAACCGTAGTACCTCCTCGAAATTAAGTCGCCAATATCAATCTTAATTGTGTCATTTTGTATGATGGAATTTTAATTGAGATAACTCAAGTATGATCTACTCATTAACTTATTAATTTCAAAACATTTAGCAATTAAAAGGTATTTTAATTTTGATACGATCACGTCGTAAAATGATAAGAAAATTTGGTTCATTAAGAGATACCATCGCTCATAAAAGTTCTCAACGATTTTGTGTTTTCAAAATTAATCATATGATTAATGGCTCAGTTCCTCGTTGACTTTTGAAATTGTCCCATAATCGAAACTCCACACTATTTCGATCAGTACGAAAAAATTAGGTCACCGAAACGAAATAAAGACATAAAACGGTGTAATAAAGTGGTAATGAAAATTTGCGAAACATTCTTTTATCGCAATAAAAATGAATAATAAAAAATGTATATAAAAATTATCTGCTTAAACACTAAGTAAAACTCAAATTTTTATACGAAAATATTTAACATTGTATGATTCATAAGGTTTCTAATTTGGATTTTTGTAAAGATCAGGATTAAGCGTTGTATTAATTTATTTTGACAAGTTTTATCCCTTAGCTTAGGTTTTATCAGCGTGGCCTAAAAATCAACGAATCCATATAAATTGTTACTTAAATAACATGTTGCTATTTTTGAATTTCACAATGTGTACAATTCCTCATATTTGTACATTTATTCAGGTTATTTTTTATTGACTATGATTATCATGTTCTATTTATACTTGGTTGCGTATTCTAAACCTAATTTTTTATGAACGTCATCACTTTTTGAAATCGCTCGATAATAGTCGTTTGTTATTATTCATAAATGTTCAGGACGTTTATTAGATACGTTTTAATGCAAATTGTATATAAAAAATACGAACACAGATTAAAAAACAAACTTTTATATGTCACATTATCATTACAACTTTTAAATTGCTTCTTATATTAAGTTTATCGCCTGACATTTTAAATAATTCAAAAAATAAGCATTAATTCTTTGAAACGCAGAGTATGTTTCATAAAAACTTAAATGTTGTAAGCCCATGGCTTAAAAATTTTTGGTAAAAACAGCTTTTGTAAAATTTTGTATTTTCAGTTGAAATGTTATAATATTTTATTCTAGAATTAAATGAATCTACCAAGATTTTTTAAATAACCGTTAAGGTAATTGTTTTTTAAATGTATTCGGTTTACAGGTTAGATAACATTAGAAAAAAATTATTTAAAATTGATAGTATAACAAATTGCAAATTTATTATCAAGAAAAATGTTGTGCAGTACATTTCGATATACACTGGGTTTCAGATAAAATGCACCACATAGAAGGAGTAGACGTGTAAGGCTGAAATTTTGTATGTAAAACTGTTATATATAGACTAATTAATGATTACAATTTGGAAGAAGCAACACAACGTTTTATTGAAAAATTTTTATATATAACGCAGGGTTGCTCTACAGCTGGTGCCGTTTTCCTGCTCCCATCCTCCAGGCCTTTCTATCGTTCCATTCTTCGTCGTCCAGTCCTCTGGCCTCCTTCGCTGCCTCCACCCCTTGGATCCATTTCTTCTTTGGCCTTCCGCGTTTCCTTCTCTCCGGTGGTACCCACTTCATCGCCTTCTTCGGCCATCTCTCGTCCTCCATTCTCTGTACATGCCCGTACCAGATAAGTTTTGTTTTCTCTACTTCTTCTATAATATTTCTTTCCACTTTGAGTTGTTCTCGGATGTCTATATTTCGTATTCTATCCGTTCTTACGAGGCTGCAACTTTTCCTCCAGTACTGCATCTCTGTTGCCAACAGGCGGGACGAACTGTTCTTCCTCAGCTGCCATGTTTCTGCGCCGTAGGTGATCATACTTTGTACTAGGGCAGAGTACATTCTCTTTTTGGTATTATTTGATATTTTCTTGCTACATAGTATGTCGTTTAAGGATCGTGTGACCATTCTGCCTTTATTTATTCTACAATTGACTTCTTCTTCGCTATCTCTTTTTTTGTTTATAATTATTCCCAGGTATTTGTAGCTTTCGACGCATTTGAGGGTCATTGTTTCCAGTGGCAGGTCTTCAATTTTGTCATTCCCTATTACCAAATACTCCGATTTGTTAATATTAATCCTCAGTCCGGCTTTCTGGTATTATTCGTTTAACTTTCTGACCACTTGGTCGTCCGCGAAGAAGAGGGTATACAGTTTATCATTACCGACCTTCAGTCTTATGTTTCTGCATTGACGTTTCCATTTCTCTAATATTCTTTCCAAATATATAGTAAAGAGTGTAGGGAATAACCCACGACTCTGTCTAAGCCCCTGACTGATTTCTTAGTCGTATTCTTGTAGTGTTGTCCTTGTAGAGATTCCTTGTCGCATTTATTAACGTAGGGTTTACATTAAAGTTTGTCAATTCGTTGAAAAGGTTTGCAATAGGCACGTTATCGTAGGCCTTTACTAAGTCAATAAAACACATGTGCACTTCTTTGCCCCTCTCCAAACGCTTCTCTACTACTTGCTGTATTGTAAAAATGTTGTCCACTACTAACCTTCCAGCCCTGACACCACATTGCTCGTCTCCTATTCTTCCTTGTATGTCCTCTTCTATGAGAAAACTTTGCTGTATAATCTTCCCATTGATGATATGACGGAAATTTTGCGATAGTTGCCAGGATTATTTTTTGAGCCTTTCTTATGTATGGGCGTGGTATACGATGTCCTTCACTCTTCAAGGATTGTTTCACCGCTTATACAGCGTTGAAAGAGTTTGATGAGCATATAGTGTAATTTGCCCGGCGCGTACTTTATTAATTCCGCATATATTCCTCCTGGACCAGGGAGCTTATTTGATTTTAAGGATTTCAGTGCTGTTTCTAGGTGATCAATTTTTAACACCAGTTCTGTGGTGGGTATTATATTGGGTTGTGTTTGAGTGTGGAGGTTGGATCTATCCTCTACTAGTAGTTGTTCAAAGTAGTTTTTCCATTCCGATATATTAATTGGTGATATTGCGCAGGATTTATTCTCTGATTCCCTGGTTTCATTTATAACTCTTCGCGCTTCGGAGCTTTTAGATCTTCCAACGTATTGCTCGATATAATCACACTAGTCAATCCAAATTTTATTCCTCCTTTGTGCTATTTCTCGCTTCACTTCCCGGTTCATTCTTTTATAAGTTTAGTAGCTGTGTTGGTCCCTGTTGCTCAGCCATAAATTTTAAAGTTGTTTCTTTTCCTCGATTTTGGTTGCAATGATTCCATCTCACCAGCATGGTTTCCAGGGTGTCTTCTTCTTAGTTAATCCTAACGCTTCCTTTGCCGCTTCCTTTATGCATGTTTTTATATGTTCATATTCTTCTTCCACTATCCTTCTCAAGGTTTTTATCTTTTGTTCTTTTCTTCTTCGATATAGGTATGCAGTGCTTTCTTCATATAGACCTAAAAATTGAACTGTTTTTCCGTTGTTTGTCCTATATTCTCGTTCTCTTCCCTGTTGTTATTGCTTCTTCGGTAAGGTAAGTATACAGTAGAAGTAAGTAGATGATGATCTGAGCCACAGTCATATCCTCTTTTCACTCTGACATCTAGAACCTTCAGGCGCGTCTTTTGTTTTATCACGAAATAGTCAAATATTGATTTAATATTTCTACTATGTTGCTACCACGTGTACTTATGTATGTCTTTGTGTTCGAAGAAAGTGTTTGAAATTCTCATTTTATATTCCTCGCATATATTTATAAGCCTTTGACTATTGTCGTTTCGTACATTTTCTCCAAATCGACCGATTACTGGATTGTTCGCTTTACTTCCTACTCCTGCTAAAATTATTTCATGGCTCCTAGGGATATCCTCTATTACATTTCTTAGCTGCTCCCCGAAAGCGTCTTTAATCACAATTGTAGCGTCTTCGTTAACTCCATACACTGCTACGATGCACAAAACATGGCTTCTAAAAGACATGTTAATCGTCATGATTCTTTCACTGACAAAATACCCATTTTTCACATATTTTTGAAATCTGTTGTGTATCAATATGGAGATCCCTGCTTTTGCTCTTTCGTTTTTGTCCACTCCGCTATAGAAATAAATGTAGTCTAAGTTGTTTTGACATCCTCGTCCTTTTAGCTTGGTTTCTGACAAGATGCCGATATCCGTCTTGCTATCTATCATTTCCTGTAGCACCATCTGCTTCTTGTTGCTCAGGCCTCGTAATTTCCCAATTCCAAAAACCGTGTCGTTGCTTAAGTCGTTTCCTTATTAGTCCGTCCGAGTTTCGTAGCATGATTCTGGGATTTTTTGCATTTCGAGATTGTTCCGGAGGTCAGGTCGCAATCCTGCCGCCCCAACCCCCATTCTTGGAAGACTGGATATCTCATTTTGTCTGACCCTTCCCCTGTGACCTGTCCGGCTTGGATGACCCTGCCAGTAGCTTACGCTACCGCCGGCATAGCTCTCAGGTTCATCAGTGTACGCAAGCCTTCCCGCCCGGCTAGAAGCTTTTGGGAGAGAAAAAAATTTAATAATGTGTAAAATCACCACGTGCTTGTATGCAAGAAGTTATCCTTCTAGGCATGCTAGAAAAAAGCTGATTTATTGCGTCTTGGGGTATCTCATCCCAGGTTATTTGAAACTGTTGTAATTCTTCTATGGTATTTGTAGGTTGAGCTAGATGACGGAGTCTTCTGTCTATCTGATCGCAATCCAAAGAGCGGATTCGACAATAAACAGTACTCATAGAAACTCTGCGATCAACTGCTCGTATCTAGTTTATTCCAACTGAACGCAAGGGTTTTGAACGGCATTTCTTCTTAACAGACGATCTTCTCGTTCATGCGTGACTCTGGGTCGGCCAGTACCTGTACGTCGTATTTGCAACTGTTTGTCCTGCCATCCTCAATACGTTCTTAATATTGTTGAATGAGTACGTTCTAATCTTCTGGCGATTTCACGACATCCCAACCCAGCTTCTAGCATACCAATAATTTGCCTTCTATCAAAAGGTGTTAATTGTTGAAAATTACCTCGTCTGCAAACTCGTGAAATTCTGACACTTACAAACAATGACAACTGATAACTAAATCTAAAAAAATCTGAAAAACTACAACGACAAGGATTCAGAAATAAAAGTAAGAGAAGCGTGGAAATGTTGATAACACTATGTATATTTTTTGAATACATCTTTCTCCCAAAATCTATTATGGTACCAGCACATATGTACCTCAATTCTCAGGGTTGCTTCGGTTTCTCGAAATTGATCTTTGCCTGGATGCACTTCGCTGTCGAGGAAGTCGCTCTGAGTTACGTTGCGTAAGTAGTTGACGCAGTTCTGCAATCTCCTGTCGTAATTCAATAGTTGTGTGATCTACCATGCTCATTACAGTTACTGGCATTGAACTGCTTGTGGCGTCATGGATTGCATCGGCCAGTGTTGCAAGTTGGTTGAGGTTTTTATCGTTAGCAGCTGCAGTTAGAATTACTTGCATCGTGGATGGCAAACGTCTTTTCCACAACGTTGTGAATAACGAGTCTGGAACTTCATTACCAGCCAAATCTCTTATGTGGCGTGCAAATTGACATGGTTTGCGATCTTCCATTTCCGCATGTTCAAGAAGTTGTTTGGCTTTCTGTTCTTGCGAAACAGATAAACGTACGATAAGCTGCTCTTTTAACGTGTCGTACAAATTTGCGGTTGGTGGATTTAACAAAATATTTTTAATGTTATTAACTTGTTGTTGATCCAAGTTCGATACAACATAATTGAACTTTGTATGGTCGGATGTAAGCTCATGAAATTGGACTTTTAGAGGAATTTTTATGGAGGCACGAACAACGTTGCGTTGAGCTTCTTCGGCCATCATAATTATCAAAAACTGATTTTCGTACTAATTTGCGAGTTCGTTCACCAATTTTAGGGTTTAGGTCATAGGCGTACTAGATGCCAGTGTAGGTCGGCTTTACAAAATAACACACAAAACCTCTAAGGCCCGGTTTCACCATTAAGAATTTAACTCTAGATTAACTAATCTACGGTTAATTTTAAAATCCTGTCATATTATTGGTTAGCTTAAAACCACTAACCAATGATATGACAGGATTTTAAATTTAATCGTAGATTAATTAATCTCGAGTTAAATTCTTAATGGTGAAACCGGGCCTTAGTAAATTAATTACGTTTATTGACATAATGCACACCCGCGTTACATACCGATACCGAAGGTGTTGATCACCAATTTCTTACTGTCTCGGTTCTATTCTAGTGGTAAAACTTCTAACCTCCAGGATCGCGTAGCGTTCTGATGACAACTGATAACGACAACGATAAGGGTTCAAAAATAGGAGTAAAGGAAGCGTGGAGACGTTGATAACACCATGTATATTTTTTAAATAATCATCAAAAATCAAAATTTTCATTCCAAATTTTGATCATTTATTTGTCCTAGTCTTCCACGTCTACTCCTTCCATGTGGTGCATTTTATTTTAAACCTAGTGTATTTGCTTAGTAGTCGAGTAAAAAAAACACACGTGATATTTTTGTATTGTATTGATCAGTGGTGTAGCGAGGAGAGGCAAGGGGGCTATCATCCACGGGCGCCACTCGCAGAGGGGCACTGGTTCCCAGAATGAACAAAATTTTCTGGAATTTTTTTTCTTGTAATTGATATCTGGGAATATAAACTGTACATCACTTTCTTATTTATTTGTTAAAGATTTCACAATATATAATTTTACAACTACACCAATAACTCATTCTTATACACCGACCTTAACTTCCTTTTAAATTCTTAAAGTTACATTTTTTATAGTGCCCGTGTTATTGTTTTCTTATTATTATTATTAGACCTAAATATAGAACAGTGTTTGGGTAATCGTAATCCTAATATTTCTTACACGTGGTCTTCCCATACAATACCAAACACTTAATAACCTTGATCTGGATGCAACAAAAGCCTTTAGTCGGCCAGGCTATAGATTCCATGTCATTGTGTATTCCACAACTCCATCTTTTGCACGTTGTGCCCTAAAACCCTAAAAGTCGATATTTTGGTTTACAACTTTGTCAACTACTCTGTATTTCTATTAGTTAGGTTGGTACTTTTGTTAATAAAGTTTACAAACACATAAATAACCAACTATTATTAGCAGCAATCGCATTCAACTCTTTGTAGGCTATGATTTCTGTCATCATGCACAACTACATAAGCGTCGTTAGTCAGATTCCACGTCGGCATCTGAACTCACTTCAACGTTAAAGACATTTAGCTTTCATACCTTCTCTGCGAGAAGATCCTTAAGTGTCTTTAACAACGTAGCGATCATGATCGAGAACCTTGCTAATAATATATGGGCCGCTATACTTTGGTAAAAGTTTTTTACTATGACCGAAATTACTCATAACGTAGGTACGTACTAAAACTTGCTCACCTTCTTTAAACTGCTGACTTGCCTTGTTTCGTATTGATTTTAGTCTTAGCGACTAATTTCCGATAGATTTCTTTCCTCTGTAGTATCAATTGACACTTCGTAGGCCAATATGGAGTTCGTCACACTTCGTGGCGAGTAATCAAAGGTGGCTTTCCAGTTTGATGTCGAATTCAGTCCCCAACAAATGTTCGAAACGTTTTCGTCCCATCTTTCTGCGTCATCGGTGCAAGCTAATAACAACGCTAATATTGTTTGATTATATCTTGCTCATTTGCTCTCGGAGTTGCCGTAGCATTCAAGACATGCTTAATATTTAAACTTTGACAGTAGTTTTCAAAGTGTTTGCTGGTATAGCAGCTACCTCGATCAGAAATGATTCCCCTTGAAACACCAAAATTTTCTATAATACCGTTTATAAAATTAACAACAAGCCGACTGTTTGTTGATGGAACCGCTTTCATAAGCACAAACTTGGTGAAGGAGTCTACGACGACAGTAAGATACATGTTTTTTTTTATCTACCATATTAAACATGTACAGAAAAATTGTAGGTATCCGTAAGGGGATAACAGTCATGGAAAGCAACTGACAAATCAGCTAAACTAAGTCACTCTAAACCAAAACATTATCAAAGGCTACAGCGTTCAAAATCTTTAGTCAAGAAAAACGTCTCAAGGCAGCACAACCACTACTATCTTAGCGCCAAAGTAGATACAACACGTTTATGCGTAAACACTCGCACCAAACGTACAAATTTGCACCGAGACATAATCACTCACACTCGTGCGGCAAACAATGTTCCTAAACTAAATACTTCTTCACCTAATATTCATCAATTGTACTGAACACGAACTACGTGAAAGACATTCAAAGCTTGTATAGAAAAAATATTGTTTGGTAACAGTACAAATAATACAAACGATGATACTGCTGATAACAACTAAAATATGTGTGGCACAGTACAACACTTAAATAGAACACTATTATTTCCCATCGATCTGTCCGTTATCGGCTTTGACGTCTTTAATATGGAAAACGTCCACGTTTTTTCATGTTCATCGGCCAGCCTATACGTTAGCCGACCAGTTACTACTTTGACGACGTATTCACGTATTTTGGCGTTAATTTAGCCACGAAATTCTTACTTGCATCCGAGATAACAAAATTACGTTTTCACACCGTGTCGTTTACCCTAAAACGAACAATTCTCTTGCGCAAATTGTAATGTCGTGCGTTACGCTCATAAGCTTGAGCCAAACGACATCTGACATCCTTATGAATTTCGGATAATTTTGTAAAGTCAGCAGCAATACGTTCTCGATCGACAATGATTAAAGCTTCCTCCTCAAACCAAAACGCTTTACCATAATAATCGCCCAAACTTGGCACGGTTCTACCTAAGTTAAGAAAAGAGAGTGTATATCCGGTTACTTCACCCACAGATGTACAAATTGCATGGCCGACTCGGTAAATTTCAGCATCCTACTGACGATAGTTATTGCTGACATACGAGCGGAGCGCAGTACTTAGAACCTGGTTTACTCGTTCAACGAAATTTACTTCCGGGTGCTAGGACACGTTGTAGCAGATTTTCTCTACATTATAATGAGTCATTAGTGTTTTAAAACACCTACTGGTAAACTGAGGACTATGGTTAACCATCACGATTTGTTCGTCAAATAAAAAAAAGATCGTTGTCTAATAAATTGGCAACTGCACACTAGTCGCTGTAACTACAAGCGAGAAAAAAGACTCATTAAGTGAATGAACAAGCATTCAAACGGAAAACTAACTTTCTTGGGATTTGAAGCCACAGCTTGGAGAGCTTTATCTATTGTCTTTTAGGTCTACCGACTACGAAGTTCTCTAATGCGCACACGGAGAATCTTTTAAGCTTATAATGTAACTGTGTATAACAAGTTCTTGTTATTAAAACACAATCAAAGTAATATAAATATAAATAAGCAATATAAATTAGCCATACTGCTGGTATATAACCTTATCTACACTAAAAGAAAGTAACGTTTGTAAGTTTGTACGTATAAGGTAATATCAGAAACTACTAATCGAATTTCAAAAATAGTTTCACTATTATTTTAAACGGATTTTCAGGGTGAATATAGTAGTTTTGATTTTGGGATCGTGTTTTTCAAAAACAAAATAAAATACGCTTTAGTGTAAACAAGTGGTGAGGAAGGCGAAAAGCAAGGTCCGTAGATACGCAGCGCCCATTAAACCAGCACAACCATCTTACGACGATTTACTAGCTAAACAAATTTGGCACCTACTAACATATCGTGATACCTCAGTACGCATTTTAGGCCAGTAATATATTTTATTCACACTCAGTTAGTAACGTACAGTTTCCCGAACCTCTTAAAAGTTGGTAAGTGAGCGGTTTCCATGGTTAAAAAAAACGAGTATGTAATGAAACCTCGCGGTCAGTAATGTACACTTTCCGAACATGAAATTCGTGTGTGTTATGTTTTAACTTATTTGATAAAATGACAATCATAAATTAAATACGTATATGTCAATTGTGAAGTGTACCTACTACGTTTTAATTTTTTACCGAAATAAATGATAATATTTTGGAAGTAGGTTTTCATTCATTTTTTATTAGTTTTATGTCATTTATTTTATTTAATGGTTGATTGTGAATAAAATTGTATACAAACCTTGGCAAAACTTTTCCATTTGTCTCGAGAACTAGTTCACTTCGAGGCTATGCCTCTCGGTAAACTATAGTTCTCTCGACAGAAATGGAATATTTTCCGCCTCGGTATGTAATCTACTATTGCTGAACTTACGATAGGTTTTAAAACTATCACGTAGGTTTGTTATGGTAACGCTGGAAAGATTCTCGGCTTTAGAACGAAAGACAACTTGTTTCTATTCGACTAGATTAGAGCTGGCATAGTGAGATTAGGTATTAGCTTGAAAAGATTACCATCTTCGATTCTTCAATTGGGAAAAAATTGAGAATATGATTACTTAAGTGGCTATACCGTTTATTACGATCATCGGGAATAATTTGCAAAAAATTCTAACTTAAAGAAGCTCTAGATAAAGAATTTGGAACGACGTTTTGTTTACATTACCTATGTTTCATTACAAAGAAGTGTTGTAATAACTTTACGCTCCACCGTGCTAGACTAAATAATATAAAATAAAGAGTAGTGGTCGGTAAGAACTGTGGGCTGCTTCGATGTAAGGTCTAAATTTTTCTATTCCGAATAAAACACTAAGAGATTCACGTTCAATGATGGAATGGTTTTGTTCAGCTTTGTTAAGTGTCTTAGAACTATAACCGATGAAGCATTTTTTGTCGCATTTCTTTTGCGCCAAAATTACACCGAGGCCAACGTCGAAACCATAAACAGTTCCATAAAATTAGGATTACCTAAAACCGACGACGACAATAAGCACTTATGATGATTAAACGTTGTTTTGGCATTAATTGCCTTTTTTTTCTAACCTTAATCAAGGCAGTTATAAAAGCGGAAACCGTCGAAAAGTCAAACATAAAACGCTTGTACCATAAGCACATTCCTAAAAATCGTTTATCAGTGCTAGTCTTCGGCTTAGGAAAATTGACAATAGTTTCTATTTTCGAAGGGTCATTACGTAGTCCATGCTTGTCAATCATATAAACAATTAGCATTGGATAGTTTCTTACATATTTCCTCAAGAAGTTGAACATGTTCTTCGAACGTACTGGAAATTACAAAAATATCGTTTAATAAATAAATAACTTTGTCCTAGCAACGGATTGAATAAATTATCAGCCTTCACTGCAACCACACCATGTCGCCAAGTTGATTTTATATCTGGTTTTTATCCTGTCGCTGAAAATTTGTGTGTTTTTACGAACCTTCTCATGTACTTCGTCTAGCCTCTTGGTCACCTTGCTGACATAGTCTTCTCCACCAACTTCTTCTTCCGGTCTTCGTCCAAATTGGGGATCGCATGGCAGTCGTATTTTGCGACCAAGCATGACACAGGATGGTGTTTGGCCTGTGCTTTCGTAAACGGGTGATCGGTATGCTATTAAGAAAATATGTAAGTACTGATCCCAGTCTCTTTGGTGTTCGAACAGTACTTTGGCTAAGTATTTTGCCATTGTTCGATTCATCCGCTCAACCATGCCATCGGATTGAGAATGGAGAGGCACCGTCCTTGTTTTTTTAATTCCCAACAGTCGGCAAACTTCTTGAAACAGCCCAGACTTAAAGTTGCGGCCTTGGTCGGAGTGTAATTCTAACAGAACTACAAAGCGACAGAAAAACTCTTTCACTAATACGTCTGCGACTGTAGCTGCTTTTTGATTGGGTATGGCGTAAACCTCCGTCCATTTCGTCAAATAATCCATCGCTACCAGGACGTATTTGTTTCCCAAATCAGATTCAGGGAACGGCTCTGCGATGTCAATCGCTACTCTTTCTAAAGTGCTTCCTACGTTGTACTGCTTTATCGGTGTTTTGTGTTTTTTGCTGGTCCATTTCCTGATGCGCACACCGTGCACTTACGACACCATTTCATTACGTCATCTTTGCAGTTCACCTAGTAGAATCGTTTTTAAAGTTTCCCCAATGTCTTCTTTATGCCAAAGTGTCATTGATGACTTGTGACACCCGGTTCTTTAGCACTACCAACTATAGTTTGTTTTCCGTGTCCTCGACGGTCTCTAGGGATCGCTTAAGAAGACCGTCTTCTACTATCAAAGAGTCCCACTGGGTCCAGTACGCTTTGATGTTTCTGCCCAAAGCACTCACTTCTTTCTAGGTTGGATGTCAACCGTTTTCTTTCTAGTTCAGGAGTAGTCTTATTTCGGGATCGTTTTCTTCTTCGTGACGCAACTGCTCAGGTTCCCACTTGTCATCAACCATATCAGTTCTCCAGAGGCATTCGACTTTTTCTTCAAATTACGAAGAATGGATGTAGTCATACTCTTGCACTCCCTCGATCCATCTTGCTATTTGTCCTTTCAGGTTTTCAATAGCCATTTTAAAGCGGCGAAAAGACCGCGCCTAGGCCAGATTGCTTGCGACGGTATCAAAAACAAATTTTCCCTCATCTCTTAAATAACTTAAAATCGCCGAAGTGACTAGTGCCTGTTTTAGTTGATGGAAAGCATTTTCGCAGTCTTCATTCCATTTAAATTCTGCTCCTTCTTTAGTCAATTTCGTCAAAGGTATGGCAATGTTGGCAAATCCGGGTACAAACCGTCTATAGTAGGTGCACAACCCAAGTAAACCTAATGTTTGTCGATTGATCTTGGCTATGCTTGGACTGTTCGGATTTTGTCTGGGTCAGCTTTTACTCTATCACTAGATACGACGTGACCAAAGTATCGCACTTCTTTCCTATATACATGGCACTTCTTTGGACTCAGTTTTAGATTATCCCCACGTAGTCGTTGAAACACTTCTTTCAGGTTGTTTAAATGTTCTTCAAAAAACCTTCCAACCACGATCACCTTGTCTAGATAAACCAAGCACGTCGTCCACAGTCCGCGCTAGATGGTCTCCATCAAACGCTCAAACGTTGCAGGAGCGTTACACAAGCCGAAGAACATCACAGTGTGCTGTCACAAACAGGTTCCAATTATAAGAACTCTTTTTTCACAATTCTTGGGTTTCAATACCTGCCACTACCACTCTGTAAATCTAACGTGGAAAACTGCTGGAATTCGGACAGGATGTCCAACGTATCGTCAGTTGTTGGTAAAGAGTAGCTGTATTTTTGGTCACGACGTTAAGTTGTCTGTAGTCTACACAAAATTTTACATTTACGTATTGTTACTGGTGCTGTCTTCTCATCTTCCCGTAATATGTCAATATGTCCGGACGAATGCTGGTTTTTGTCGCTCCCGTGTCTACCAGTAACTAAACACTTCGGCCATTAATCTTTGCCGCAAAATAAATGCTATGCAATTGCTTCATAGACGATGCCATTTGGATGGTAATCTCCGAGGCATGACTCGTTGAGGTCTACTTGTTTTACTGCTTCAAACTATAAAGCATGGATTAAGCGTCATCCAACGTCTTCGGTCGAGCTAACCAAAGAGTCTGCTGCGTTTCGTTATCTCGGAAACCGTCTACAAAGGTTTGAATAGCCAACTGCTCCAAGAAAGTATCTGGTGCTGTAGGTGCTGTACGCAAACCGTGTTAATCTGGCGATATCAGCTTCAAACTCTTGAAGCCTTTCGGCAGCCCTCTAAACTCGACTTTTAATTTGATCTTGGTAATTTTTTTCAAAATGAGCATCTCCATATCTCATTTCTAAACGTGAAATTAAAAGTTCGTAATTTTCTTGTAGGTGGTCAAGAACTGTCTGCAAAATTCCAAACGCCTCTCTACGTAGAACTACTATTAAAGACGCCGTTTTCTGCTTGCATTAGCTATAGCTGTGGCTTGAAACTGCTTGTAGTAGGTTGACCATAAAACTTTACCAAAAAATTTGAAGGTACAACTTTAAACTTGTTAGTGGTTTATTCCCGATGGTCCATTCGTGACCCTTTTGTCATCATGGCAAATCATTTGGTTTATTCTTTCTTCAAGCAGTTGTATTGTTTTTCATAATTTTTGCTCTAATTTGTCTTTCATGTTTCTTGAATTTTCTTCTAACTTCTGTTCTAATTTGTCTTCTACCTCTTCTATTTTCTTATTTACAGATTCGCAAATTTCTTCTTTTAAATTAAACATATCTGTTTGGGTTACCTCTTGAACAATTTTAATTTGGGTTTTTTAAGCTTGTTCGTGTTTCTTCTTTTAAACGTCTAGAAGTTTCTGTCAATTTTTCTTCTATTTTATAGGTATTTTCAAATAACTTTCTGAGAATTTTCGTAAAACTTTTCTTCCATTTTTCTGGAATTTTCCTCCAATTTTTTTAGTATTTTCTCCATATTTTTATTCATCGATTTTCGACCATTTTTTTTTGATTCGAACAATTCAAATAATTTTGCATCCATTTTGGTTTGATACGGCATACGTTTCTTTATTGAACCAGAACGACTATAATTACACTTTATAAACAAATACACGCAAAACGCGAACTAAACAGTTATTTATTTACACGATTCAACTCGATACCGCACACCTGTATCACCAATGTAACGAATTCTATCAGTAATTTATTAATACACAAAATATTTACACGTTTACAAATACACGAACTAATTAAATCTAATGATATTTAAGAAAAACACTCACACTAATTTATGCATTACAATCAGTCAAAAAATAATGTCCGCGGGTAACTTCTGTTTATCTTAAAACTGACACTGATTTACATTAAAGACACGTACGTTTATACTCCGTTATATTTATCATAACCACGCGTTAATCACTTATTTATGCAAACATCTTTTTAAGACTTCTGATTTCGAATAACTGACGTACGCTTCGTTTGAATCGTTTTTATACATTTCCGGTATCTTTCGAGAATTTTCTACATCCTGAACGTTTCAGTATATACATTTTTACGTTCTATGTAAATATTTAACGTTCGTATTAAATCTACGACAGCAAGAAAGCATATAATCGCAGTATTGACGATGAAAAAATTAGTTTATTGATATCTTAATATGTTTAAAAAACATTTTGTTGTTAAAAAAAAGTGTATTTTAGCTGTTCTTATATTTAATAAACCGAATAAAAACATTATTTACATAAAAATTCTCCTGTATTTCAACAACAAAAAATATAATTACACTTTATTTTAATTTGATTTTTTTTACTATTGAAAAACCATAATGTATTTTTTTATTTTAATAGTAAAGTTTCATAGTTTGAAATGAAAATGAAAAATACACGAATAGGATCATTAGTCACATTTCTAGAAATACCCAATTATGCAATTAAATAAAATTTCATTTTTGTTAAATAGTGCGACTGTGGTTTAGAAAGCTGTTAAGATAACCACAATCATTATAAAAATATTTTTAAAAAAACGACCCAAAAATAATAATTAATTTGTACATGACGACATTTATATTTCGAATTCAACAACTAACCAGGACGTCGAAATGTAAGATAAGTAGGTAAGCCGCGATAAATAATTTAAAATTAATCCACTTAACGTTATTAATAAATTTGTTAGGAAATTAGATAAAATTATGATCGGTGTAATAAACAAGTCATTTTAAAAAAAAAATACATTTCGAATTGTAGCCTTTTCCAAACAGGATTTTCTAAAAATTATTTATCGTAATTGAATTAAGAATGTTATTTGCGCATTGGTGACGTTTATTGATATTAATTACATGCAATTTAGAAAAAGCTACTGATTATCTTACACAAAACTTCAAAGTACGTACCATTATCGGTTTAAAATTACATAAAATTTGAGTTTATTTGATTATTATAAGTGCATTACGAATAATATTATTTTGTAATTTTTCAAACTGCGTTTTAATGTTTGTTATTAGATTATAAACTAAAAGTTATGAGGGAAGATTAACATTTACGCCTTGTTGATAAAGTAGGTTTAAATTGTCATCCTTCTTTATATTTCACGAACGAAATGTTTGTATTGTCAATTGATGTATTGCGTAGAATATTAAGTGTGTTTTTCAGCATGTTCACAAGGAAAACAAGGAAAATAACGTTTGTAACAAAAACAAATAAACAATTTTGTAAAGCGATAACAAAATTATTTATTTGTAATATACTGAAATGATGTAATAAAAAAATTTCCACAACATTTTAATTATGCTGCACTTTGTAATTTTTAAAATCATCATAATTGATTTAGTTAGTAACGTAATAAATTATCTACTAGTACACGTTTAGTAATTTTTTCCTAATATGTACAAAAAAAAATTACAAGGTCGGGTAATTTATATGGGTCTATAATCGTTTTTCTAATTTTTATGACAGTTTTTATTTCTTAATTTTGTTGACCTAAATTTTTTGTTTTCTATCAGAAGAAAATATTTTCGAGTTTAGCATTTCAGTTGAGTCTGGCACTAACATTACTATAAATTAGACAAATCCTATTCAAAAAGTTCGGCGAGACTAAAACTATCATTTACAAAGAAATTTATTAATTCACGCTTTTAATAATTTTTTGTTTTGTAAATAATTTAATTTAATATTACTTATACAGTTTTTCTTAGTTATAAATTTTTAAAACACCGGCCATTTTACTTATGTAAATTAAATTTTCTAGCTGAATGTTTACTTATAAATTTAATCTGAGATTTAAGTTTAGTGTTTAGTATCTCAAAGTAGTAATTACAAGGTAAATACTGTACATGCAATATTTCATTTGTTTAATCAAAGAAGAGAAAAACGGTAAAAATTCAATGAAATTAAAAACAAAAAAACTAAAGAGAAAAAACAAATAAGATCTTTACAAAAATAGAAAATTGTTAGTAAAATGTAAAAGAATAACAAAACACAATAAGTGAAAAAAACATTCGTGAGCTTTTTTTCTACAAATTTTGAGCAACCTTATAATAAAAAAAAGTTTGTTCGTCTTTACTTCAGTGTTTAGTGGTTAGGATGACACTTTAATCAAAGTTCCTAAACAGAACGTCGACCAGCAATGTCGGGTGTGTCTACTACAAAATCTTTGGACGTTCAGTTATTACAGTTAAAAAATTAGATGTCAATAGCCACGAGAGTTTCCAGCCTCACCGATAAATAGCAACAGTATTTGAAATATTTTTTTTTTTCAAATTGGTACGTAAATTTATCAAAATAGGGACGTAACAATTCAAGTTCAATTTCAAAAGAAACTCAAAATTTCCGAAAACTAAAATATATTTTCAAAAAGAACGTACACAGAGACGTTGTAGAACCCAAATACAAAAATAATATAATAATCAAATTAAAAAATACAGTAACTACGTTTATCTAAATTAATTAAACAAAAAGTTTAATCCCTATCGGAATCGATTCGATGGTTACAATCAAACAATAATTGCACTTAAAAATTCATAGTAAAATAATTTAACATCAGGCGCCACAAAGTTATAAAGCGTAAAATAAAATGAAAACATGTACTTATACGTCATTATCTCGTAGACATAAACGCAGTGCCGTCTTTCATATGATTGGGGCGGAAATGGGGCCCCTCCAAAGATAAAACAACTTAAAATTATTATTTGCAATATATTTATTTTACATAAAGTCGTCAAAACATTTATTTTAAAATAAAACTTCATCTCTTCTAACTAAATCACACAGATGAAATCTCATCCTAAAACATTAAGATTAATAACTGTAAATAATCCGCTCTATGTAAATGATTCTTTTCTTGATCTTAGGTGTGCAAAATCGTCTATTATATCATCAAAATTTATATCTAGTAATATCTCATTTTCTATACACATTAACGATGGACTGTTTAGTCTCTCTTGCAACATGGTATTCCTAAGTTCAGATAAGATAAGATCAGAGCTACCTTATCTAACTGTCCAAAAAAGCATACACTGTCTAAACAGTTGGAGCTGCATCATAGAAAAGCCGAGAAAGCAAGGGCAATCATGAAAAAAGATGTTACAGCCTCTTAAAGTATTGACAGCGACACCAACCTCGTATCAATCGATTTAGAGCAAGTTTTGTTCATACCCACCCTCACTCATTCCGACATGTTTTACAATCGCCAACATTCGTGCTACAACTTTGGTGTACCTATATCTGATACAGAAACCGGCATAATGTGCTTATGGGACGAGTCAATAACAGGTATAGGAGGTAACGAAATTGCCTCTGCTTTGTGGAAGGTTTTCACTATGGACTAAGAAATGTTCGTTAAAAAAAGGAAGCTTATTATTTAGTGCGAGAACTTGTAACCATCGTTTAGAATCGATTGGTTGATTGAGTAATGTTTGATAACGGACACAGTATTTGGATTGACGATTTTCATTTAATGTATTTTGAATTTGGTTTAATGTGAATTTTAGATTGAGTTTAATAAGTTATTTTACGATTTTAAATTCGAAGTTACAATGTAATTGTTGATAAAGTTTTGTATTTTGTTACGCGGTAAACCATCTGATTTCGCGATTTTGCTTATTGAATGTTTCACTTGGATTGTTGAAAAATTCCAGTTGTGATTTATGTTTTCCTTCTGAGATATAATCGTAATTAAATCTATTTTCACCGTTTGTTTATTTTAAGTTGGTTTATGAGTTCTTTGTTCGAGTACATTCGTACTTGAATTTCTTTATGTCAAACGTTTAGATTACGTGGAAAAATTAAGTCGTTATCTTAATTTATTAGGCAGTTTAAATTCTTGTAATATAATATCTTGTCAAATTGACAGTTTCACGTACAAGCGAAACGCTGTGTCCTAATTATATAAATATGACGTAATATGTTTGTTTGCCTCTTTATTGCACCTTTGCGCGAGAGAATTTTGGTGTTTGAAGTTTCGAACGCAGCCTTTGTGGAAAGGGCAGTCGACGAAAGTTGATATATAGATGTGTTTTTGGAAAATGTGGTAGTGGGAAGTTAGTTGGTTGACGGCCGGAAAAATGTAGTTAACGAAGGTGATAATTCACCTGTTCTAATAATTACCGTGGAAGTAAAAGAAGAGGGTGCAGTGAATTTAAGTGGAAAACCAAACTTTCCTTTTTCGTAATTACGGTTAATTAAGATCACTGTTTTACCTAAATTAATATCGTATGTTTCGTTACGTGAATTTGTGCGTGAGTTTGTTTCGCAATCTCATATCTTTCGCCTTTGGGGCGGATTAATAAATCTTCCACTGGTAACCTATTGTTTGGGAAGCAGCTAAAGTCCATCCAAGGTGTTAGCTTTCAAATCCACTGGGAACCAAAGTTCAGCCGGTGTCACCAATTAAGAATTAAGGTATTTATCGATTTTGTTGTTTGATCGTGCAGTGTCCCGCGATTAAAAATGCAGTAAAAGCTTTCAATTTTTTTTTTAAGTCAATTGAAATTACGACTAACGTTGAATTTAATTATTTTAATGAACACGTATAGTGTTTGCGCAAAAATTAAAATCAATTAACTTTGTTTTGTGCGTTGAGAAGTGATTCGTATTTCGAGTATATGATAATGTAACGACTTATAAACTATATTTTGTTTAGTTCGAATTAAAGTTCGGACATATATGTTATAAACTGTATTGTTTTTTTTTTTGTGTTATATAATTTGTTTGTTATAAATATGCGGCCAAGATCTTGAGATTTAATTATATTTGACGTCGAATTAACGCTATTGTAGTAGCATTTCTTTTTATAAATTTTAATGTAATGTTTTGTGTGTAAATTATTCATTTTTGTTTGCTTAAGATTATTTCATTTCTTTTATTCAAATTTATTTGATATCATTTAGTACTTGTTATTTTATTTTGTCTTGGTTTTAAATTTTCAATCAATAAATGTTAAATTGTTAAATGTAAAGAGCTTTTATTCATTTAGCCGCCGCATACGTAAATTTTTGTTTAAGTGTTTTCCAGAATTGTTATAACCCAAGGTAAGTTCTGGGGTTATAACCAACCGGATGAGCTTTCAGGTAATCAAGGGTTTGAAAGCTTTCCCTTATAGAAATCCTTGATTGGCGCCCTTACCGATTATTTGACGATTTTACCGTTCTAGTTCCATTTTTACGACGATCGCGTTTCCAATTTTTCACGGAATTTTAAATAAAACCCACCCTTCTCCATTGAGCTAGTGGCACAACCCCCCCCGTTTATGTTACTTCATTGCAGGCAGTGACTTTGTGTTAATTTTGGCATGTAACATAAATAATTTGGCGTTTCCAGCGTGTGGCCTTTTTCGAATTTTAGTTTGCCTGTTAAGTTTCGTGATTTTTGGAAGATTTTACCGTTTTGTAATTACATTTTAAAATGGGTTACAAATTGATCGTTGATCGTTTATCGCATAACGAATTACGTTATGAAATTTTGATTAGAGGTGGTGATGCATCTTTAGGTGTTGTCGTATTACGAGGTTTACTCAAGAATTTCCTTATTGAAGAAGCTACCGGAAAATTATCTCGTCCCGTGTATCCGTTCGATTTTAATGCAGATAAGTTAGCGATTCGTGAAGGTATCGATGAGCTTAGAAAGTTAATAGATTCATTAAAAATTACTCCGACTACAAAAATTTCTTCTACTATTGAAACCAAAATTAAATATTTGTTAAACCGTATTGGCAATTCAATTCCTATTCAAGGTGACGATTCACAAGTTAAAGATGAGTTTTTAAAAGATTTAGTTGTTTTAATTTCGCAGTACGAACTTTTGGATAAACAAATTGTTGTTTCAAATCCGTCTACTTCCGCCGATGAAGTCATCGAACCTGTCGTTCAGCCTTCTTTAGTAGTTGATAACGCTTTACCGACGTCTTCTGCTGTTAGTCCAAATTTTATTAGTCATGTTAAGAGTATTTCAGTTTCAAAATGGAATTTAAAGTTTTCAGGTGACGCAAAGTCAATTTCATTGAATGCATTCTTAGAACGAGTTGCCGAACTTCAATTATCGCGTAACGTTTCAAGCCATCAGTTATTTTTGGAGTGTACTGATCTTTTTACAGGTCATGCATTGATTTTTGTTAGGTCTATTCGTAATTCAGTAAATTCTTGGGAAGACTTAGTTAAGTTTTTACGTGAACAATTCCAGCCTACCGATTATGACGAACGACTTATTGAAGAAATTAAGCGTCGTACTCAAGCTAATGATGAACCTATGGGTATTTACGTTGCAATTATTCGCAACATGTTTTCACGTCTCGATGAGCCTTTTTCTGAAGAAAAACAGTTAAAGATTTTATTAAGAAATATTTCTCCCGTTTATCAAACTCAGCTTGGTTTGTCGTCGGTTACTTCAATTGAGGAGTTAATTAAATTTGGTCGTATTATCGAGGACCGCATGCAAGCTATTGAAGCTTACACGCCTCCGTCTCGTCGAAAGCAGGACATGGAGCCTGATCTCGCTTATGTAACATCTCACGTTAAGGACATTGCCGTTTCTCGTTCTTCGAATAACGTTAGTAGTGGTGAAAAATCTACACCACCTGTTAGACAACATTTACGATTACCGTCTTCGAATATCGCACCTTCTTCACGAAGGTTAGCTATCGTTAATGCGCCTGCTTCTTCTAATCGAAGTAGTCCGCAATTGTGTTGGAATTGTAGGAAGCCTAACCATCGAGCTGCTTCTTGCAAAGAACCTAAGAAAGGTTTATTTTGTTATCGTTGTGGAAAATCTAACGTTACGGTCCGCACTTGTTCTAAGTGTTCGGGAAACGAGTAAAGGACGTACTAAGAAGCCGTTTAGTGACGTCTGAGGTCAAAGTTAAATCGGCTGTCTATTTTAATAGTTTACATTCTTCGAAGAAAAAGAGTTTTGATAAGAATAAAGTCGTGTTGGATTATGTTTTAGAGTCTGCTGAGTCTGACGAAAGACCTTTTGTCTACGTCAAAGTTTTTGGTCACGAAATTTTAAGTTTATTAGATAGTGGCGCTTCTCGCACTATTGTTGGTTCTAAGGGTTGGGAAATTTTTAGTCAGTTAGGTTTAAAGTTAAATAAGTCAGTTAAAGTTAATTGTATTGTAGCTAATGGTAAATCAGTACAAAGTTTAGGTTCACTTCTCGTCCCAATCGAAATTAAAGGAAAAATTATTGTTTTGGAAGTTTTAGTTGTTCCTGACGTTCCGCATAATTTAATTTTAGGAGTTGATTTTTGGAAACAAGCTGGTATCGTTCCTGATCTTAGAAAAGGTGAGTGGCGTTTCGAAAATATGGACACCATTTCACAATTGGAAGATAAAGATTCAGTTATTCAGTCTCGTCTCGATCTTTCCTCAGAACAGCTCAATCAGTTAGACAATTTAGTTAGTAATCACTTTTCTTCTACGAATGAAAATTTTGGATGCACCAACTTGATCGAACATCAGATCAAGACTACTTCCGAACCAATTAAGCAACGGTATTACCGAGTTTCGCCGTTTATCCAGAAACAAATCGATCTGGAGTTAGAAAAGATGTTGAAGTTAGGCGTTGTAGAAAAATCAAGCAGCGCTTGGTCGAGCCCGATCTTATTGGTGAAGAAGAAGGACAACTCTTATCGCTTTTGCGTGGACTTTAGAAAAGTCAACAAAGTTACCGAAAAGGACGCTTATCCTTTACCTTACGTTTCGTCTATTTTAGATCGTCTTCGTGACGCTAAGTTCATTTCATCTCTCGATATTAAGTCCGCTTATTGGCAGATTCCTTTAAGCGAAGAGTCTAAGCAGTTTACCGCTTTTACAGTTCCGAACCGTGGGTTATTCCAATTCACGCGCTTACCGTTTGGTTTAGCTAACGCACCAGCTTCTTGGCAGAGGTTGATTGATCGAGTTTTAGGTCCCGAATTAGAGCCTTACGTTTTTGTTTATTTAGATGACGTCATTATTTGCGCTCCTTCCTTCGAGAAACACATGGAAGTGTTAACTGAAGTTCTTCGTCGCCTTAGAGAGGCTAATTTGATGCTAAGTAAAGACAAATGTCATTTTTGTAAACCTGAACTTAAGTATCTTGGTTTTATAGTCAATTCTACTGGTTTGTCGGTTGACCCGGAAAAGGTCGATGCAATTTTGCGTATTCCAGTTCCCACTGGTGTCGCTGAAGTTAGAAGAATTATAGGCATGGCCTCGTGGTATCGCCGATTTGTACCAAATTTTTCGACAATTATCGCTCCATTGACGTCTCTGTTAAAGAAGAATTCCAGCTTCAATTGGACTAGTGATTGTGATGAAGCCTTTCAGATCATTAAAAATTGTTTAGTTTCCGCACCTATTTTGTCTTGCCCCGATTTCAATGTTCCGTTTACAGTTCAAACTGACGCTTCTGATTTTGGTCTCGGTTCAGTTCTTACACAGTTTATCGACGGTGAAGAACGTGTCATTTGTTATAATAGTAGGTCGCTCACAAAATGTGAACGCAAGTATTCAACTACCGAAAAGGAATGTTTGGCTGTCCTGTGGTCTATTGAAAAATTACGCCCTTATCTTGAAGGAACAACTTTCACTGTAGTTACCGATCACGCATCATTAGTCTGGTTACATAATTTAAAGGAACCTACCGGTCGTCTAGCACGATGGGCTGTTAGACTTCAGCAATTTGATTTTACGATTATTCATCGTAAAGGAAAGGATCATGTCGTACCTGACGCATTATCTCGTTCAGTACCGGCTATCGACAACATTACTACCGATTGTGACACTACCGAACCTAAGTCTTCGGACAAATGGTTAACGAAACTTATGGAACGTGTACGTTCAAAACCTAACGCTTTTCCACAGTGGAAAATTAGTAACGGAAAGCTATTTAAGCATGTTACCGTAGACTATCCCGATCTTCGTTCTGAGAATGACAATTGGAGAGAAGTTGTGCCTAAGTCTAAACGACTCGAAATATTGTCTAAGTTTCACGATGAGCCTACCGCTGGACACCTTGGTATCTTTAAGACTCTCGAACGAATAGTTCCGCTTTATTACTGGCCTAAGATGAAGGCTGACGTTATTCGTTACATCAATGGTTGTAAAGTTTGTATCACGCATAAGCCAGAACAGAAACGTCCTGCTGGCCTTATGACCCGTCATCCTGTTGTGGACAAACCTTGGCAGTTGATCTCTACCGATCTTGTTGGACCGTTACCGCGATCTAAGAGTGGTTATTCGTATATTCTTGTGGTTGCAGATTATTTTTCGAAATTTGTTTTATTTTTCCCGTTACGTTCCGCTACTGCAGCAGCAGTTACTAAACGTCTTGAAGAAGATGTATTTTTAATGTTTGGAGTTCCTCAATATCTTTTGTGTGATAACGGCACACAGTTTCGTAGTTCAGAATTTACGAAAATGGTTTCGTCATATAAGTCCAAAATTATTTTTAACGCTAATTATCATCCACAAGCGAATCCAACTGAAAGAGTCAACCGAGTCATGAAGACAATGCTATCGTCGTATATCGAAGACAACCATCGACATTGGGATAAGTATCTTGCTAAAGTAGCATGTGCTATTCGTACCGCTGTACATGAAGTCACCGGCTTAACGCCGTTTTTCGCCAATTTCGGACGTGAAATCTGTCTCGACGGATCACGTCATGGAAAAACTACCGATTCCGACACTATCGACGATCTAGCTTTTGCTGATCGTACCTTTGGCCGAAAGAGGCCCAGCGTTTAGAGAAGTTTACGTCGACATTAAGAATCGCTTGAATGCCGCTTATGTCCGCGCTAAACATTATTACGATTTACGTCGTCGTCCAGCACCTTTTGAGGTGGGAGACACAGTGTGGCGAAAGAATTATGTCCTTTCTGATGCATCTCGATATTTCTCGGCCAAACTGGCACCTAAGTTTATCGGTCCGTTCTACGTGAAACGGAAAGTTTCGTATCAGACCTATGAGTTGTCTGATGACACGGGAGCATCAAAAGGCATATGGAACGCCAAGGACTTAAAGTTAAACCCGACTGGGGATAAATAGTTTTAGGTTTTACCGTTTGATTTTTTTTTTTTTGTTTTAGTTTCTTTTTCGTTTTTTTAGGTTAGTTAGTTTCGTTTTTGGGTTCCGTGTAGAGACGGACTAAGAATATTTCTCTACAGTGGGGACACCACTTGTCGTAAGAGGCGACTAAACAACGGTTCTTTTATTTCCATTTTTCTTTCTTCTGCTATCTTGTCTGTCCTTATCTTTATTTCTGTAGTGTTTGCGGCTAGGTGCCATCGCTCGGTGAGGGCAGTAGTTGTGGGAAAAACGCAATGCGCGGATCTCGTGAAGCGCAGCGCGCCCTCTTCTATTGTGCAGCATCGAGTGATCTGTGTCGAACCCAAACATATGCTACCCTTCTTATCGTTTAGGTTTTCGTTCCGTTTAGTTTCGTTAGGGGTTCTCGATGATTGCGAGATCGCGAGAACCATAGGTTTAGTTTCGTTTTATTTTTGCGTTTATAGTTACATTATCGTTTATGGTTTCGTTTCGTTTTAGGTTTAGGGTTTCTTATTTAGAGCGATTTAAGAAATCCCTCTTTAAGTAGGGGAGGTGTAACCATCGTTTAGAATCGATTGGTTGATTGAGTAATGTTTGATAACGGACACAGTATTTGGATTGACGATTTTCATTTAATGTATTTTGAATTTGGTTTAATGTGAATTTTAGATTGAGTTTAATAAGTTATTTTACGATTTTAAATTCGAAGTTACCATGTAATTGTTGATAAAGTTTTGTATTTTGTTACGCGGTAAACCATCTGATTTCGCGATTTTGCTTATTGAATGTTTCACTTGGATTGTTGAAAAATTCCAGTTGTGATTTATGTTTTCCTTCTGAGATATAATCGTAATTAAATCTATTTTCACCGTTTGTTTATTTTAAGTTGGTTTATGAGTTCTTTGTTCGAGTACATTCGTACTTGAATTTCTTTATGTCAAACGTTTAGATTACGTGGAAAAATTAAGTCGTTATCTTAATTTATTAGGCAGTTTAAATTCTTGTAATATAATATCTTGTCAAATTGACAGTTTCACGTACAAGCGAAACGCTGTGTCCTAATTATATAAATATGACGTAATATGTTTGTTTGCCTCTTTATTGCACCTTTGCGCGAGAGAATTTTGGTGTTTGAAGTTTCGAACGCAGCCTTTGTGGAAAGGGCAGTCGACGAAAGTTGATATATAGATGTGTTTTTGGAAAATGTGGTAGTGGGAAGTTAGTTGGTTGACGGCCGGAAAAATGTAGTTAACGAAGGTGATAATTCACCTGTTCTAATAATTACCGTGGAAGTAAAAGAAGAGGGTGCAGTGAATTTAAGTGGAAAACCAAACTTTCCTTTTTCGTAATTACGGTTAATTAAGATCACTGTTTTACCTAAATTAATATCGTATGTTTCGTTACGTGAATTTGTGCGTGAGTTTGTTTCGCAATCTCATATCTTTCGCCTTTGGGGCGGATTAATAAATCTTCCACTGGTAACCTATTGTTTGGGAAGCAGCTAAAGTCCATCCAAGGTGTTAGCTTTCAAATCCACTGGGAACCAAAGTTCAGCCGGTGTCACCAATTAAGAATTAAGGTATTTATCGATTTTGTTGTTTGATCGTGCAGTGTCCCGCGATTAAAAATGCAGTAAAAGCTTTCAATTTTTTTTTAAGTCAATTGAAATTACGACTAACGTTGAATTTAATTATTTTAATGAACACGTATAGTGTTTGCGCAAAAATTAAAATCAATTAACTTTGTTTTGTGCGTTGAGAAGTGATTCGTATTTCGAGTATATGATAATGTAACGACTTATAAACTATATTTTGTTTAGTTCGAATTAAAGTTCGGACATATATGTTATAAACTGTATTGTTTTTTTTTTTTTGTGTTATATAATTTGTTTGTTATAAATATGCGGCCAAGATCTTGAGATTTAATTATATTTGACGTCGAATTAACGCTATTGTAGTAGCATTTCTTTTTATAAATTTTAATGTAATGTTTTGTGTGTAAATTATTCATTTTTGTTTGCTTAAGATTATTTCATTTCTTTTATTCAAATTTATTTGATATCATTTAGTACTTGTTATTTTATTTTGTCTTGGTTTTAAATTTTCAATCAATAAATGTTAAATTGTTAAATGTAAAGAGCTTTTATTCATTTAGCCGCCGCATACGTAAATTTTTGTTTAAGTGTTTTCCAGAATTGTTATAACCCAAGGTAAGTTCTGGGGTTATAACCAACCGGATGAGCTTTCAGGTAATCAAGGGTTTGAAAGCTTTCCCTTATAGAAATCCTTGATTGGCGCCCTTACCGATTATTTGACGATTTTACCGTTCTAGTTCCATTTTTACGACGATCGCGTTTCCAATTTTTCACGGAATTTTAAATAAAACCCACCCTTCTCCATTGAGCTAGTGGCACAACCCCCCCCGTTTATGTTACTTCATTGCAGGCAGTGACTTTGTGTTAATTTTGGCATGTAACAAACTTCACAGGGCAAAATAAAAATAGAATTCTTCTTATGCTACTGATATATCTGGTAGCTGCAGGTGTTTTCGAACAAATAGAACAAAAGTTCTTAGAAAGTGGACACAACAGCTACCTCACATGCGATAGAAATTTCGCACAAATTGAAAAGAGGAAGCGAGTAACAAAATGTTTTGTTCCTTATGATTTAGAAAAGATGATCGCCAGTGCACGCCATACAAATCCATTTAAGGTGGTGCGTTTACAAAAAGAAAATTTTCTGAATTTCCTATGAGTAGCTGATCATTACATAAATACAACGAAACTACAAATCTCGCAGGTTTCATGGATGGAAATCAGCAGAGAAAATCCAGCAGTTATTAAAACTAGGAAATCATTTAGTGAATTCGAATCATGGAATGCGTGCAACGTTCTCAAAAAAGGAAAGAGGTCGAGTCAACTTGCTGAAATCGTTCCGCCTGCACTAGAATGCCAAAACAGAATAAGTGCCGAAAAACTTACAAACATTAAGAGTATGCTTGATTACATACCTTTAAAACATTACCACTACTACGAGAAGCTTATTGCGACGACTAAAGAGCTTCTTTCACACCGGGCATGATGTTTGAAAATTTTAGTGCACCATTATTTGTCAGTGGACTTAGAACGTTTCAGAGCTTTTTCAGTATAATATTTTTTTAGTGTATCAAAGTTGTGTTCTTGTTTATTTTTTTCTAGGATAGGTTACTTATATACAGTTAAGAATATTAAATGTAAAACATGTCTATTATATAGTACTTCAGTTCATAAATAAACGTTTTGTTAGTTTTCTCAGAACTTAGATTTTGGCAATCGTTTTGCATTTCCACTCTAGAATTGGAAAAAAACTTCAATTCCAAAATTTTTTTTGCCACTAAATTGGGCTTCTTCAGCTGGTTCATCAAAAAATTTGATTTGCAAACTCCGTTCAGTTTTACGTTGTGTTTTCTGTTTGAAGCCACTATCTGGAAATTTATCTTTAGCAATGCTATAGTACTTTTCGAAATAATTTCTTTCATTATTCAGAAAATTAATTAGTGACTAGCTGATCCGGCAGACTTCGTACTGCCTCAATCGATAAATCGATAAAATAAACTTAAAACAAACAAAAGGAATCCGTAATTAATAAAAAAAATGCTCCATATGAATGAAGTTTTATTATTATTTTCGATTAATTACACATGATTTTGCTTAATTACAAAACAGAGTTTTCCTGAAATACTGGCTATTTATAAGGTTTCAATTTGATATTGATAGACACACACAGTTATGATACAGTCTGTTAATCAATTTAAAGCTTTCTGATAATCTATATTTTTTATTTTTTTTTGTGGTGCGTAAATAAACAAAGATGACGGTTTTCCGACGCGCGAACACGCGACGTATAATTGTCCATGCGCGAAACAGGGAAACTCCAAGTTGATTCCGCAAACTTCCAACGACTGGCCTTGCGATTTATTTATCATCGCAAAGGCAAGACGTACTGGCAAATGGAAACGTTTAAAATTGAACGGTAAATCCGTTGGAATCATCGGTATACGCGGGATCAAGACATCCTCTCCTTTGTATTTTCCCTTTATGATTGTTGCCTCAATGACGTTATTCATCACCAGTCTTGTTCCATTGCACAGTCGAGATTAATTAATGTTACGCAGCATGATGACAACTGATCCTACTTTTAACTGCAAATTGTGAGGTGATAATCCAGGCAATACCAGTGAATTTAAAAACTCCGTGGGATAATTGACTACGTCATCCTGGTTCATAACGGTGTCGACTGATTTGAAGAAAACCAACTGTCCCGGAAGAAAATTCTGAATAGTCGCATTGAGATCCTCGACATTTTTATTTTTTGCCGCCAATATTGCTCGTTCACCCAGCCAATTATGGTTATTGAACTGTTGCGCTATATCTGAGAAAACATGCTGAATAAGCTCCTCTTTTGAGTCTGTGATGTGACAGAAATCTGTGGGTAATGTGATGAATCCGGTAGAGGTGTCCACTGCGACTTTGTTGTGACAAATTCGATGATTTTAGGCTTGCGTTTAATTTATCAGCAACAGTTGATCGAGGAATAACTGGAAGAGTCTGACGAAAATCACCTGACAACAAAATCATAGCCCTACCAAAAATATTTTGGTTGTCACGAAGATCTTTTAACGTTCTGTCCACTGCTTCCAGTGACCTCTTATGGGCCATTGTGCATTCATCCCAAACAATCAATTTGCATACCTGTAGGATCTTGGCCATTGCGCTATTTTTGGCGATATTACAAATTGGTGCTTTGTTGATTAGAATGTTTAATGGTAATTTTAAGGCAGAATGTGCAGTTCGCCCGCCTTCTAGCAGAGTCGCAGCTATTCCAGATGAAGCCAACGCTACAGCTACATCATTTCCCGGCCTGATCCTCGCCAAAAGCAATGAAATTAAGAACGTTTTTCCGGTTCCTCCGGGAGCACCAAGGAAATAAATTCCATTAGATCCACTGCTCACAGCTTCTATCAAAGTGCCGTACGCAATTCTTTGTTGTTGATTTAATTGTGGAACATTTGTACGAACTGTTTCGGCCAATGCTTCAATGTCGTACTGTTGTTCTCTTTGCAAATCGTGGTTTAATGCATCGTGCATATGACGATTGGGTGTTATCATTCCCAAACACGACAATACTTTATTTGCCATCAATAAACACATATCTTCTATTATGATCAATGTCTCATTCTAAATTTCTGCAGTCATTTGTAGTTTGACGGCGCACACGATGCAAAACATCCTCAGACATGTCATCTCTATACTTAACCCACAAATCTTTTGGATTCGAGGGAAAACATGTCGATATGATAATCGCAAACAATGTACGAATTTGATGCGGCGATAAAGATATTACGGGATCCTTGAGCGTATCATCCCAGTGCGAATAGTTCTCGAGTAAATGTAATAGTTGACATTCCTCACGGTAAGTCGCACACATCTGTCTATTAACTGTTCTCAGTTGTTTAAACGATGTCGGATTCACATTCACCAACAACAACCGCAAATAATAACATTCATTGTTATTTGGATGTACTGTGTAGATGCGACCCAGAGCGTTTGAAGCAAATACATTTGGATGTCCTTCAACTGGTGTTCCTTGCATTCGACGCTGAAACAATTTTGATGATGCATTCCATGTGTAATAGCGTGGCATGTCAGCATACAGCAAAGTGCGAGCAAAATCATCAGTTTGACAGACTGTAAAAAAACTTTATAATGTTGTCGACGGCGGACGTGCCGATCTGTCTGCCGCGTTTGATTCATTAAAACAAACTCGTTGATCATTTTCTAAATGTACTGCCAAATGGACTACTGTAGGGTGTCTTTCATGTATCGCAAATGAAAAGATACGCCAAATTGCTTCGTTGCTACTTACATAGCGACCCATCTGGTACTGTAATACTTCCTCATTTGCATTGGTTACAGCGAAGACGACCATATCGCTACCTTTGTTAACATATTTACATATGTACTGTATTGACTTCACAGAGTTACAATATTCCACATTGATGTGAGTCTCAAAAGCTTTGGACAATATTGGCGAGTATGGCACAATCCAACGATTGTCTACATCAACATTTTGTCCTCTTACCTTCACAACTACCGATCGCCCATTGTCCGCAACTGATCGCCGACGATACAATGGGTATCCATCATTTCCCGTTATGGTTTCAGCAATCAGGTCTTTTGGGTATCGCTTGGAACACTGCCGTCGACCATACAGGGTGAATTTTTGTTGAAAATTCCGCAAGGTCTATGTATCATGTTTTTGGTAACTACTGCATGCTATTTTGGGCCAATCGTTTCATCAGGAATTTCAGCTGAAATTATGGAATCAATCTCATCTGCCTTTATTTTGTCCACTAACCAGACTAAAATGTGCGCATGTGGCAGACCACGCTTTTGCCATTCTACAGAGTACATCCAACAACGGACTTGGCCATACACTCGATGCTTTATAAAGAAATTAATGAGAGATTTTAATTTTTGTTTAAAAACTCTGGCAGTGATGTCATGTCTATCAACTAGTGTTTGACTATGTAGCAATTCCCTCTTGATTTCGGCCCATTGTGGGTTACAGGTGAATGTAACAAATAAGTCTGGGCGGCCATAATGTCTAGCATATGACATATCCTGAGCATATTCGTGCATCGGCATTTATAGCATCGCGGAGATGAATGTATTCCTCTGATCGAAGCTGTCGTTGGTTCAAACAGACGTATGTCAATCGGTCAGTCTCAATTTTGACATACATGTCAACTGCAAACTGATGAAAAAGTCGTCGACACATCAAAATATTATTTACTTCACCTTCACGGATCATGAGTCTGTATGAATAGAAATCCATAACACTAACTTTTTTGTTGGTTTCAGCACCTGCAATCAAAAATGATAAATTTTTAATTTGTTACTTAGATGAATTGAATTTAAAAATATTATTTAATCTTGTTCAATCTAGTTACATGTTACTTGATTTACCGTTTTGATATTAAAATGGTATCTATCTTCCCCCTCCCAGAAGATCCAGGGTATTGTAACGCATCATAAGTCCTGTGTGTTTCAGATACACGTTTTAAATCATTATTCCGACGATGAAGCACAATATCTCTAGATTGTAAATTTTCTCCCACAATGACAAAAGCCACTTCGTCAATGGTGGGTGAATTGAACCTGTGTGTTTACCGGCAGGTGTTTTGTCAGCTCGAATGACAATATTATAGCTGTCAGATGGCATCCGATCCAATGCTATTTTGAACATGTTTACTAAATTGTTGTTCTGATGAAGAAACATTTGTAATTTTTGAACAATGGTTCTCTTCACTGTTGGATTGTGAGCACAACGCTTATCAACTTCTGCATCTGAATTGCTCATAAAATAAATTTGTAAAAATTGATGATCTGCATCTGGTAGTAGTAACAGCGCCCCCAGTAAGTGATAAATTTGTCCTTGTATCTATGATTTTTAAAGATTTGTTCAATAATTATTTCCGATATATATTTTAGTACAAATAAATATTATTAAAACCATTTTGTTTTATTCAATTTAAGAATATATTGACACTAATACATAAAACATGCTATAGGAATCTAAGGGTACTACATGTAATAACTTAAATTAGATTGTTTTTTATTTTAGCAGAAACATTTGCTAGAACAGTTGTTACGTGCAAAAGCTAGAACGATGAAACTTGCCTGAAATAAAGTAACATAAACAAAATTTTGCCGGTGCTCAGTGAAGATGGGTGTGGATTATATTCAAAATTCCGTGACCGTTTAGAAAACTCAAAAGAAAATAAAATCAAAAGTCAAAATCAAAGAGCGTCAGGAAGGAGTAAAGCTCAAATAGACTAGAGGCCCTTGCCAACCACAAATTCGCTTCAAATAGATACACTAAAATGAAACTTACCTTAAGAATGGATTACAAAAAAATCTGTAATAATCTAAAATTCACATACGCGAAGACTGACTAAATAAACGCTTTGTTACATTTAATAATTTAACATTTATTACATAAATTGAAATAAAAATTGGACAAGCAAGCAAACAAGAAATTACATTAAAAAAAATTGAATCAAGTTAAGGCAAATAAAATCTTAAATTAAAACAAAACTGAATAAAAAGAATAACATGGTTACATTGAAACAAAATGCAAATAATTTAAAAAAAACTTAATTACATAAGCACAAATGAATACTATAAAATGTTAGGTGAATAATCGAAAGATTCGCTAACTATCAATGAATGCTCATCATAGTTAATTTCAAAACTTTTCAATCATTAAACTCGCGAATAAATAGCTTAATCGGTAATCAATAAATACCTTGAAATTTTGTTCATACACGGACTACTGGTTAGCTTTAAACCAGTTGACGTCGGCAGGAACTTCGACAGGAAACCCCAACTATTTGAAAAGTTACCGTCGAAAGATTTTCAATAAACCACCACCAAGGCGAAAATTGGATTGTGAAGCACATATTTACGCACAAACCCACGGTACGCTTATACAAAACCAAACCGTCATCCAGCAAAATTCAATAAGCTGTAATTGTTTTACGAAATTGGAAAGTTTTTCCACTTGAACTAACTATTCACTGTTTTATTGTTAATGATTTCCGTGGTAATTCTTCATCTAAATGGGATGAATTTACCACCCGATCAACTACATCCCGATACTTAAGGTTTTTCCAACGACTGCCAACTTTTTCCCAAACCAAAATCACTTATATTTATCAACTTAATCCGCCACCACTTCCTTAAAGCTGCGATCGAAATCTTTGTGAAAAAAACCAATACCACAAAGAAGTGAAAAGAAGATGCAAACAGATTTAATTAAAACGTAATGGTAGAGTTCGAAGACAGTCTTTCTTATTGTGAGAACTGCCACGACAACAAAAATATCAAAAGGTTTAATTACGGGCATAGAGATTACTTGTTGAAACTTGAATCATAAAATTGTTTCTAAAAGTAACAAATTATAAAAATGACTTAATTCCAAATGTAATTTAATACAATACAGCATGAATAAAGTGCATATGCACTGAGAATGTACTTAAAACAATGAACTTTTAAACAAACTTAAAATAAACAAACTGCTAAAATATATTTAATTACAATAATATCTTAAAAAGGAAACATAAATTACAACTGGAATTTTGACAAGACAAAGAAAATGCCAAATCAACGTAACTACAGAATACGGATGTATATGTAGCGTAATAAATTCGAATTAATTGAATACAAAAATTTACTTACAGCTTGAGTGACAAAGTTGAATTTAAAAACGTAAAATAACTTCTTTAAATTAACGTAAAATTAATCAAACAATCCCAAAGTACATGAAATGAATAAAATCAACTCAAATACCAAGTCTTTCACGAAAGAAATCGCACAAATTCAAACGACGGTTACAAGCTTTTTTTTAATGTGTTTCAAAGTTGCGATTTTACTAATATTTAGTGTTTTGTTTAGCCGATTTTATGGAACGCTTCAATTGTTTTACACTGTGTAACTTTAGTACTTGGCTATTTTTGAATTTCACAGTTACTTTCGTTTGATTCATACTCATTTTCATTATCTTATAAATTTGTGTCTTAAATCTCTGCGTCGTTGTTTCATTTTAGTATGTTTTCCGCCGTGTATTGCGCCTACTTTAAAAAATATACCTATGAATACCGGCACGAGTACCTACGAATAATAAATTCAAATTTAATTCATTCAAAATATACAGGTTTTATGGAATTAAGAACCGTGATTTGGCTTTCTTATAGTAGGTTCAGCAGCATTTTCATTCAGTTGTTGTTGTAAAACACAGTGGCAAGTAGTTTTTATCGGATGCATATACTAGTTGTTAATAAGTGTTTTCCATTATGTTATTCCAGCATTTAGCTAAGACTTCTTCCATGCAGCCGCAACGTGATTTTCTAAGAGTTTCACCGGCCGTTTCATTGCCAGTGACAATCAAACTAAGAAAATTGTTTCTATAGTATAATTTTTGGTAAGTTTTAGAGCATTCTAATCCATGCGTTGGACCAAAAGTGTGACGTTTAGTGGCATAGACATAAAGATTGTATCATCACGGTTTCTTCAACCGCTGGATGAGATGGTGCATTATCTAAAAGTAGCAACGTTTTTCCTGGAAGATTTTGAGTTCTTTAAAGTTTGAAGTGACGTATCATATGACGCTTAAAGGTATAGATAAATATTCATTGTAACTTGCCTGTGGGACAATTTACTCAAAAATTCAGATTATAAAGAGTTCAGTTATCTTTCTTCCAGGCGTTTTAGTGTGGTGTTATTCAACAGGTTTATTAAAGTTCTTAAAGCATCTAAGATTTTTAGCCATCCTGTGTAAACTTGAAGCATTAGTGCAGTCTAAAAAGATTCAGCTAAAGATAAATTTTATTGGGCAGCAATTGCCAGAACAACCCACTTTCGTCAGTTTTCTACAGCTAGTGCTCATTTAAATCGGGTTTGTCCGTTTTGCTTTAAATGGTTTAACAAGTTCTAATTGGTTTGAAAGTTTCTCAAGACGTCTTTTAAAGCGTTGCTACTTGCAATCATTTGAGGTTTGCATTGAAATAAATGTTTAAATTGTTACGTATACGTAAGACTTTTTCTTTTATAATTCCTCTAGAAACTAGCATATACTTTTTGCGTTAACAGAAGATATTTATTTTTATCGGTTCCATCAGAATAAAACAATAAACATGGGAAACAAAAGCATTTATGTGATTACATCCATACACACGCTTATTATTATCAATTGCATTAGAAAAATGCCGTGTAAAATGACGTTTTGCAGTTTTAACTGTTTAATTTAGTTCCAAATTTGACGTAGGCCTTCCGAGAGATTTTATTTCAACCTTTTTGTTTAACAACAGTGTTACAAATTCGTGAATTTGGAAGCGCCGCGGGCTATAAAAGCCCGAACCATTCCGGACGTTAAAACTGCACATGAAAATCTTGTAGTGGAAGTCGCAAAGCAACGTTACAACGCTCTGCTACATATACGGACATGGGTTTCTACATTGTAGTGCGAACATAATGAAATACCTATTTAATTTAGGTTCCGCTTTAAACGACCACCATATTAAATCAATGTTTTAAAATATGAAAAAGTAAATGATATCTATACCCCATAAATACGTTAATAACAAATATTTTATATAATAGCAAATGCTTTCACGGCCGGAGTTTATACTAATATAAGAACGTCTTCCGGGTTTGAACCGTGTCATTATTGTAACCAAAGTTGCCAACGCTTCGCCCACTTTTCTAAGAAGCTTCATCAGGGCGTGAGAGAAATTGCAGAACTCAAACAAGCAACCGAAATCTAACTAAGAACTTCTCAATAGTAATCGGCACTCTGGTCGATAGGGTAGGCATGTGCCTACCAAAGACTTGTTCTACCGCTGTCACTGCTACTAATTACGTTTAATGAAGTATGTAAACGCTGAAGGAAACTTTAGTTATCGTTTGTGTGACCGGTAGGAGTAAAATACATATTAAATTTTAACGTTTAAGTTCGTATTAGTACTAGCTTTGGCTTAATGTTTTCATTTTTTTTTACTTAGCTACTTATCCGATTTTTTAAAAAAAATACTAGTACGTGCATGCCGCTTATTAGAATCACGGATAATGTTATCAGTTGGGTAATGTTATCACTTTATTAAAGAACGTACCGGACGTATACTATTACATAGAAAAAACATCGTTCATAGTAATCATAATTTTGGTTTATGTTATTAATTTTCTTTTCGACAATAACAATAACCTATATAGCATGAATTCTTTAGCAGAATTTTTAAAATACGCTTGTTTAGAGCGAAAAACTTTTATCATTGTACTTTAAAACTAGTTTTTTTGCATATTTAGCTTTGCAGTATTATTATTTATTAACGTATTTTGACTAACCTACATAACAGTACCTCATTTAAAAATCTGTAAATCCGTTATCTTCGCGGATTAACTTGGAAAGCATGTGCGTTCGTAGAATTACGGTTTTATTTAACCACGTCTTATGTGATAACAACATTTTGCATTAATTTTAATTGTTATTGTCATCAAATTACTGAGAAGAAATGTATAGCTCTTAGAACAGTGAATTAATTTTATTTTTTTTGTTTGTATTGATGTTTCATTTTTCAAATTAACAATCAGATACATACACTGTATTTATTTCCTGATTTCTAACCAATAAACATGCATTTGTTTTTTTTTGAATTTTTGATATTGTTATCATTTGGTTATTGTTATCAAAAACCTGAAGTCCCAACGTGATTCTATTAGGCGGCGAGCACCAAATGAATTTTCAGTTTTCAGGGTGAACATAAGCTATATATTATTCCATTAAATAAAAAGTTCTTCGTGGTGACTTATTTTATAGCTAAAGTCGATGAAAAAGTGGTTGAACGGTACTTTAATAGTAAAAAATATTTAAATAATTTTTATAATAAATTCATGGAACTCAAAAGGTTTTATGAAAAAGTCCGTGTCGACCTATATCTATATGTTGAAATTAATACACGACTTGATAAAACATTACTATATGTTATATAAAAAATAATAACATTGTTTGGACAAGTAGTTTAGATTTTAAATCGTGTTTTTCAAAAACAAAATAAAATACGCTTTTGTGTAAATGGGTGGCAAGGACGGCAAAGGGCAAGGTGCGTTTGTCTATCAGATAAATAGACACGTTCGGAATAGTGTTAACGTTGAACAGGCGCGGATCCAGGAGTTGGCCCACCTGGGCCCACCTCTCCCTTTGTATAGAATATAAAGAAAAATTAGTAGGTTAATCCTTTAGAAAAATTATTGCACTGTACACTACAATGATGTTATTCTGATGGGCTTTCTTTTTCAATGTTTCTACATCCGCCCCTGACCTTGGAAAAGTGAGGAAAACGTGATGCTTAAAAACTATGTAGTACCTACTATAGGAAACATGTCGACAAATGGAACTGTTAGTTAAATACTGTTTTCTAAAACGCGCTAACAAGATTGCTCAAACTTTGTATATAAACTTCGCCCATACATCGTTTTCAACACAAGAAGTTTAATTTCTTCTGCAAGTAGACACAAGAAACATAAAAAAAGCCCATAAAAAAAGCTTCAATAAATAATTTCTACTAAATTTATTATTGTGTTGAATTGTTTGTACAAACTTGGGCTACAAGTATTTTATTTCTTTAGAGTAGAATTATGCACTACATAAAAACATTTCGTGCATAAAAACTTTTCACTCCACGAGTGGCACGGAAATTTTACTCCAGGAGTGTTCCTTACGGCGTATGCTTTCACGTTTCTCTGACTGTTGTTCTTATACCACCTATTGCACTTTCTTCTCTTCTGAATGTTAAAAAACTTGTGGTTTTTTGAAATTTGATTTTGCTCTCTATTTGCTTCTCTTATAACTCTAATCCTTTAATCGAAAATTTGATTCACAATTTTTTTGCGGAAACTTGTAATCGTAACTTTATTGTTTGTGATGCTTTGATAATCAATGTGCGTATTTACAACCGCAGTGTTGACCAGAGATTCAATTGTCACCTTCCTACTTGAGACCACGGCAAAACGCGGATAAATACAAAGCATTTTGCTCCGACACGTCAATAAAAGATTTGATGTTGTTGTATTCGACTATTGTGGAAGATTTCTGAACTCCTCTCTCTTGGTTCCAACGTCGACTATACTTGGAACTGACTCTGTTGTGAGAAACAACACGTCTCTTTTGTTTTTTTATTTTCCTAGTATACTATGGCTTTTTGTTTTGATGCTCCTTTTTTCGAGCTTCGTTTCAATTACAAATTTAAGATTATAATTCTAATTTTTCTAAGTATTCCCAACAAATGAGTGTTCCGGTCCAACAGTTTGTGTAATTATTCGTGCTGAATTCAGAAGAGGTGACATTAGCTCTCTTCCAGAACATATTTTCAAATTATAGATATAACTTTTCTCTGCCGCATGATTAAATCAACTTTATACCATATTTGTGTCGTTTTCCTGGCATATATTGACGAAAACTAAAACTTCTTAAAATTTGCCAATAGATTCACCAATGAAACTTCTTTATTAAAAAAGTAAATATTAGACAAAAGAACAAAGCGGATTCTGGACATTTCCAAGTAGCTACCAACTTCATTATAATATAAGATATTCGTACTAAAATAATCTTTTAATGCAGGTTTTTGATCTAGACTCATCTACATGAGCATTGTTAAAATAGTGAAAATTTGAGAAGGAGTTCCTTTCATTGTGTGAACAAAGAATTTTCTAGTAATGTTTCGCTTGTGATTCCCAGAGTAATTTCTATTCCGCGTATCGATTAGTTTTATGTGCAATTGGTGTCATAACATCTTTTGCTGTTGAACGTCTATTATCCTTTCTTTAACATTTTCAAAATCGCTGTTGAACGTCGTGTCCAGTGTAAAGTTAATAATTCAATGAAATGAGACGTGTGAGATGTGTTGACTACCGCGAAATTAACAAAATTACGGTTCGTGACAATTACTCTACACCATTAATTGACGACCACTTACGAGATAAAAAGTATTTTCCATCATTAGATTTGCGCAATGCTTTTCACCATGTCAAAATGGCTGAAGAGTCTATTAAATATACATCTTTCATTACGCCATTAGGGGAATATGAATATTTACAGATGCCATTTGGGCTAGCCAATAGACCTCGAGTTTTTCAAAGGTATATTAAAGATATTTTCAAAAAATTAATTGCAGAACACAAAATCTATTTCGATGACATTATGATAGCCACCAAAACTATAGATGAACACATGGAAATTTTGAGAGAGGTTTTTATTTTAGCTGCTTGTTATGGATTGCAATTTCGCTTGGACAAATTTACCTTTCTTCATTTAACTGTGACTTATTTAGGATACTTAGTTACTAAAAATTCTATTCAACCAAATCCAAAACAACTTGAGACCATCACCCTTTATCCTATTCCAAAAACAATTAAGGAAGTCCATCCCTTCGTAGGTCTAGCCATCTATTTTAGGCGTTTTATTTCTCAGTCTTCTACAATAGCAAAACCTTTGTATGATCTTCTTAAAACGAATGTTATCTTTAAATTTGACCAAACCCAATTAGCCGCTTTTGACACTTTAAAGTCTGTTTTGATTAGTAGTCCTATATTAGTTATATATTTTCCACATTTCCCCACCGAATTACATTGTGATGCGAGCAGCACAGGATTTGGTGCAATATTAATGCAGAAACATGATAATCAAATGCATCCAGTTTTTTTATTTTAGTCAGCGTACTAGCCCCATAGAGTCAAAATATCACAGTTTTGAGTTGAAATGTCTGACAGTTGTTACGGTCGAATTTTCTTTACGTACGCCTATGTTGTTACGGACGAAATTTTCTTTACGTACGCCTATGTATTTTCAACGTGAAAGTAGATTCGGGTTTACGCCCTCTAACGTTCGTTTCTCGGTGCGATTCATTTGACGGAGATTCGTCACACCGGCTTGATATAAAATGGTCTGTACGCATGGAATAGTTATGTTACCTATTATCATCTAGAAAACCAATTATAATTAGCAAAGGATCTGATTGCTTCAACGCGTTACAGGGTAAGCTATTGTCGTCTTTTAGTAACAATTTCGATCGTAATTCTGTTTTCCTTCTAACAGCCATTTTACGTTCCTTTCTTTAACATCTGGTACTTTATCGATAAATGGCTATCGTAAACGACTGCTAAATACCTCAGCACGTTGCCGTACACGACCACCAGCGTAAGGCGATTTCCACGCTACGAAATTGGGGGTCTTGCGGAGTTTTCCCGGCCAAAGAGTGCTACCTGTGGATGACACGCCGTGACCTGTATTAACCACCTATTTGCGTTCTAACGATATTCAGTATTCGATATCAATGTACGAAGGAATGAACCTCGACAACTAATTGAATGGGACGATGCTAACTTCTTGTTTATAAGACTTATGGTTATAACTAATTAAACCAACGACAAGGGGTACCACAGCATACGTCAACCGGTTTATATCATTTATACTTTCTTGTATCTTAAGTAATAATTGTTGTAGATGTGATTTCGTGAGACATTAGCTTGACACGATTTGCGATTCAAATTGTTTACAGGGTTATGTGTCGGGGAAAGTACTTTCTTCGCACCTGCGGAAACTCCTGTATTTATGGTAAGTGATTTTATATGTTATTTCGTAGTCAACCGGGTCACTCACAAAACTTTTGCTATTAGTTCTGTAATTATCGACATTGTTGTTTACCAGTTAAGTAGTAAATTTTAGTTATGTTGAGTCGCGCATGCTGTGTACTACCAACGATTGATTAACGTTAGTGCTATATTAATTTCGCACGCTTTGTTACGATAAGTTAACACTATCGTAGTAAGTTATTATTACTGTGTTTGATTGTCAGCAATGCCTTATTACTAAATTATTTTGTGTACTTCGCATATTGTATGCAGACGAAATTTACTACCATCTACTCTTCGCTAGTCATGTCAATGTAACCTACGTATGTGTTGTGTGTTGCCGATACTTCGGATATTTAGTTATACTCGAACTAAAATTATTCTTGGTCCTGTTATCCATCTGTTATCAATACGAACGTTAATCTATTTATCATTATAGAGGAATTAAAGTGAAATTGTTATTAACGATTGAGTTTCTTTTCTTTTATTCGTTTCTTTCAACAGTTACGAACCTAACATCTAGTTACAAGTTATTACCACCTGTCTTGAGCGGGACAGAAGTGACTTTGGATAAGCTCTGGCGCCCTTAAATATCTTTTCATTATTATCTAGGAACCCTACCCTCTCACCGACTACTGTGAGTTGGCCGTGCAGGTTCGTAAACTAGCAAAAAGCTTGTAACAAATTGGCAGCCCAACCTAGGGGCCCGATTGTTCTTATATCAAATTTCTCATTTCACTATATTTCTTTTAGCTATTTTCTTTAATTTGTGATTAGCATAGGATTACTGGCACTCATAGGTAACTTATATTGTTGACTTTTCTCTCGATTTAGTGTGTGCGATCATAAGTTCTTCTAGCTTTATTGATTCCTTTTATCTTTTGTTAGTCTTACGTGGGTTCGATGTACTTTGCTTTGCTTATGTAGTGATTACTACTAGACTTGACGTCTGAGTTACTTCATTAACTTTTACTATTGCTTTTCTTTAGTGCTGCAGTTTGACTGTAGATTAGCACTTTACTTACGTTTCTTTTAAATCGGACCTTCGCTTTGATTCTGGATTGACTTGACTACGTCGATTAATTTTTTTCTTATTGGTGTAATTACTGGGTAGTGATACTGCTGGTACTTACTGTTATTTTGAGGTCGTGTCAGGCACGTGGAGACAGATTTTCGTCATAATTGACTGCTTTGGTTAGTTTCTTGTCTACTTGTTATTGTTTTAGCTATGTATTCTTCAGATGAAGAACCACCATTTCTTACTTCTTCGGACTCTGATTCCGAAACGAACTTAGGAAATTGGAATGTTACTTTTTCGGGTAAAGATCCTTCTTCACTTATAGAATTTCTTATTCGTATCGACGAGTTGTGTTTGTCTCGTGATGTTTCTCAGCACCAACTGTTTCGTTCAGCTTCTGAGGTGTTATCGGGTAAAGCTCTTATTGTGTTTAGAAGTAGACGACATACTTTACGTTCTTGGAATGAGGTTACTGCGATGCTAAAAGCTGAATTTCTGCCAGTAGATTATGATGAACGGTTAATGGATACTATTCGTAATCGAGTGATGGAACCTAAAGAATCTATTGTGATGTACGTTGCTACTATGCAATATCTTTTTATGCAATTGTTAGAACCAGTCTCGGAGAAGACGCAGTTAAAAATCGTACGCCGCAACTTAGCTTTATTGTATCAATCTCATTTCGCACTGGTGGATATCACATCCTTTTCTCAATTGGTTTCTTTAGGCAAACGCTTAGAGTCGAACTTGAATTGTAACAATGCTCTTAATCTAATAACATCCGAAAGGAATGACTTACTTCTAGAATCATCTGTGATTAATACTGCTACTACCGCAGTTTCTGTTAATAGGGTTGCTGATTCTCTTACTACTCCTTCACTTCCTTCTTCTATAACTACTGAGTCAAATACTTGTAGGCACTGTCGTTCTAAAACTGAGAAATTTGTACGTCCTGTTCGCTCTTTAGCTTCTCTTCCTACAAATTTTTCTTCCGTTTCTAGGATTATTAGACCTACTACCGATCCTTGGTACTTAGGTTTGGTTTCTAAAGTTTCTGCTTTTCCTCGTCGTTTCTCTCGTTGGTGTCTTGTAAAAGGTCTTCTATGTAAACGTGTACGCATATCTTCATCTGACTCTTGCGTGTGGAAATTAGTTGTTCCTTCGGACCAACGCAAACAATTAATCCACGATCACCATCTTCCATCTGAGCGTGAACACCGCAGTGTCAGGAGGACGTTGGAAGCTCTTCGCTATCACTTCTACTGGCCTCATATGAGACCCAAGGTTGCTGAGTTTATACGCCACTGTTCTTGTTCGAACGCAAAGCGAAGCAATCCTATTAGGTCACGTCACGTTTTGTCAACAACGATGAAGCTTTCCAACACTGGTTTAGTTACAAGGTCTACACGTCTACATAAGGATCGTACTATTTCTCCGGGTGTAAAAGCCGCTGCTATTGCTGTTACATCCCCTTCTTCTTCAGTCGCTTCTAATTATTCTTTACTGTCTCCTTCTTCTAATCGTTCTCTTCGCTTTCATCGGCGTCGCAAGCGTCGTAAGTGCTAGTTCACTTTTTGGGCTTTCGACTTTCGACCTTTGCTATTCTTTTGGTTCTTTCCTTTCGGTTTTGGTGGTTCGAGTCTTTGGATACGTCGTCGGTATTTTGTTGGTTATAGCTTGGATGCTATCCAATTGTTCTTCTCGTATTGCTGTCACCGATTTTCTTTTCTTTGCTTAAGTTTCTAGTACTTTTGTTTTGGTTTCTTTCTTTTTCATCTTACTTCGGGACAGACTACCTTTCCGTCTGTATATATTGATATCCGCTTAGTCGGCCTTTTTTGGATTGGTACGTCATATATAGAATTCTCTCTGCTGCTCTTGGATTTGGTTTTTCTTTTCTTGAGTTTTCTATTCCGCTCGTCGGCCTTAAAGTCTTGAGGTATACTTCCCAAGTTGGGGACAGCAATTGGTACGCTCTTGGTCTATGACTAACTGTGATATCTTTTCTCTTCTCTTTCTTTTTCTTTTTTTTATTAATTAAGGCGGTTGGTTGGGCACCGTAGGGTGGTCTCTCTTTTCATTCTTGTACGGGGTGAAGAATGAATCAGGCAGTTACATCAAGCCTTATCTATCTCCGTCTTTCTCTATCTCTTATCTTTTCTACTTTTCATTTTTTTCTTGGGCCTATCTATCTTTTCTTTGTGCCAACCATTATTCTTTGTTTTGATTTTCTTTATGGTTCGCCTCTAGGGCGGTTGGTTGGGCATTGAAGGGCTGGTCACTCCCTTCCGTTTCTTCTACGGAGAGAAGAACGAATCAGACTCTTACACCTTGTCTTAGCTTTCTCCATCTGTTTCTTTTCTGCCTTTCTTGTTTTTCTTACTTCTTATTTTTTTTCCCTTCTTCTTGATTTGTTGATCACCTACATGCCACATCTCTTTCTTTCTTCTTCTTCCTCCTAAAGGTTTACCCTCTTGGGCGGTTGGTTGGGCATTGAAGGGTTGGTCACTCCCTTTCGTTTCTTCTACGGAGAGAAGAACGAATCAGACATTTACACCTTGTCTTATCTTTCTCCGTCTGTCTCTCTTTATCCTTTCTTGTCTTCTTTACTTTTGATTTTTTCCTTTTGCTTTTTAGGGGTTTGTCGTTAAGGCAATTATTTCTTTTGCTTTTTCTTTTATCTTGATTTGTTGCTTGAATACTTTCTTTCTATTTTCTTTTAAGTAACTTCTTTCTTTAGTATTCACGCAACTATGTTTCTTTTCTTTTACTTTTCTTTCTCAGTTACTTCTCTCGCTTTATTGGGTTTAGTGGGTTTTGTTTTGTTGTTTTTGGGTTGAAGCTTGAAATATACTGCAACGTCGCTTCTTGTACTTGGTACTTCCGCTTAGTCGGCATTTTGGATGTTGTCAGTCACCGTTAGGATATTTCTTTTCTTTGGGTTTCTTTTGCTCTGGGAATATTCTAATCCGTTCTTCGGCATTTACGTTCCAATGTGACATCCCAACGCAACGAGCACTAACTCACGATGTTCTATTGGGCAAGTGAAGTTTTCTGGGCTTTATTAACTCATACTTTCTTTTTTTTCTCTTGGGTTTGTTTGAGGTTGCACTAAAAGCTTTTCTCTCTGCCTAAGCTTTGTTTTTCCTTGGATTCACTGCCGTCATATCATTTTTCTGTATTCTCTTCTTTGATAATTCTTTCTTTTGCTACATTGGGCTTAGTAGGTTATTCGTTTCGCTGTGTAAGTCTGAAACTTGAAACAGACTACAACTCCGTTTTCTGTACTTTAGGTACTTCCGCTTGCTCGGCTTTTCTGGATGTTGTTAGTCATTCTTGGGATATCTCTTTTGCTACTTTTCTCTTTGTTTTTTTCTTGGGATATTCGATTCCGTTTATCGGCTTATAAGTTTCATGGTACAGTCCAGCACAGTGATCGATGATTTACAAGTGTTCGTTTAGCAATCGCTGGTTCTTACGTTCTTTTCTTTCCTCTTCTGTAGTTGTGGTAATCTGATGAGATTACACGGGGTTGGGTTTTCTTGGATTTGGGTTGGGTTTGGATTTTAGGGTTCTATCCTTGGCGTATGCCTAAATTTCTATCTTCATTTTAGCTTTTGTTTTCGTTATTCTTGCTCCACGCTTTTATCTTGCTGGGGGGGAATCTGTTACGGTCGAATTTTCTTTACGTACGCCTATGTTGTTACGGACGAAATTTTCTTTACGTACGCCTATGTATTTTCAACGTGAAAGTAGATTCGGGTTTACGCCCTCTAACGTTCGTTTCTCGGTGCGATTCATTTGACGGAGATTCGTCACACCGGCTTGATATAAAATGGTCTGTACGCATGGAATAGTTATGTTACCTATTATCATCTAGAAAACCAATTATAATTAGCAAAGGATCTGATTGCTTCAACGCGTTACAGGGTAAGCTATTGTCGTCTTTTAGTAACAATTTCGATCGTAATTCTGTTTTCCTTCTAACAGCCATTTTACGTTCCTTTCTTTAACATCTGGTACTTTATCGATAAATGGCTATCGTAAACGACTGCTAAATACCTCAGCAAGTTGCCGTACACGAGCACCAGCGTAAGGCGATTTCCACGCTACGAAATTGGGGGTCTTGCGGAGTTTTCCCGGCCAAAGAGTGCTACCTGTGGATGACACGCCGTGACCTGTATTAACCACCTATTTGCGTTCTAACGATATTCAGTATTCGATATCAATGTACGAAGGAATGAACCTCGACAACTAATTGAATGGGACGATGCTAACTTCTTGTTTATAAGGCTTACGGTTATAACTAATTAAACCAACGACAAGGGGTACCACAGCAAACGTCAACCGGTTTATATCATTTATACTTTCTTGTATCTTAAGTAATAATTGTTGTAGATGTGATTTCGTGAAACATTAGCTTGACACGATTTGCGATTCAAATTGTTTACAGGGTTATGTGTCGGGGGAAGTACTTTCTTCGCACCTGCGGAAACTCCTGTATTTATGGTAAGTGATTTTATATGTTATTTCGTAGTCAACCGGGTCACTCACGAAACTTTTGCTATTAGTTCTGTAATTATCGACATTGTTGTTTACCAGTTAAGTAGTAAATTTTAGTTATGTTGAGTCGCGCACGCTGTGTACTACCAACGATTGATTAACGTTAGTGCTATATTAATTTCGCACGCTTTGTTACGATAAGTTAACACTATCGTAGTAAGTTATTATTACTGTGTTTGATTGTCAGTAATGCCTTATTACTAAATTATTTTGTGTACTTCGCATATTGTATGCAGACGAAATTTACTACCATCTACTCTTCGCTAGTCATGTCAATGTAACCTACGTATGTGTTGTGTGTTGCCGATACTTTGGATATTTAGTTATACTCGAACTAAAATTATTCTTGGTCCTGTTATCCATCTGTTATCAATACGAACGTTAATCTATTTATCATTATAGAGGAATTAAAGTGAAATTGTTATTAACGATTGAGTTTCTTCTAACATCTAGTTACAAGTTATTACCACCTGTCTTGAGCGGGACAGAAGTGACTTTGGATAAGCTCTGGCGCCCTTAAATATATTTTCATTATTATCTAGGAACCCTACCCTCTCACCGACTACTGTGAGTTGGCCGTACAGGTTCGTAAACTAGCAAAAAGCTTGTAACACAGTTGTTTATGCTATTAAGAGATTCCATATTTATCTTGCTGGGATTCCATTTAAAGTTATCACTGATTGCGATAGTTTCCGACTTACGTTAGCCAAAAAGGATATTCATACTCGTATTTCTAGATGGGCTATGTTCTTGCAAAATTATAATTATGAGGTAATCCATAGACCAGGCTCCAGAATGACGCATGTTGATGCCCTCAGCAGAATACAAAACATTTTAGTTCTTCAAGATAACATATTTGAGCAAATACCAGCTGTCAAGGAAAGTCGTGACCAAAATTTCTTAAAAATTCGTGAAGAATTATAGAATAGTGAAAGTTCTTTTTATGAATTAAGAAATGGTTTAGTTTATAGGAAGGTTGGGAATGAATTATTGTTTTATGTTTCGTCATCCATGGAACAGAATGTTATTCGATCTGCACTAATGACATAGCTCATGTTGGACATGACAAAGCTGTAGATTTTCTTAAGAGTACCTACTGGTTTCCTAGTTTAAGTTCTAAGGTTAAGCTTTATGTTTCTAATTGCCTTAAGTGTGTTTCTTACAACCCCCAAACCCAACAAAATTCAGGGTTGTTACATTCTATTCTAAAGGCAAAAGTACCTTTTCAGACAATTCACGTTGACCATTACAGTCCATTAGAGAAGTCGAGTTGTTATAATAAATATTTCTAAATTCACCAAATTTTAAGCTTGTAAGTCTACCCAAACCTCTAAAGCCATCAAACACTTAAAAAGTTATTTTGAGGCATACAGTAGACCACGCAGATTAATTTCGGATCGAGGTAGTTGTTTCACAACAAAACTATTTCAAGAATTTATTAGTTCAAATTTAATCGATCACATCTTAATTGTCACCCACACACCGAGGGCGAACGGGCAAGTTGAACGGGGTCATATATCTTTAACACCAATGATAGCTAAATTATCATCTTCACCTAATAAGTGGCATAAGACGTTACAGACAATTGAATTTTTCTTTAACAAAACCATTCATAAATCATTGAATAACACCCCACGTATGGGTTATTTGGAATTAATCAAATTGGTGAAACAAATGATTGCATTAGGGTATTCTTAGAAGATTTATCTGATTACTTCCGTGACTTAGTTGAGATTAGAGAGAGAGCTGCTGCTCAAATAGTTAAAAGTCAGGATTACAACGAATCTGTGTACAATAAAAAACGTAGAGACCCAAAACCTTTTCATGTAATGATCAAAAATGTTGACACTACGGTTGGTTTTAACAAAAAATAATTGCCCAAATTTGAAGGATCTTATGTCGTAAAAAAGATCCTAGACAATGATCGTTATGTCATAGGTGACATAGAAGATCATCCTTTGAATCAAGTTCCATTTGAGACTATATGTAGTCCAGAACAGATGAAACTTTGGAAGTAGAATAATTTGTGTTTCTTTGTTTAGTTTTAGATTTAGCTTGTAAGACTTAACTTCTAAGATTAATCTGTAGGAACGAGGACGATCCAATGTCAGAATGGCCGAGTTGTAAGCGGGAAAAGTTAATTTAAATTTACCGCCATAGATTTTAAGATAGTTTTAAGTTGGTAACATTTTAGTGCAATAAGGTACATGAGACACCGCACATCGCTGTGTCTGGAGATTTTTATATATTCATGGTTATGTTATGTTATGTTATATTGCTGAACACATGTATTAGTATTATGGTTATGTTTATGTAAAATTGTGTTTCAGAAAAAATAAATTATTTTCATCATGAACGTTTACGCCTTACACAAGACTAGTCTGCTAAATCGGATGTGCTGGAAAAGACTAATTCAAGTATTAAGCAGATTAAACGTTTTGGTTAATTACTTGACGTTCCAGATATGAAAGCAATAAAAAATGGCGTTGTCACGTTATCCTTTCCCTTTTAGCGAATTTCGGGGAGACTTCCACTCTATATCTACGCACGCCTGTCGCAGGGAGATGTAACCTGTAGAGTCCACCTCATTTAGCAAATCAAAATTTGAATCATCTTTAACTTTAACTTTACGTATTGTCGCTTGAGCACATTGACGTGACATCCGTCAAGGTTTTTTGCTCATTTGAATTCAGTTAAAGCCAAAGTAACAGAACCGTCGTACATAAGCTTATATACTACGCATATTTCGTTCTTAAATCAAACAAAAGGAAATAGTGAACGTTACAACTTGCGACGAAGAATTGTCGGTTGGGTAAGTTTCTGTGCTCTTGTAACAAACAAAGTAACAAACAAAAAAACTCTACAGCCTAGAAATATTTATTTTGACGTTTAACTGTAGATATTAAAATAAAGTTTTACGTTGAAAACTAAAAAAACGTATACAGTATCCAAATAGTTGAAACAAAACAACATAAACAAAAAAGAAATAAGTATAACGTAGATAGACAGATAAAAAAATATATAATTGAAAACCAATAAAGTTCATTAGACAGTCAGTAATATAATTAACAAGCGTGAAATAAAACAAACAGTTGTGTAATAAGAGAACAAAAAACCAGTAAAGCTTCTCTCGATTATAATATTCTAGTAAAACACAAATAAATATTAGTTTAGTAACGAATTGTGAAAAAAAAAATAATTATTCCGAAACCAAAACTAACATAATGGCGTTAATCTTTTTCAAATTTGATGTTACTTTTTTTTAATATTTAACGAAACCTGCGTGATGCCTAAATGAGATAACGTAATCTAAAATTGAAAATTTCCATTATAAACTAAAAATTTTAATGCGACATTTGCACGTTTTGTATGCTTAAATTAAACTACGACAACAGCAGTAGATAATAAGCATGAATAATTTATTGATATCTATGTATGTACTCATTTGTGTGTATCCAAGCACTTTATCAAAAATTAAACTCGTACTTACTCAAATATTTAAATACGTGTACATTTTTTGGCCGTTGACGTAAATAAGTAATTATTTTTAATGATGTTATGCAAGCACGGTATTGTTTAGCAATTACTGATTGTTTCTATACGATGATTAATTTTTATGCGAAAGAATTCTATTCTTTAGGTAATTAAAAAATAGATTTGGATAATAAATAATATCAAGTAAGCGTGTCCACAAATAACATTTTTTTACGATTTTGCATATTTTATAAAAATTGTACAGTATGCAACTACAAAATTAAATCTTTAGAATCATTAAAACGGAATTTGCGCAGCCAAATACTTTGTCTATTTTTGAATACAAATATTAATTTATAGTCATGACCGCCATTTAGTATTTCGAAAAGCCATTGAGGACTTCGTGCCAGTGCTCGAGGATTTGCTTCAAAATTTTCTAAGCGTAACTGTTCTTTTAAAAATGTAACTTATATTTCTTTCTTTTCGTGCTGGGTGGCAAATCAATGATCTTCAATTGCTTACTTCACCAAAATTTATATAATGGGGAAACTCTAAAGGCATCGTACAAACGCCGAAGAACTATCTTCATTGACCCCTGCTTTGAACAGTCATTGGAGTTGCCAAGGAAAACGATCATCCTCAATTACACCCTTCAAGAGGTCGTCGCACATTTTTTGTAATCAGTAACAATCACTATTTTTCTTTTCTTTAATTGTATTTGTGTATCTACTTATTTTAAGATATTTCTCTCTTCCGGGTTTTGTCCGTGTCATTGTTGTAACCGAAGTTGCCAACGTTTCGCTCACTTTCGTAAGGGGTTTTAACAGGACGCGAAAAAAATCGAAGAACTCAAACTAGCAACCAAAATCTAACTAAGAACCTCTCAAAAGTTAAGTAGTCAACTTGTGAACCAAGCAAGATTCTAAACTCTAAAAAGGTAATGAACACTCTTATTGAGTTAAGATCGAATAAAGAAGTAATGCCCAGACACCAAAAACAGAATATCTCAAAACCAAAGATTCAATAACAGAACGTTTCTGTGCAGGATGATGATAAGACGAAGCATGAAGGTATCTGTCCTGTGGGTAGGTTTGCGATAAATAGAATAACCGTGAAGTCCATCGGGCTTACAAGTCACAAGAACGTCAAGAAATAGAAAAGAACCATTAGTTTAGATTTTCATAGTAAATTTCATATTGTTGATTTTTTACATAATCAAGAAACTAAGACAATTTGAGATGACTATTTTTGTGTCTCTTTAGGTTTACTTGTAGAAAGTTAATACATAAAATAAGATTTGGAACTATAATGTTAATATATATTTATACATAGGTTAACCACCATTGTTCGTATTATTTACACTGTTTTTACAGTAACATACATAACATCTCCTTCTTCCTTAAGGTTGTATTGAGACACATAAATACTCATGGAGAGTACGGTTGTGGGGGGCGTCGAAGACGTCCCGTTCTACGAGGTATCACTGATGTCATGGTCGGAAGATTGTTTGTCCGTTGCGCTACTGGTCGTATAACAAGTTCGTGTGCGGTAGATTATCATGCGGGTGGTGTGATGTCGTCTCTATAAAAACGGATTCTTCGATATGGTTCAGATGGCACCAAGGCTATTGGTGTTAAATCCTCTCGAGATTTGACTTGTTCAACATGCCTTTTGAACCGCTGATTATTATAGTCGAGTTCGTAATGAAGATCACCTAAGCGAGTAACGACGATCCCAGGAATCCATTTGTCCATTCGTGGATTACCAGAAAGAAAATAAACAGTTTGAGCAGGTTGAAAGACTCTAAACGTTGTTTCAGCTTTAGTCTGTTGTTTCTCAGTTATTCTAGTATGAAGATCAAGATTTAACCAAATCTAAACGTGTTCGAATATTTCTTCCCAAGAATAGCATTGCTGGTGGTTGACCAGTTGTACAATGTGGAGCTTTTCTGTATTGGCGTAGAAACTCGTTTAAGTTCTTCCGTAACGACTCTGGTGTCGTAGACATTGGTTTTAAAGAATCTTTAACTGATTGTACATAACGTTCTGCCTGGCCATTAGTTGAAGGATGGTATGGCGCAGTTAGCTTATGGTATTTCACACTACTTGTTTGCAAAAACGTCGTGAACTGAGCGGCTATAAATTGTGGACCGTTATCAGATACAATAGTAACTGGAGTACCATACGTGGCAAACAATTCATCTAAAATTGGTTGTTGAGTTAGTACATTTGACTTCCAGCCATTTGCTGTAGGCACCTACGACAATCAGTAACATTGATCTTGCGACCGGGCCTGCATAGTCAATGTTAATGCGTTGCCAAGGCCTTTTTGAATATTCCCAATGGTGATCTCGGAATTTAGGTGGAATGTGTCCATGTTTTGCACATTCAGGACAGGATTTGGCAATACGTTCTATATCGGCATCGATTCCTCGCCAAAACACAAATTTGCGTGCTATGGCTTTCATTTTTGCAATCTTTACATGGGCTACATGCAGGTCGTTTAAGATGCTTTGTTGAAGTAATGGTGGTACGACCACGCGGTGTTTCAATAATAAGCAATTCGCTGCTAAAGTGTAATTAGCTTCCGGTGATTAATACCCATAACTTGTTAGGTTTTGTCCTGTCTCTAACAGCTGGACAATCTTACCTAAATGAGAATCTTTTCGTGTCTCTTTGTCTATATTTTTGGCACGAACAGGAAGTTGCTTGATCTGGTACATTGTAAAATTATCGAAATCATCGTATTCCGTTATTTTTCTTCCTTCGTATAGAGAAAGTTTATTAACAACGTCACTATTTGTTGATGATGGTAATCGAGAACAGTAGTCGGCATTTGCATTTTCTTTAGTAGACTTGAAAATGACAACGAAGTTGATGTGTGACAGATAATTGGCTTAGTTCGCCATACGACTGATGCAGAGACTTGGTAGTGACTTCTTTGGATGCAGGATTTGCGTCAATGGTTTGTGATCGGTAATTAGCGTGAAGTGACGTGCATACAAATAATGGAAATTTGTTTTTACTGCCCAAACGATAGCGAGAGCTTCTTTGTCTGTTTCTGAGTAACGCTGCTCTGTTGTGCTCAATGTACGGCTAGCATAAGCGATTGGTCGTTCTTCTCCAGTTTCCAGTCGGTGAGATAAAAATGCGCCCAAACCCGTTTTACTGGCATCGATAGCGAGCGGTAATGATAGATCATATGTCATCAGTATTTATAGTGAAATGAGAATGTTTTTAATGTTGGCGTATACTATATCGGCTTCTTGTGTCCAAGCAAATAGTTTGGTACGTAGCATGTCGCGTAACGGACGATTTAGAGTAGATAGGTCTGGAATAGACGAGCTGTAATATGTAGCTTTGCCTAAGAACAATTGGAGTTGTTCTGGCGAAGAAGGTTTAGGAGCATCACGAATCGCTTCCACATGTTTGTCGGATTTGTGTACATCTTGGCTGTTTATTTTATGACCCAAAAATTCAACAGAAGGTGCGCCGAAAATACATTTGTTGTGATTCAGTTTAACACGTAGGGATTAGATTCTCAAAACTGTCAGCAAAAAGAAGAACATTATCAAAGAAGTTAATAACGTTTGGTAAATCCTGAAGAACAGTCTCCATTCGACGCTGTCAAATTGCGGGAACGTTTGCAGCATATACTACGCGAGTAGGACGAACCAATCCATGTGTTGGTGTGTTGAGCGTTAAGGCATGGCTAAACTCTTCATTTACTGTCAAATGTGTGTAGGCGTCAGTAATATCTACGTAGCAAAAGAACTTGGCCTCTTTCATTTGGTTGAACAGGTATTCGGCATTTGGTATAGGATGTTCATCGAATTATATCGAATTGGTTTTGTTGGTTTGGTAACAGATTGGGAGAAGCAATTGTTAATGAGCAAATTTGTTCACCAGCCGCAAAAAATTTATGAAAATTTATTTCATTTGTGAATTCTGTTATCCATTCTCTTCCAAAAAAAGTATCATAATTTACATCGACGATGTATAGATATACATACACAGTTGTGTTGTTGACCCTAGTGTGGCGTTGACCAAAAGTCGGCCGATGCAGTTGACACGATTTCCTGTGTAGTCAAAAAACGACTTCTCCGTTTTTTGTAGTTTACAATTCGGTTACAAAAAGAATAAGTTATCTTTACTAATTATGCTGCACGGTGCTCCTGAATCTAGTTCCATTGGTACATTGTGACCATTTATTCGAACAATTAGGATGCGCTTGCTCGACTATTTAATAGCGTTGATCTCATCCAATTTATTGAGGCATTTTACTGAATCTATTTGATCAGTTGGTTGAGTTGCATACTCTCTTGTTGCGGGTTGTGATTTTGATCGACATACTTTAGATATATGTGATTTTTTACCGCATGTGTGACATGTTGCATTTTTGAAAGGACATTTATCCCGTGCATGTTCACCTCCGCAACCATCCCAGTGACGTAGACAATCCTCGCCTCGCGTGTTTTGTCCACCATGGCGTGATGGACCACGAGAGCGTCGATGCTGATTTCGGCCTCGTGGCAAAGATCTATGTGGTGGTTGTTTTTTGTATTTTATCTGAGGTGGTGCATACCTTAGTTTGTGAACAGTTGCTAGTGTTCCTGAAGACCTCACTTCATTAGCAGTCGTATGAGTTGCTTCGAGAGTGTGTGTAATCTCATATGCTTGTTTGAATGTGGAAGTTTTCTTGCTATTATTTCATCGCACATTTCACGAGATTCGAGACCATGTAGGAGCTGTTTGATTAGCACCCTGTCGATGAATTCTCCATATTCACAGTAAGCAGCATCTTGTTTCAAGCGTAACGAGTAATTTGCAATTGACTCACCAGTATTTTGCATGATTTGCTTGAATCTTATGCTTTCTACAAACTAGTTTCTTGTACGATCGAAAGGGTTTATAAGGGTATTGCATAGTTCATCGTACTGCACTTCTTCAGGTTGTTTTGGACTGGTCGAGAGTTTTAGAGCATTATTGAGCTCTGATCCCATGTGAACTCGTGCAAAGTTTGTAACCTGCGTTGGAATTTAGCAGTGAATCTTTTATGTAAGACCCCGTAATTAGATTCATCTGGCTGAATTTTCTGTTTTCTGTTTTTTTTTTCGATTGATTAGTTCGATGTTAGCATCGAAAACGTTTCGCTCGGTATTTTATTACGTTTGATATAAGTTTATTTGTATTTCATAGTTATTTCACAATTATTACTAGTATTTTTTTTTGAATGCATAAAGTTCCGTGGTTTTGATTTTGATTTAGTGTTTTACTTGTTTATCTCAGTAAAATAACAATGCTAGATAATCTACGACTTCCTTTTGGAATGTAATTTGATCCATTTTTCTTGGTATCTATATTTTTGTTTATGTTGAGTTCTTTTACGAGCGCGATTGGAACCACCTGCCAATTTAGCGAAGTTAGCGTATTCTGTGAGAACATTTTCTTTCTTTCGAAGGCCTACGTGACAAGACGCACGTGGCCAATTATAGTTTTCATCTTTGTTAATTTAGTTTGTTTAGTGTTCTACCTTTTACAAAGATTTTACGGCGCAAGTTCGTTGAATTAAGTGTGATTACGGGGTGTTAAAAGAAGTAAAATTTTGTTTTTGGGGAATCAATCTTTGGTCGCAATTAAGAATACCGGGTACCGGAATGTAGTCAAGTGTTCGGGGTGTTTTTACCCTACCGTTAGACAATACCGCGGAAGTTACACAAATGGTGCCGTGAAAATTGAGTGGTGTGATGGAAAATAGTAATTTTCCAAATTCGTAATTTTACGGTTTAAGGAACTTCATGGTATCCATAATAAAACTCACGTTCGAGTTGGATTTATTTTCGATGTTGTGTGTGAAAGATCCTGTCTTCGCTTTTGTGCGGCTTTCAATTGAATAGTGAAATAAATCTTCCGACGGAATTCTATTGTTTGGGGGTCCCACCGAGCTTGTATTCGACTACAGAACACCTAGACCGACCCGGGTTCAATCTAAAGTCGTAGCTTCTGGAACCGCTGTGGCCCGCAGTTCACCTGGAGTAAACAACTGAGTTAAGGTATTTATCGAATTTGTTATTACCGTGAAGTGAACCGCGATTGATATGAGTTAAAAGCTTTGATTTGAGCCGATTGAATTACGGCTAACGTTAAATATTTCAAGAAGCACTTGAAGGTGTTTGCGTGAAGTTCGATTTAATTAATTAGTTTTGTTTTGTGTATGTAAAAGTAAATCTCATTCATGCATAAAAGATAATGTAACGAAATGTAACATATAATTTGTTTGAACGTTTAGTTCGAAGCAAAGTTTCGGACGTATATTTTATAACTTGTGTATCTTTATTTTATTTGAATTTGTTGATTAAGTATGCGGTCAAGGCCTTGAAGTTTATTTTTATTGTGTTGTATTGAAAAACGAGTTAACGCTATTATTATTATTATTATTTTTTTTATATATATTAATTTTGTATTCAGTTTGTTAATTTTCTTGTCTTGCTTATTATTATTTCATTTATTCTTTTTATTATTTGAATTTGTTTGATATTCATTATTTATTTTTAATATTCAGTCAATAAATGTTAAATTGTTAAACTGTAAAGGGCTTTTATTCATTCAGCTGCCGCGTACGTAAATTTTTAAGTGTATTTCAGAATTTAGCTAGTTACAACTCGAGGTAAGTTCCGGGGTTGTAACCAACCAGATGAGCTTTTGGGTTATCAGGGGTCCGGAAGCTACAATCATCGTGTCCTTGATTGGCGCCCTAACCGATTTTGAGTTTTTACCGTTTTATTTCGATTTTATGTCAATCTCGTTTCCAAGTTATCACGGAATTTTAAAATGTAACCCACCCCGTCTCCACTGAGCAGCGACACAACATCATTTGTGTTACCTCATTTCAGGCAGTGACTTTGTTTTAAACTTTGGCTTGTAACAAGTTAGCGTGCTGAACTGTAAGAATGTTGCTGAGTTGTAAAGCCCAGTTAAAACGTTTGAAATAATCTTCGACAGTCATTCCTTCTGATAATCGGAATTCACTCATTAAAAATGATGGTGCTCTTAAATGCATTGTTGTGGACGACCCAGGGGTTTCATCGTTGCAAACTAACTCGCTCTGGCGCCTAAAATTTTATTTACGTCTTTTTCTTCTTCTCCTTTCTTTGCAAAAAATACACTTTGTCTTTCGTTGATTATTTTGTTACAACTACTCACGCTCATTTCGACGATTGCGGAGCTGTCGCTGCTCCAGCTCTCAGCCAATATCAAATGCAAAACATTACACAAACAATTTTTTTTTAATATTAAACAAAACACTTGAATGAATGATGAAACAGATCACTTATACAGCCCTTAACAAAAAAATTAAACAAAATCAAACGCGAATCATTTTAAACATAAACGCCAACAAACTAATGTTCTCATAGATGGACTATCGACCAATAATTCTGCCATTTTTTTTGGATTTGCTAAGTAATATTGTATTCTCAGTTTTTAAATTTTCATTTTGTGACATATCATTTTGAGGATTTAAAAAAAGTATTATTTTTTCATGTTGTAGTTTGGAAAGCAACTTTTCTTTGTGTATTTATTAATCATAACACCAAAAGATGACCAGATTTTTTAACTTTAAACACAGATTTTGTTTTTCTCTAACATTTTTTTCTGTATCACTATCCAAATAGTAACGACGCTTAATATCGTGCTCATGGTCTGTCATTTTTAATTCAAATTATTCAAAATGTTATAAGTATATACAACCTGAACGTATTTTGACATTCATGTAATTGTTTTGTTCCTGTTAAGCAGAAACAAAACTTTGTAAAAAATATGTCCACTTTGATATAAAGCTAAGCAATCAATGTAAATTATGGTAAATACATAAATATGCCATACATGTGTTGAACATATTAAGAAAAATTGGAGGCTTACCATTTGCAACCAATTCTTATAGTGTAACGCAAGTTAGTATTCTATGCTAAATGTTACTTCTGTGTCTGTATTGTTAAACGTTACATTTACATCTAATATCCAGATCTACTATAAACTATAAGACCGGTTTCGCATAAACCTGATCTGCCTGTAACCCTGCGTCATAAGTTGTAGAATTTACACCTTCTTCTAGGGAAGCAGATATTTACGAGGTTACGGAAAAAAAATGTTATCAACTGGAAAATACTATAGTGCTGCCGAAATTCACTCAACCTAAACTCAATGATTTAGTAGAAGACTTTAAGCTTCTAAAGTATGCTGCTGAGTTTTTGGGTCTATACTAAGATTAGAACGTCTTCCGAGTCTGGATCGTGTAGATATTGTAACCGAAGTTGCCAACGTTTCGCCTATTTTTGTAAAGTGTTTGCTCAATGCGTCTTGAAAGAAATTGAAAGTTTCAAGAAATAAACGATAATCTAACAAAGAATCACTACAGATTAGTCAAACCAGCCAGATTCTAATTTTCATAGAAGTGATTTAAGAAGTTGTTTTCGTATTTATAGAAGAAGTATCGTATAAAGTGTTACAAGGTTTAGGTCTTACGAACCTTGCACGGCCAACTCACTCAGTCGGAGATAGGGGAGGTTCAAGAGAATAATATGTAAGGGCGCCAAATCATTTATAATTAACACTTCTGCCTCGATCAAGACAGACGGTCCAAGCTTGTAACGAATTTTTAGGTTTGTAATCCTTGTTACTGTGATGTTCGGGTAACCACAATAAAAGAGAAAGGTATGTTACCATAAAAAAAGATTAACAGGTATAAAAACTTTAATTTAGTAACGTAGATGATTAACACAAGCATAGCTAATTCTCAGTGCATAAATGCCAGCAGTATCGGCAACACACAATACATATGTAGGTTAAGTCGAAGCGGACAGCGAAGAAAATTTCGTAGTAAATATTGTTTGTACACAGCATGCGATACACACAAAATAATTAATGAAACTACCTTAATGGTATTAAAACAATGATAGTAATTACGGAACACTAGCCAAAGTTCCGTGAGTGACTTTTCTGACAGCGATAAAATAATTAAATAAACTTACCCACAATCCAGTACCTACTTGGTCGAAGAAAAGGTTTTCCCCGGCAAGTGAACCTGAAATAAATTTGAGTAGCAAATCGTGTCAACACAATGACTCACGAGATCAAGATCTACAAAATTGTTAATTACTGCTAAAAGAAAATACACATAACATAACCCGATTGTCGAATGCTGCTGTACACATTCAATGAAAGTTGGTTTCGCAGGTGTTTGCGGCATGAGTAGGATCTCGAAGAAAAGTCCTTGTCTTCGGTTTTTTTAGTTTTAACCGTAGGCGTTATATATAGAGTTATACTCGTCCCATGAAGGTATTTGTCGATATTAATCCCTCATTATTCTTTATTAAATAGAAACATGTGGGCCAAAACGTAGTGGAACGCCTATCAAATTAAGAAGAAATTACAAAGGAATTCTAAAAAAACGGATGTAACTATCTTACCCTGTGACGACTAAATTATTTTAAAAAACGTAATGAAGTTATAATTTGATTTCCGTTACAGAGGATGTCATTCGAAAATTTTCTTTAAGCGACACAGGCCATTTTATGCAGTTGTCAGCTTAACGACTTCGTCGTAAAATGACAGTCACAAAAAAAGATCGGCAGAGGGCATCAAAACCGGAATCTAATTTTAATTCAATATACAGGCTATTACGTTATAAATTTTGCACGTAACAAAAGGGATCAACTCGACTTTGATTAGGTTACGTTCGAAAAGAGACGTGTCTTTGATAATCCAGTAGCAACCGGGAACTAAAGAGGAGATAGTTCAAAACCGTTGTCATGATTGAAGTAATTAGGGTGTTTGATGATTTCTATGCTTTTTCGGACTTTCCTATTGCAGACGAATGCAGATTTGGCAATAACCAAAACGTTATCAAAATCCATATTGTTGCCTATAGTAAAATAATCTTCGGCAACGGCAGACTTGGAAATAAGTGAACTGGTTTCACCGATATAGACTCAACCACATGACTAAGGAATTTAGTACACACCTTGAGATGAAAGTGTAGGAAGTTTGTTCTTTGGGGAAGGAAGAATTTCAGTGATTTAAATTATTGAGTTGAATATAGGTTTAATGACATTCTTACGAAAAAGTTTCCCTATTTAATCTGTGGCCTCATAAATGTAAAGTCAAAATGCTAATTTCGGATTGGAACCGTAGTAGAAATGTCATTAAGTTCTCGAGTACGCGGATGTAAAACAATTATATATAACTATCTGACTATTTTACTACATATAATCATTATTTAGTAACATTCTAAGATGACGGAGTTCAGAATTTAGATTCTTAGGTTCGCAAATAGAAAAAGCGCGATGAACAAAAGATTCAATAACTGAAAGTTTTGGTGCCCCATGATGATGAGACGAAGCATGAAGGTATCTGCTGTACGTGTGGTTTTGCGATAAACAGAATAGTCTAAACTTCAGTTAAGCTTACGTGTCACAAGAACGACGAGAAATCTCGATTTTCATGGTGAATTTTTGATGTCACGGTGTTGATAGTTTAGATTATCAAGAGAACTAGAGAATTTTAGTCGACCATGAGACCAAACAATAAAAGTGTCATCAACATACCCAAACCATACTTTAGGTTTAAATATCGATTATTTCAAAGCATCCGTTTCAAAGAACTACATAAAAAAATTAGCTGTAACAGGAGAGCTCATAGTGGCACCCAAAACTTGTTTAAAACTTGTTATTAAATTAAAAGTAAATGAATTTATCAATAAAATGAACTAAACACTAATTTTTATTATGGTGAAACAGAATTTGCTTGATGATAATAAGCGATTTTAATAAATACTTTAATAAAAGTAAAGTGACATCAAAACTCACAAGATGGTACTGGGGTTTAAGCTGTGAATGAAAGGTTTTACCTGTAAATTCGGAAAGAATATTGGTCAAGAACTTGGTTAGCTAGTAAGTCGGAAGGTATACCTTCTTTGTAGGTTTTAAGAAGTCTTATAGACAAAGTGGTTTAGATTAAGCGTACGTTTGGTTTTAGGAAGTAAATTGAAAGATCTGATGATTTTGAGTTAAATGAGCGTACGGAAGATGTTGCATAGAAGACGCAACGGCACGTCAAATGTCTTCTTTAGGAATGCGTTTGGGAGCAACCGATTCCTGTTCTAAAGTAAGATTTAAACTAGGTATAAGACTACGGGTAGTAGTATTAGACTGCTAGTGTGTAATGTTGGCAACTTCGGTTGCAGCATCAATACGTTTCAAACCTGCAAGACGTTCTTAGTCCAGATAAATCGTTTACATGGTACAGAAATCGTGAACGCTTCTACAGTATTATTAAAACTCAACTCAATATCGTATTAGGCGCTCTAACTCGTACATATGGACCCGCTACATATTGAATAAAAGTGAGCTTTTTTAAGCGATCAAAGACGGAAATAAAAATTAAAAGCTGTAACAAGTGAATAATTAAGTGTAAAGTATTGAACTATATCATTAGTGTGAGTGAAAATCATCAATTAAGGACCTAATCAATAAAGGTAACGTTAATATTATTCTAATATACGGATAAAGGTCACGCGACGATTGCGATATCAAAGTGATAAACAATTTAAAGTACATAAATTGAAATAAAATAAATAGAAACCGAATTTTAAATATAAAATCGAATCTAAATTAAAATTAGTACTAAGGTACATGCACACAGTAGGTAAAACAAAGTGTTAAAGTAAATAGGCATGAGAGGAGAACTGCCTTCGAGGAGTTGATCCGGGTGGCCTCCCGCCTCGGCTACAAAACTTTTATAGACGATTGTGATAACCCAAAACACCAAAACCATTCGAAAATATAATACAGGGCCGCATTCATTGTACGAGATATTAAAACAATAAATGAACGATAACGAAGGACTAATTAATTCAGTACCGCTATGAACTCCGTACCGTGCAGATGTGCTCAAGGTCTGTCTACAGTGTTGCCGTATTATCTATTACATTCATGAAGTTATGCAGTTTTATAAATGATTTTAATAGTTTTAAAAATCCAGTTTCTTTTCATTTTTTCGTGAAATATCTTTTATTTCAATTACTGATTATTAATTTAAGTTAATAATTTTTGTTTTTCCAAGTTTAATTTAGATGCAATACCTATGAGTTCATGTTCGATTTGTGAATTAGTTATTTCTAGGCATTCCTCAGAAAAAATTCAGTGTTGTAATTGCTCTGGTTTTTTTCACTGGGGATGTGTGAACATTTCTAAAGTCGAATTTGAAATTTTGGGAGAAAAGTGGAATTGCAATAAGTGTTTGCAATTAAGACGTCAAAGCAGAACTTTCTCTGATTCAGATATTAGTATGGCAGGTGAGTCGAAAAAAAATCCCAAACCTATTAAATCGGGCAGTGGCAGTCAACAGTCTCAGTCTGGGACTTCCAGTCAGACACAAGATATTCATGGGTTGCTTGTTGATTTAAGAAAACAAATAAGTGACATTGCTGTGAGTCAAGCAAATTTAGAGAAGAATATCAATGTCTCACTGATTTCCTGTAATGACAAAATAAGAGAAGAAGAGAAAATAATAAGAATCTTATTGAAACCCAAAATAAAATTATCCAAACTCAGCAAGACATTGTTAATAAGTTGTCAAGTGAGAATGAGAGTTTAAAAAAAGATATTCAATTTTTGAAAGAAGAAGTTGATTTATCTCAGCAAGAAAATCGTTCTAATGTTGTTGAGATATATGGTTTACCAGTGAGGCAAGGAGAAACCTTGTATACCGCTGTTTCAAACCTTTCTACTGCAATTGGTTATAAGTTAAACTGGGATGCGATTGATTCTTGCTTTCAACTTAGGAAGATTCCTGGTATTGAGTATCCTACAATATTAATAAAGTTTTTAAGAAAAAATGATAAAAATGAGTTTCTTAAGTGTAGAAAGGTGAGAAAGGATCTTAACACGACTCACTTGGGAATGCAACAAAGTTCACCTATTTATATCAATGAAGCATTGACGCCAGTTAGAAAGAAACTATTATCAATGGCGCGTAAATTTAAAGTTCAAGAAAATTGGAAATTTGTTTGGATAAATAACGGTAGGATTTATTTAAGAAAAACTGATGGAAGTAGAGTTTTTTCGTTTGTCTCAAAAGCTCAGTTTGACACTTTTCTTGCAGGTGGGCAACAGTAAGTGTTATTGTTCTCTTGGAATTAATTAATGATATACAAATACTATATAATAATATTATTTTTTATTTCATAGTTTTAAGTAATTTTTGTTTCGAGATGAGAAGAAAGAGATTTGTTTTTGTTCTATTGAAATTTGTTTTGATGTTTAATGATTATTAGTGATTATAGATAAAAAGAATGAATTTGATTTATATTATCAGAATGTGAGGGGACTGAGGACAAAAACAAATGAATTTTTGTTATCAGTTTTGGAAAATAATTTTAATATCATTGCGCTCTCTGAGACTTGGTTAAATTCTTCAATTTTTAATAATGAAGTTTTTGATACTAGGTATGATGTGTTTAGGTCTGATAGAGTTTCGTTGGAAAGAGGGGGTGGGGTACTTTTAGCTATCTTATCTGATTTGAGACCTAAATTAGTTAAAAAAATATCTGAACTTGATTTTGAGTGTATTATTTGTAGTTTTTATAAATCAGGGGTTATTTTTATTATATGCTCTGTTTATTTTCGGCCTAGCAGTAATAGTAAAAAGTATGAGATTTTTGTGCAAATTTTTACTGACTTAATTGAATTATGGAAAAATAACTGTAGAGTTGTTATAGTAGGCGATTTTAACTTGCCGAATATGTATAATGTAATTAATCATGCAGTTGATGGTAATTGTAAAACTAACTTAATTTTAAATTTAATGTCTCTCTTAAATCTAGAGTCAATAAATAATGTTTTGAATTGTTATGGTAAAACTTTAGATTTGGTTTTAACTAATATCGAGAATAGTACAGTGAGCCACGAAAACTGTCCGTTTGTTGTGGAAGATAGGTATCACCCGGCTCTAACTCTTCAGTTTACGATTCCCAATAATCCTTATTCGGTATCAGATGTAAATAACCAAAATAATAATGTTGAATATTTTCAGTATCACAAAGCTAATATGAGGGATATTAAAAAGTTTTTGTGTGAGTATGATTGGAGTCATTTTTTGCATATTGAATCGGTGGATCACTTAGTGGATCTATTGTATGATATTATTTTTATGGCGATAAATAAATTTGTTCCTAAAAAAATGATTAAACCTGATAATAAATATCCTCTTTGGTTCACTGAGGAAATTAAAAAGTTCTGTAAAGAAAAAAAATTGCTGGCTAAGAAAAAGAGGGTCTCACCCTACTTTGAGTCTAGGTTTAAAGAAATCCGTAAGAATCTTAAAGATAGTATTCATAAAGCTTATATTGATTATATTAAATCCGTTGAACAATCTGTTGTGAATGACTCCAAACAGTTTTGGACATATATTAATTCGTTAAGATCTAAATCAAAATTGCTTGATAGGATGGAATGGAATGGGCAGGTTTTCAAAGGTAAAGGTATTTCAAATGCATTTGCAGGTTATTTTAATTCTGTTTATAGTACCAAAAAATCGTGCTATAGTTTAGAGTCTGTAGTTCAAGATAATGATAATTTTCTAAATTTCCATTTTGGCTTGATAAATTTAAATGATGTACTTGGAGCTTTTGATGAACTAAAATCCAAAAAAAGTAGTGGTCTAGATGGCATTCCAACTTTCTTCTTTAAGGAACTAAAATATGAATTAGCTGATAAGATGCTGCATATTTTCAATTTATGTTTTCAACAAGAGGTATTCCCCACGAAATGGAAATCAGTAAAAATTACACCAGTTTTTAAAAAAGGTAATGAGGCTGAGATATCAAATTATAGGCCTATTTCGATTTTAAACAGTCCAGGCAAAGTATTTGAAAATGTAATTTACAAGATTCTTTATAACAGTGTTAAACAATATATTTCACCTTATCAGCATGGGTTTTATAAAGGGAGGTCCACTGAGTCAAATTTGTTAGTTTTTTCTGAATATGTTTCCAGAGTTCTGGAGGACAGGGGTGAAATAGATGTAATTTATACTGATTTCAGTAAAGCGTTTGATATGGTTTCTCATGATGTGTTACTTAAAAAACTTAGTAAGTTGGGTGCAACTGATGGGGCTATTCGTTTTTTTGCCTCTTATCTTCAAAACAGAGAATGTTGTGTCTCTTTTCTTAAGTTTACTTCTTCTCTTTTTATTCCTAATTCTGGAATTCCTCAAGGTTCAAAACTTGAACCTCTATTTTTTCTAATTTTTATTAAAGATTTGACAGAAATCTTTCAGTCTTTTTGTCTTTTATTTGCGGATGATGTGAAGTTGTACCGTAGAATTAATGATATTAGTGATGCAATTATTCTTCAAAGTGATTTGAATAGATTTAATGATTGGTGTGTTTTGAACGAGCTTACTTTAAACATTAATAAGTGCAATGTCATGTCCATAAGTAGAAGGAAGTCAGAAAGGTTGACCAAATATTTTATTGGGCAGTCAGAACTAAAATCAGTGAGCCAGGTCCATGATCTTGGTGTTATTATGAATAATAAGTTCAACTTTAACGACCATATTGATAATGTAATAACTTCGTGTTATAAAATGATGGGATTAATTAAAAGGTCGACTAAATTCTTTAAAAATCCAAAAGGAATTTTAATTCTTTACTTTTCATTTATCAGAAGTAAAATTGAATATTGCTCACTTATTTGGAACCCTTTAAATAAAAAATATTGTAAAAATATTGAGGTTATGCAAAATAAGTTTTTGCGTTATTTTTATTATAAAAAGAAAAGGGTGTTTTGTCCTCGGGATTTTCCCACACAGTGTTTGAGGGATTTGGCTGGAGTACGTTAGAGGATAGAAGAAATCAATGCTTGCTAATTACATTATATAAAATTTGTAACGGTGTCATTGACAGTCCAGATTTGTTAAATTATATCAACTTTCAGGTGCCTCGATCTGATAGTGTTAGAAGATTTAATTTGTTCTACCTATCCAGCCCGACTGTGCTTGCTTCACCAATCTCTCGGGCCTGTAAAATATTTAATCAAAGTAGCCGAGATATGTTCGGCATTAGTTTAAAAAATTTTAAGACCACCTTGCTAAGTGGAATTTTTGTCTACTCCACATAGGTATTGCTATGTTTTTAAATGGATGGAAAATATTAATAATACTTAATTATGTGTTTTGTTTTCACATTTTATGATTTTGTTTCTAATTTTTAGAATTTAAATTGTATTTAATTTTTTTGTTGTTTAACTTCAACTTTATGAATGTTTTATGTTGCGTTATTAGTTAGAGGATATTTAATGTATTTGTTAGAACCGTTTTAGGATTTATCCTGTGGTTCTGTATCATTTTGATCTAATGTATCTGTTTATTGAATAAATGAATAAATAAAAAAAATAAAAATAAAAAAAGGTCCTCTTGTCTTCTCTATCTTTAACTTAATACACGTTTTGGTGCTCCAGCGTATATTCTTAGTGAATGAAAACTTTTTATAGATTCCTGTAAAAGGTGATCTATTGTATAATAGAGATAAGTACGCATCTGTGCCAGTTACTCATTTAGTTTACTTAAAAGAAACATATGACAATCTAAAGTTGCTGTTGGGAAAAATCAAATATGAAGACTACAAATGGCAACTATGTACAGATTTCAAAGTGTTATGTATGTTGTTGGGGTAGTAGAGCAAGGAACCAAAGTTTTGTAAAGACAGATAAATAGTTATTTACAATTGAGTACTTGTAAGCAATATTTTACAGCGCGACAGCTTTGTCTAAAAACTGAGCTTAGCGGGCGAGGTTTTCATTTACCTAAACGTACAAAATTTGTATATATTTTTTGGTCGACAATAATGTAATATAAAAAAATATCAACAATTACGTGTATTTTTTATGTTAAAATTATAGGTACCCGCTTACATAATTACAATCACTGCAATTTGATAAACTTCAAATTTCATTTTTTTGACTATTAGAATTACAGTTTTCTTAGATAACCATTTTTCTTACATAAAAAGTTAAATCAAATGCACTTTTAAATGTAGAGTGTAAAATCATCAGTAACTTGACAGCTTCAAAAATCTTTAAGTTTTTGTATATTTATATCATTTAATATAATGTAAAATAACATTTATTTATATAAAGTGTACAATTATCTAATTAACATACTTTTTAGATATTTCTTAAAGTCTGGAATTTTGTGCTCATTTTACCGCACCGTAGAGGATTTAACCCCTAAGTATTTAAATTTATTTACAATTTCGATCTCTGACCCCTCCATTATAATGTTTTAGTTTTCTTTTGTGTTTGCTTACCTATTTTCATTATTTTTGTTTTTTCCATATTCTCAACCCTATTTTTTCTCCTTTTTGCATTACTTTTTTTTGACATCTTTTTCATCATTGCTCGATTTTTTGCCACCAATAGTAGAGCAGATAATAAATCTCTTTGTCGTACCCCCTTATTTGTTTCGAATTCTTCTGTTTCGCCACTTTGACTTTTTACACTTATTTTTGTTCTTTCTATTGTCATTTTTATCAGTCTTCTTATTTTAGTACTTATTCCCATATCGTTTAATGCTTTCATTAACTCGTTTTTTCGGATTGAGTCAAAGATGCGTTTGAAATCTATAAACAGGAGTTCCATTTCCATTAGATACTCATGTGCTTTTTCTATTATCTGTCTGTGTGTATTTATTTCGTCTGTTGTTGATTTTCCTTTAATGAAACCAGATTGCTGATGTCTTATTAATTTTCCCGCGGTGATGATTAATCTCTTTGGTATCAGTGTTGACATGATTTTGTATGAGGTATTGAGTAATGTCAGTCCTCTGTAGTTTTTACATTGTTGTTGGTCCTCCTTTTTGTATATTGTAATCATTTGTTCGGATTCCCATTCTATCGGCATTTTTTTCTCTTTCCATATTCTTTCCATCATTCTGTATATTTTTTCATGCAATTCTCCTCCACCGTACTTTATGAGTTTATTCCATCCTTTCTTGGGGTTTACCGTTTTAGATTTTATTAATAATTTTTATTATTTCTTCTTTCGACAGTTTCACTTATCCTATCTTGTTTTGGTGTTTCTATTTTTTCCTATTCAATCTCATCCGCTTCTGTTTGTATCAGTAATTCCTTAAATTATTTCATCCACGTCTTCATGTATTGCTCGTCGTCTTTAATCAGGTTTCCATTTTCATCTTTAATTCCATTACTCTTACCTTTGCACGTTTTGTTTTGGTCGTTTATTCTCTTATAATGTTTTTTTACATTTCCTTTTCTACTGTCCTCTTTAATTTGTTTTATCTTACTTTCCAACCAGTTTTTTTTGCATTGGGGTAATTATTTTAGTTTCCTTTCTTAATCTTAGATACTCAATTTTATCTTCTTCTCTTATGTTTCTAATCCATCTGACTCTTACTACTATTTTTTTCTTGGTTACTTCTTTACATCTACTATCATACCATCCTATTTCTTTTCTATTTACTAGTCCTATTTGATTCTCTGCGACCTTATTGATACATTCTTTTATTCTTGCTGATTGCTCTTCTATGTTTTCTTCCTTTGTCTTATATTCCTTTAGTTTTTCTTTCATTTTGTCTTCATATTTCATTTTCTTGCTTTCCTTTCTACGTTCCATTTACCCCTTGTTTTTTTGTTGTTGTACTGTTTTTCTACTTTTTGTTTTATTGTTGCTGTCACCATTATGTGATCAGTGTCAGCACATGCCCCTCTGTATGTTCGTACATCTCTTACTGTTGATTGTTTTTTCTTGTTAACTAGGATATGAACTATTTGCGTGTGCGTTCTTTGATCCGGTGATATCCATGTTATCCATATCTATGTGGGTCTTTGTGCTTAGTAGTGCTTATTATCATTTCTGTTCTTGTCGGTAAGTTGCACAATCTTTGCCCGTTATTATTTGTTTTTTCATGTATTCTGTGTTTACCTGCTACTTGTCTAATTTACTCTTCTTTCCCTATCTGTGCATTAGAACCTCTTAATACCATTATTCTTCCTTTGGTATGTCGATTATTTCTTCTATTTTTTCATACATCTTCTCTTTTTCTTTTTCATCTGCTACCTCTGTTACTGCATACATATTTAATGATATGTTAGAAGGTTTGGATTCTATTCTCAGGTAGGCCATTCTCTCGTTTATTGGTTTAAAGTCGATCTCTTTATCTTTTATCTTCTCCATTATTATGAATCCTACGCCATATAGTCTTTGCTTCTCTCTTCCCGAGTATAACAATGTATATTTATTTTTGTCTATCTTTCCATTCCTTTCCATATATTTCTTATTTTTGTTTTTGTTTTTATTATTTATCTTATTATTTTTGTGTGCTTTTACCTTTATTTCTTAGTTATTCTTTTCTCTATTTACACTATTTACATTTATATACGTTTTTGTCGTCATGATGTGAATTCCTTTACTTTTCTTCGTTAGTTTTTTGACTCTTGCATTTCCGTGTTTTTTTTTAATTTTTCTTTACATTTGTTTTCTTCCCCATTCTCTAGGAATCTTTGATTAGTTGTTCTTCCTTTCTTTGTGCTTTGTGTTTTGGCTATTTCTATTTCTCTTATGTGTTTCAAGTTGTACTCTTCTCTATTTATAATCATTTTGTCGTTCGTAATAATTGCATGTTGTCCTTTGTGATTATTTTTGTATATACTCTTAGCTTTTTCCTCTTTTCTTTGTTCTTTTTGAGTAATTTTGTTCTATATATATTTTGTTTTTTTTTTAGTTTGTTAGTTGCTTTCAATGTTTCCATCCTTTTTGCCATATTCTTTAGTTCAATTATAATTGGTCTAGTTTTTATTACCTTTTGTTGTTTTCGAACTCTTCTTATCTCCATCACTTCTTCCTCTATTACTATTGGTATATTCATTTCTCTTAGTACCGTTTTCACGTTCTCTTTTATCTGCGATTCACTTTTTTCTTCTGTTTCCTCTACTCCATGTATTATTATTTTCTTTTTCTTTATTTTGTTTCCTAGTTCTTCCACTCTCAATTCCTGTTGCTCTATTTTTGTTGTTGTTGGTTATCTATTTTTATTTACTCATTTTTTTTTAATTTTTTAGATTTTTTCATGCAACGTATCTATTTTTCTTTCCATTCGTTCCTTTCTTCCGTCTATTTTCCCTAATTTCTTGTTCATCTCTTCCAACATGTCCCTCACTTTCTTATTAATTCTTTCTCGCACTCTGTCAGTTCTAGTACCAAAAGATATTTCTTCCGTTTACAAATTTTATTAATTGCGTCTTTGTTCTTTGTTTACGTCTCAATATATGTTATCGTCCTTCCTTCGCTGCTCTAACTCGCCTCGCACGTTCTTATCTTTAACCTATTTGACACTTATTTAACTATTTCGCCGGCTCTACTAATTTACATAATATTTTTTAATGTTTCTCCATCCACAGCGTGCCCGCTTCACTACTCAGGCCCTTTGCACTTATTTACTTTTCTCACTGCGTTTATTTACGATTTATTTACCTCTATCTAAACACACGTCTATTAAGGAGGAAACCAGGGCTGGACTTTTTTGTGTAGTATTATTTTCACCTCATGTCAGTCAAGTTTCAGACAGCAGACAGTAAATAAAATGTAAAAAAAAGTTTAATTTCATACTAAAATAAAAAAACTTATTTTTTTCTTAATTTTTTAAACAAATTTGATAACTAATCTCGTTTTGTTGTTTTTTACATAAACAAATCGATTTTTATAAAAAAAATAGGACAACGATAATAAATAATATCGACAGAAACGTGGATTTGCCTAATTATAATATAAAGATATTGCAGAAATTAACAAATCATATTTTTCTGAAAGAATAAGAAACGAGCACGTTGAAATAAATTTTGTGAAGATAGTGTTTTAACATGTTTAACATATTAACTTCGTAATACAACAACAATAAGAAAATAGATTGAATTTATCAGACAAGTCTAAAAAAATTAACAAAAACAAACATTTAAGTAGTTATACTAATCAAATTAATTAATTCTTCTTTTACTAAAAGATAGTTTTTAAATCAAATTAGTTTTTAGATCAAAGGAAAATAACTTTCTAAAAATTTACAGTATTCGTCTGAATTTAATTATTGAATGTTACAACTTTTAAAAAAATTACTTTTATTATAAGTTATAAAACCCAGCTCTTTTAAATAAAAAAATTGATTTTAAATTAGTACTGTCTGACATTAATGCAGAAGCTATGACTTTTATACGAAGTAATTTTTAGGTTTCTAAAAGCTTTTTAAAGATTAGCAAGCAGAAATACTTTAAATCATATGATTACATTGTCATAAGCTACTATGGTTTTGTATACTATTATTAAAAATTTTTATTCCATCAAATATATTTGATACAAATTAGTTACATTCTACGTAACACTATCCACACCATAAAATAAATCGTATATTTAACTTTTAACAATTTTAGGTAGTTCTTAAAATTACATAAATTAAACGAAACGACTTTGGACAATAGCCAACAATGGAGTACTCAATAAAACAGAAAGATTTGTACTTGTCACTGAAAATTATTTCATTGCAAAGTATCCATTAAATTTTAATACTATTCTTTTTTATTAAATATTTTAAAATTCAAATTAATGGAATAAATCTTGCGAATTATAATTGAATTCTTTTTTACGTTCGAAGATATGACGTCTACAAAAAAATGGAAAAATTATAAGTAGGTTGTTTTCTAAAGGGAAACCTATTAAAATTGCATTAGTTTTCGTTCTTCTCCATTTCTCTTTCTCTCGAATTCAAACGTAGAATATTGAATTTATTCGATTTTGATAAAGTTGATGTTTAGATACTAAGAGTTGCTTCAATACACCACAATTGTTATTTATCAAATAAAAATGATATCCAATTTATTTTTTAATTAACAAGTAGCAGCGAGTTTACTTTTCTTCGATATTATTTTCCCATTTTCTAAAACAATTTAGTATAAAAGTAATTATTTATAACTTTTGTTTAAAACTAGTATTTCTAACTAATAAATAATTTCTGCGTTTAATGACAATTCTTATATTGGTTTTAGTTTGAATTTTTTTATAAACAAAGAAATAATTCTTTTAATTAAAATAATTTATTATTATTATTCGTATGATGGATGTAGGTATTACTTCAGAACGCTCTTTTTAAAATTTCATTATATCCTGGTTATAATTTAATAAAAAAATTAGTCTTAACCAATGCCGTATTTAGCATTACCAAACGTCAAAATGAAAAAGGAGCCAGGAAGGTTTATAGCCTGAAAGGGCTTCTGAAATTTACCAACTGCAAAGCCCGCTCCTGATGAACACACTCTGAACGAAACTTACCTTTATCAGAGGGTATTACACTAAAATCTGTAATATTAAAATTATTTTTTAAGCGCGAAGGCTGGCGGAATTAAGCTTTTTACAAAAATTAACTATTTAACATTTATTAAATTTAAATGAAACAAAAATTCAAAAAAAATAGTGAAAATAATATACATGAATTAAGATATATTCAAAAATAAAATCAAAGAAAAATATTTAACAGGAACACAATAATACGTAGAGTAAAACTGAATTTACAAAATGTAACAAATCGGTTATGTACCTTTAAATTAAATTAAAATTGCAAGGCTTTGTACGCAGTAAAACAAATAAAATACACTACAAAATAAACATTTCGTAACAATAAAACCTTAATACTGATTTAATTTGATGGATTTGACGTCAATATTATTAACAAAAAAAATTGTCTTTAAAACTAAAACGACCAATAAATCGTAAGTGTAGTTAATTGAAAATTTTAATAATAGTGCGACTAACACAAACCACAAACTTTATTATGTCAAAGCTTATAAGCACTCAAATTAGCAAAAAGTAAAATCACAGGTTGGTTATAAAACCCTCCAGAAAGTGTTACCCAAAAAATCGAGTGGTTATAGTTTTACGTCCGTCGGAAGATTTTTAACCTCTCCAAGGCAAAATAGAATAATACGGCACAAAGTCGGCATTTAACAGAATAAATATCATACTTTAATTATACTCGGGTACACATAAAACGTCGAAACCGTAAAACATACGAATTAGAAAAATTCCATTCACTTAAACTTTTATTAAACCCATTATAACCTTACGGACATCACTACCCACGTGTTAAAGGCTGAAACCCACCGTAACTATATCCCCAAAGCTTTTAAACTTGTGCCACTTAATTTCTCAAAAATGAACATCTATTCTTTTTACGACGGTGAAAACCAGTGACGTAAATCTTCGGGAGAGAGACCAACAGTACAACAAAAACGTGGAAAAAGATGCAAGATTAAATCAAAACGCAGTACGCGTGGGCTTGAAGAGGTTTCTCAAAAAAAAAACAAATAATCAAAATGATGACCAAATGTAAATAACTAAAGCAAACGAGTGTAGTGAAATATAGAATTTCAATATAAATATATAAAAGTGAAAACTAATTACTGACGGAACTAATAAATTATGAAGTGTACTCAAAAGGCATGAGAGTAAAATTGAGCTAAATGACTTAAGTAAATATGTACTTAATACGTACTTAATAAAATGAAAATTCATAATTAAGAAGAATTTAAAAACATCTTCATACACTCAATAGTTTGAAACTGTTACAATCCTTTTTACAGAGTTTATTATAATCTTATAAAGAATTTATAATAAACTTAAAAAGAATAATATTGTAAACATGAAAAATTTAATGTTGGTACGCTGTCAACTTTGACAATCATTTTAAAATTTTAGAACAAATACTACTAAGTACTCCAAAATATATAATACTCTCGTATTTAAATTTATTAACATTTTTTTAAATTTTTTTTAAGCTTAAAAGACTTAAATGTATTTTCTACCAGACACATTTCTACTTAAATAATAATTAACTTTCAAAGCATAGTTTTTCATAAATTTCGATTTATTACTTTTCCATTCTAGAGTATTTTTTTCGTCATTAATGGCCGTATGCACCGTATATATTTAAACCGGCTTAATAGTTAAGCCGGTTTAAATGATACATTTGTTATGCACCGCCGTTGAAAACTGACTTAAGCGAGTTTAAAGTTAATCGCTGGATTTTCTAAGCTTAAATACTAAGCGCGGCTTTGATATACAATTTTTAACCCAACTTTCTGCAAATAATTGTAATTTACGAAAATGGAAGTTGAAGATGACATGTTTCTTGATGACGATGTAGATATACTAGATATTATTGAGTATGGGTTTCCTCGAAGAATTTACATCAGGTCGGACTATTTCCACAATATGGATGATTTAACAGGTTCAGATTAACAAAACCAACGGTCCTAGCAATTTTGGCACAAATAGAGGGGCAGCTTGAATTTAATGATTTGTAAGTATAACATAAAATTAGGTATGAATATATCAGAATAAAAAATTGTCATTTTTAAGGAATAACAGCATTTCTCCATCGCACATCAGAACTCGAAATGTGCTAGAAAGAGTGTTTGGGGTGTGGAAAAGAAGGTTTCCGGTGGAAATGGTTATACTTTCAGACAGGATCTTATTTATAATTATTTTGCACATTTATAATTTTTTATTTATATAAAATAAGTATAAAAATTATAGTAGAAAATTTAATAAATGTTTACAAAGGGGTATTTGTTAATATTCCTTGTTTTATTTTCATTTCCAGTCTAAGTACATAGTTTCATTGTTACATTGTGGTTCTCCTTTTTGAACTCCCTCTCTTCATCAATCTGTTTAATTTTGTTTATGCACAAGCATCAGCCTTCGATCGAGTAGTATATCGTATTGTTTTGCCACATCAGAAGATTTAAATGTCCGGAATGATGTTGTGGGTCTGCGACGACTTGCATTTTTAGATAAGCCAGCCTAAATAAAAAAAAATGAACTTAAGAAATTTAAATTGACAATGTTTACCTTTGGTGTTACATTAACATTATTGACACCATCATTTGATTCAACGTTTACAGTCGCTGATCTTAAAGAGGGATGTACAGGGTCTTGAAGATTTGCTGGAGTGTACTTCTTCCAGGTTGCGCAATCAGATGAAGTGGTAGCCAATTCATAATTATTTTCCTTTAAAATTCATTGGAATAATGTTTAAATTGTGATTTGAAATACATACCTGAGTAAGAATTACAGACCCATCTTCAATACCGTCATGTTCGTTTACTTCTAATATAATGTCTTCAGGTTCATATTGCGGGACTGGTAAATTGCCATCGCTATCTGAATTCACAAAAAATGGTAATCCACTAACTGTTTTTTGATTCATTATTGATAACAGAATTTCATCAGTAGTGTTGATTTCAATTTTCGGTGGTGGACCACCTCCTGTTCGAATAATGTTCTGATGTAGTTCTGCTTGCTGTTTACGTACTTCTTTTTCTTGTTTTTATAAAATTTCCTCAAACTTTCAGCCGTTTTTAATATATTGTGTGGCGCTGTTGAATTAAAGTCTTTTTCAATATTAATCCAGGCATTTGTTTTATCAGCTATCAAGGTTCTATCGGTTTTTTTGTCCTCAACCGTTTTTGCGTATTTATTAGCAATTATATTAAATAGATGCGATTTTTCTGTTTGTAAAATTAGCAGCTCTACGCAACTTTTGTAGAGGTTCAGTCATTACTGCCGTTAAATCGTTATCCATTCTAGAAACAACACATTCTTAATTATAATTATCTAGTTAAAAAAAATGTATTTACCTGTTCATACACCACAAAACATAACATAAAAGATAATCCTTAATAATACAATAAAGCAAAATAATGACAAAAATAGGTTAGAAATTTTGTAATATACTAGAAAATCCCTAAATAATACAGCGTTGTCAAGTTGGACTTACGCTTACCTAAGCGGCATCTAATATCCAGTGGTGCATAGAAACAATTATTTAAACTTGCTTAAATTTTTAAGCCCGCTTAATAAAGCTAGGTTTAAATTAAAAACGGTGCATACGGCCATAAGTAACTGCACTAACCAACGAATATTGATGTTTGCAATAAAGGCAACACAAAAATTATTTTACATATATTCTAAATAATCTGTTGCCAACAAGAAGTATCTATTTTTACATACTGTTATCATTCGCGTAATGTTATCACTTTATTCAAAAACGAGCTGAACATATGTTACTACATAGAAAAAGAATCGTTTATACTAATTATCATTTCGGTTTATGTTATCAATATTTTTCTCAGGTTTGCTTCTATACATGAACAATAACCTATTTTGCATAATTTTTTTAGCTAAATTTTCACACGATTGTTTAGAATAAAAAATTAAATCATTTTACCTTAAAAATTCTTTTGCATGTTTAGTTTTATTTTTGCACTGTAATTTGTTTATTCAAGTTTTTTGACTGACCTACGTAAAATTACCTCATTTAAACATATGCAAATACTTCAAGTTACTTTGTATTTTCAGTGTACTTGAAAAAAATGTGCAGTTCTTAGAATAACAACTTATTGTAACTGCGTCTCATGTGATAACATTATTTTGTATTCATTTTTATTTTTAGTGTCAGCAAATTACTTAGAAGAAATGTGTTGTTCTTAGAGCACTGAATTAAACATCATAACATCGTTTTTGGTTTCCTTTTATTAACGGTGTCAACAAACTATATAATGCAACAGGTTCGTAATTGTCAATTTATTTGATGCTATAATTTTACCTTCTAAATAAACAACCTGTTAATCAAATACACTCCGTATGTATTTACTACTTTCTATCCAATAAACAACTATTTGTTTCTTTTAAATATTAGATTTTGTTATGATCCTATTATTGTTATTGAAAAGGAGAAGTCCTAATGTGATTCTATTAAGCGGCGTGCACTATACATATATTTTAGATTATGTTTTCTACTATCTTCGTAAGACGTAGTGCTTAAAAACTGTGTGAAGTGGTGCTCTAGTAGATCTCTATATCAGAAGAAGAATAATAACGTAACAAATAACAATGATTGCAAGTCAAAAAAAAAAAAAAATCTTTACTTTAAAAAAAATTGTGAAAACCAACGAGGAACAGAAAGACCATATGGGTAGAACCTTAACAAACGGGGAGAAACAGATCAGAACTTGATATTAAAGACAGTTATGGACTTCTGTTGTCTTTGTTTCTATATTTTTAAATTAAAAAAATGTACACAACGTTTTGATTGCTAGAGTCGCTGCAATCTTGATCCGCAATAGTTTTTATTGTTTCTATTATCTACGACCAGAAAATCGAAATCCAAGCATTTCGTTGATATTCTGAAGACAAAAACTGCAACAACGAGATCAATTGTTTAGCTTCGACGTGAAAAATCTATACATCAATGCCAACATCTACATGCACTGGTTCGAATCTGAAACAAGAGATAAAGATAAACCTAAGATATGGCTTAAGCATGTAGACGATAGGTTTATAATTTAGAACCACAGCTAGATCACTTCTTGCATCACCTGAACAGCATCAATCCATTTATAAAATTTACTTCAGAAAAAGACTCGCTACCATTCTTGGACGTTTACGTGAAGAGAAACAATAGAATGATTCAGACAGTTGTCTACAGAAAACCAACACATACTAACCAATAACCATGCATTCAATCACTTAACAACGAAGAAAGTAGTAAAGGAGTAGTAAAGTCGATAGAACCCACTGGTTATATAACACATAGAAAAAACATAAACCAACAAAAAAAGAAGAGGAACTACCGAAAGCGATACTCAGTTACAAAATTTCAGTGTTGCTGCATCTACCAAGTCTCGTGTGAATGTAGCAGATCATATGTAGGAGAAACCAGAAGACTGTTAGCTTAATTGCATTTTGTACGCTTGATTGCTTCATTAATCATGCCGTTTGTGTTTGTTCGGAACTTCTAAATTTACGACCGATGGCGCAATGTAAATAAATTATTACGTGCCCATGAAAATTTTCGTGAACACGCAATATAACTAAACTACATTTTTGCATAGTAAGAATTATTTAGTACACTAGATTCAAATGAGAAAAAAAAACAGATTATTGGAAAACCGTTCCACGTAGAGTTGTTGTAGTTGTTAATTAGGTTCTCGAGGTCTTCCATTTAAAAGGTCTACAGATGTGCCTCGAATTAAAATTGAAATTTCATTCTTCTAGGAAGAATCATATTGAAAAATACCGAAATCCTGACTGAAGTATTACATCTTTTATATTTTTTAACAACGTGTAATAAATTTATTCAGTTAATGGCAACAAAAGTAATTGCAAGCATTGTTCTCGAAGTCAAATGTGTTAAGCCTTATTCAATTGTAGTGGATTATACACCTGACATGGCTCATATTTATTATTAGATATGTGGATGACTTTGGTTAATGTGGGACATAAGTCACAAGAAATGAAGAAAGCTGTAATGCCTGAAACTTATATCGGTTTGCAAGCAAGAATCATACAAATAATCCTGTTGCTTTTTATGTAACTTGTGCAGCCCGTTCTTTGAACTTGGTTGGGACATTTTGTCTACTTGCAGATGGGTTTGGGTGGCACATTTAAAACCAAACGCAAAAGTACCAAAACGAGCCGATGGAACTAGATGGTCAGCGCGTCATGACGTTACAAAAGTTTATGCAAAAATTGGAATGAACTTTTACAATCTTTGACTGGCATGAAAAAGGATAATTTAGAAAAAGCAGCAGTCTACTCAGAAACCGCCGTAATAAAGCAACGATGTGAGTGTTATTTGGAAAGTGTTGTTACTTATGCTTCGGAACTGTATGTTGGACTTTATGAAAGGAGACATCATGATTATGTTGTATCTAGATAGATTACAGAATAATAGACAATAGTTGTGTTAGTTATTTTAAGCATTTTAAAACTAACCTAACAATACCACTGACACTTTTTGCAAAAAAATGTTTTGTTTTTAGGTTCATCATTTTTGTCTCCAACAGTGAAAAAAAACTATGTGCCAAATACAAAAGTACAATATAAGGTACGCAAAATTGAAACATATTATTCTCAAATATCTTGGACATCATCGATGAAATTCGTTTCTTCGCCGTTTGGCTGATCATCAGATGTCAGTCTACGGTAATACGCAATATCAGGCAAAGAGATATAATCATTTGCCGGAATCATTACATTATCAAATTTTTTCCTTTTTTTTTGAAGTGGCATATTGTACAGAACAGGTAAATTGGTTAGGACCGGTGCCTCTTTAAGATTTTTGTAACAGAGCAAATATCATCAGTTTAAAACTTCTAATTTAATCTATATGTTTTTTGAAGTATTTCATTACTTTGTACTTAGATGTGATATAGATCTTTTTCTACTTGTTTTTTATTGTTTTTTTTAATTAACACCTCAAAGAATCGCTGAAGCTGAAACTTGAAAGTGTTTAGGGCTGTTATTTTTATAATGTTCGACTGGTAAATAGACACGCTTAATTTTTCCACAACTCCAAAACATCTATCACATAGCAGATAACTGTGACCAGATTCGAGATATTTATGCACGATTATTTCAAATCGACCGCTTTCCACCAAAGTATATAAATAGTGGATCAAAGCATTGTTTTTCTTTTGTGTTTCGCAATTATCGGAGAATATGTATGAAATCTTGACGTTAATAATATTATCGAAATAATGGTTTACAAAGCTAACCGTGTCGAAATTTTATTGTACATATAAAAGTGTGCCATTCCAGTGTTTGATGAATGAATGCAAAAGTTATAGATCCAAAGTTGTTTAAAATAAAAAACTCCACTAGATGGTATTTTTGGCAGGAAAGCGTTTTGCTGATGAACAGAACACCGACATTCACATATTGGTTTATTTTTTGCCAATTAAGATTTTTTTTAATTTATCAAAAAAACCTTGGTTTTTGAATGGGTCAGTTGCACTTCTGATTCCAGTGCTTTTCTTTTCTCATCCGAAAGCAACGCTTTATTTTTTAACTGAGTGTCTATCTGATTGCATACCTTAGAGGTATCAAACCTGGGTTTTGCAAAAGTTATATTAAAAATTGCTTTGATAAAACGAAAATAAATGCAACAGCGGATTTTGGGTTGGTGGTCATTCTTTTCGTTCGTAAACCAGTACTTATTTTTCGATATGTTAGGATCCAGCATGGAACAAGACAGATTCAATAATATTGCAGTTTTGGCTATCCAATCAGACTTGTTGAATGAACTCGAAAATACTGTTGCCGAATTTGCTGTAGAAAAACCCCTAAGAGGACCCATCATATAATATATTCTTGTTAAGTTTTGTATTTATTTTTGCAGCGGCAATTGAGAAAAAAAAATCTGCATTAAATGCTTCTTCATATTTCCCTATTTCTTATACTTTTACGGTGTTGGGTATTACGTTTCTATCCATTTTTTCCATTCTTACCTGTCTACTACTACCTTTTGTATTTGTTCATGTGTTGTGCCATGTTTTTTAGCATTTCTTCCAGTATGTTATTTAAGGTTTTTCTTTTGTTCTTCTTGGGGTCTTCTTTTTACTAGATCTAGCATGTAGGTATTTTCTTGTTTTCCTGCTTAGGTCCATTCTGCTTACGTGGCCAGTTGTTTCTTTTCGATTTTGTTTTGAATCTGTTCTTGCTTCGGTTCTTTGTAGGTTGTTTTATTTTTCCATCTCTTCATTTTTGTAATGCCAAGTATTTTACTTAGGTATTTCATTTCCATAGGTGTTATTTTTCTTTTGTGCTTTGGTAATGTGGATGAGGCTTCTATTGAATAAAGTAGTGTTGGTATTACTACTGTATTATATATTTGTAGTGTTGTACCTGTATGTTTATTGAGTAGTAGATGAATGTTGATTTTCTGATTCTGTTTACTATTTCCGAACATATCCTACCGTTGTTGCTTATTATCGATCCTAAATATTTATGTGACGTTACTTCTTCTGGCTTTTTACCTTTGCAGTAAAAACCTTTTTTATTATCTCCTCTCTTGATTTTGATATGCATAACTTTTGTTTTGTTTTCATTTATTTTTATTTCCGCTCTTTCTATTTCAGTCGTCCATATTAATGTTTGCATTTTTGTTGATCTGTCGGAAATCAGCACTATGTCGTCCGCATAGAGTGATGTCTCTATTTTTACTAGTTTTAAGTTTGTGTATTCTATAGTTGTTTTTGGAGTTTTTGAATATCTTTTCCATACAAATAATAAATAATAGAGGGCTCAGTGAGTATCCCTGCTTTAATCTCGAGTGCATTTCAAATGTGATCTTTTTCCTACTATTGGAACTATTCCTGTTACGTTTTTGTGTAAGCTTTTTATACTTTTTGTTAGTTTTATTGTTGTTTCTAGTTGTTCTAGACACTTTCATATTTGTCCTCTTTCTACTGTGTCAAAAGCTGCTCCACAATTTTTTCTGGTATCTGCTTTGTCTATAAGTTTCCTTATCACATTGATGTAATCTGTTATCTGCTTTGGTGTTCGGAACCCTTCTTGTTCATCCTCCATTTTCTTGCTCAGTCGTTCCCAATATTTTGCTGTAAACTTTTAAGGACACTGATGCTCTGTAATTTTCAGTTTCATTTTCATTACCTTTTTGGTGTATTAATGTCCATAATTTTTTTTCCGAATCCTTTGGTATTTTGCTAATTTACCATGCTTTGTTACAGATGTCTGGCTTCCATTATTTCAGCTTTCCGCTTTCCCATTTTATCATTTCAGGAGCTATTTGGTCTGGTTCACTTACTTTTTCTATTCTTAGTTCTTTTTTTGCTTCGTTTATTTCTTCTTGTCGTTCTTCGTTTTATTCTAGCTTGGTTTTCTGTTTGCATTTTTCTTTAATTTTTATTTTTTCTGTTTTTCTTCCTTGTTAGCTATATTCCCAATTTGGTCTTTTACGAATTTTATGTCTTTGCTTCTTTTTGATTTGAGGGATTTCACTACGTTTCAAAAATTTCTGTTATTTCTTGAATCTCATCTCCAAATTCTTGCTAGCTTTTTGCTTGTGCTTTTTTTACTTTCTCTCTTGCTTCGTTTCAGCTTTTGTTTAATTCTTTGTTTTTTTCTTTGTTAGTTTTTCAATAATTTTTCCATGCTCTTTCCTTACTGACAATTTTTTGTTTCACTTCATTCCGCCATTTAATTTGTTTTGTACATAGTTGTATTGTTTTTTCTCCACATATCTTTTTTGTTATTTGTAATACTGCTGTTTTTAGCTTTTCCCATACCTTATTTACGTTCATTTCTGGTTTTTGTTCTTCATATTGATATCACTTTTCTTCAAGTTATTTTTCTTATATTTTTTATATCGTAGTTTTCCTATTTTTAAAATGGTGTGTTTTCCTCCTTGTTGCATTTTTGGGTGCGTTATATTAGTTTTTCCTATTACTAACTTATGTTGTGTATTTATCTCTACTTCTTTTATTGTTTCTACGTTCTCTATGCGTTTACCCATTTGTCTGTAGATATTATATAATTTATTAGTCTCCTTGCGTTCTTTTTTCAGGCGCTTTGAAAGTGGATTGTAACTTAGTTCATATTTCTTATTTTTAAATCGTTCTCGATACTGAACTGAAGCATTCTGTCTCCATTTGGATTTCTTTCCTTTTCTCAGTCGCATCTTCCTAATCTTTTTTCTTTGTCTTTTCCTACTCCAGCATTACAGTCTCTTATTAATAGTTTGTTTTCGTTTGTTTCTCTATACTTGTCTGGAGTTTCTTGTAACTTTTCTTCTGTACCTTGTTTGTATTATATCTAGTTTTGCTTTTAAATCTATTTCCATTGTTATTGTTCTTGAGCTCACTGGGTTTTTGTTACGCTATTGTTTATTTCTTTTAATACTATTATTTCAACCTTTTCTTTAGATTTTGTCTTTTCTGTATTTCCTGAATAGTATAATATGTGCCCATCTTTTAAATGTTTGCATCTTTGGCTTTGTTTTTTTGTTTCGCTTATTCCTAATATATCTTTCTTTAAGTTTGTCTACTAATTCTTCCTTTTTTTGATTTATAGTTGTTATGTTCCATGTTGCTATTGGTATTTGGTTTTTCTTAGAGTTTTCTTCTGTTTTACTCTGTGCTTTATTCGTTTGTTCTTTGTATATATGTAGTTTTTCTATTATTGTGTCTGGTGGTTTTATAACTTTTATCTGTTCCAACGTTTCTTCTTTAACCGATTCGAGTTTCTTTGGGTTTTCTCCTCATACTGTCACTTTCTTAAATTACTTGTTGTTTTTACTATAATCTTGTCCATATTCTTTGCCGTTAGTATCATTTTTTCCTTTCTTATCTTATTCAGTTTTTTTGGAATGTATTGGTTCTTGTTTTCTTTGAGTATTTGTGTTATAGGTTTGTTGTTTGGGTAATATCGTTTGGGTCCATATTTTCACCTTCTTCGATTTTTGTACTGTTTCTGTTACTTCCTCATTTCTTTCTTGTTGTTTCCTGTCTTGTGTTTTTTTCTTGCGCTTTTATTTGTTGCTGGTAATGGTGATTAATGAACTCTTCCTCTATATACATTTTATTTACAGTACAACAATTTGAGCGAAGCCATGGAAAAGATGTCTTTTCTGCCAGCGCACCGCTTCTTATACTATGACCCCTACTTGACGCGGAGCATGTTTCTGCTGCCTTATTTGTAAGCCGGGAACATTCAAAAGAATGTATCCCTACAAGTACCTCCTTGCCAGTGATTAAGTACAATAAATTTATATTTTATTTATAGTTCACATATAACACGATCAATCTGACACATAACCAAAAAAAACTGTTTTCATACAATTTTGGAATAATTACTACGTTGTGTACTAAGTTATCGACTCCAAATCTTGATACTTCGATGGGAATCTTACTTTTCTACCTGATCTTGTGGTAGCTGTTGACTGTTCTGTTTCCTGTGTTTTACCTCTTTGAACATGTTCTGCTAGGTCGAGTTGTAGGAATACCAATTTGTCCTCTGGAAGTGTCTCACTTAGATTTTTGTTGACATTTGCATTGTCTGTAGTGGCAACGATAGCTGGTTTTATTCTATCCAACAATATAACTTCTTGTTTGCTACCGATTTCAATTGTTATTGTTTTAGATGTTTAAGGTATTACTCGGAACGGGACTTTGTAAGGTGACTGATGAAGCTTTCGGGCGGCGTCATCCCTAACAAATACATGGGAGCAGTTGCTAAATTTCTTGAAAATGAATGGCTTTTGGCTACTATGATGTTTGGGACTTATTGGTTTTATCTTCGCAAAATGCCTGCGTAGTTTGATGACATCTTGGACAAGCTCAAAAAATTCACCGGGTCTTCTTTAATTGCAGATCGTATACCAAGCAAGACGAGTGATAAACTCTCAACCTATGAGTCGTTAGCTTGGCATTTAATATATGCCTTCAGTTGTCTATGCAATTGTTTAACTATTCCATTGCTCTGTGGATGGTATGCAGTAGTTCTGATATGTTTTATACCAGTAAGCTTAACTAACGATGAAAGTAAAGTTGAGTCAAATTGCCGACCTCTGTTTGTGGTTATGCGTAAAGGCACTCAAAATCTTGCAATCCAGTGAGAACAAAACGCAAAAGCAACTGTCTCTGCTGTGGCTTCGAGAATAGGAATAACCTCTGGCCATCTTGTGAATCGATCTATACATGTTAAACAATATATGTTGCTTTTTGAAGGAGGCAGTGGACCGATTGTATCTATATAAACGTGTTCAAATCTTTGTGATGGTGGAACAACATTGTGCAGTGGTGTGGTAACATGTCTGCTGATTTTATTTCTTTGGCAAGGAATACACTGACGACACCATTTCCTACAATCTATGTTGACTGCTGGCCATACAAATCTTGAAGTGACTAACTTTGTTGTAGCTTTTATTCTTGGGTGCGATAGGTTGTGTAAACTATTGAACACTTGGAATCTCAGCTGTTGTGGAACGCATGGTCGAATTCTGTTAGTGGATACATCGCAAAAAATATGAACGTCATACTGGGGAAAGAATTTTTTTTTTTATTTCTAGACCTGACGATAACTGTAACTGTTTAAGTTCTAGATCGGTTTCTTGCAATTTGCTTAGTTCAAAGTAATTAATACGGGCCAATGCTGTGATGCTGTTAATTCGTGACAGCGTGTCTGTCGGTATATTATCTACTCCAGCAACGTGTTGAATATCCGTTGTGAATTGGGCGATATAATCCAAATGTCGGAATTGTCGTAGTGTGCATTTTTCAAGTTTCTGGTTCAACGCAAATGTTAAAGGTTTGTGATCGGTAAATAAGGTTAACTATCTACGTTTTGCTGCGTGCTTGAAGTACTTAATAGCACAGTATGCAGCTAGGAGTTCTCGATCATATGTTGAGTATTTCTGTTGCGTACTATTAAATTTCTTTGAAAAAAATGCAAATGGTTGCCATTGGTCATTTTGTCGTTGTTGTAAAACTCCACTTATTGCATTATTAGATGCATCAACCATGATGGAAAGTAATGCTGTTGGGGAAGGATACGCTAACATTGTTGCGTTTGCTAGAGCATTTTTGATGTTATTGAAGGCATTGCTTGCTTCATTGTTCCATTTAATAAGTGTTTTGCTGTTTGCTTTACCATCACCCCCAAGGAACTGATTCATAGGTGCCTGAATTGATGCTGCTCCTAGAATGAAACGTATGTAATAGTTTACCATTCCGAGGAACCTTCTTAGATCCTTAATTGTCTTTGGTTTGTCGGAGTTGATCAATGCTTCAACTCTGGTTGTGGGTGGTGCACATCCATTGCTATTGATGGAATAACTCAAAAAGGTTACTTGTGTCTCGCCAAATATGCATTTGCTAGCATTAATGCATATGCCATATTCGCCCAGGCGTTGAAAAAGGGTACGGAGGTGTATAATGTGCTCTTCTTGTGTTTCTGATGCTACCAATATATCATCAACATAACTGTCAATAAAACGCTGAAAAGTTTGTGCAGCATTACGTAACCCAAAGGGCATTCGAAGGAATTCGTAGAGACCAAATGGTGTTGTAACTGCTGTTTTTCCTACATCATCGGGGTGTACTGATATTTCATTAAATGCCTTGACTAAATCAATTGTATTTGCAATGGCAAGCCGTGCTGGTGCTAATCTTTGTGGTCGATTAGTCATTAGTAGACCAGGTGTAGTATCTATGTGGTGCACTGTAGAATGCTTCACTTTTTTAGGTAGTAACGCACAAACGTTTGTAAGGGAGGGGAATTCACTTAACATTTTATGATACTCATTGTCACTAATAATTGTTTTAATGGTCACTGTTTCGCATTGCACTAGTTTACCCGGGGAAGTTAAAAATGTAGAATTGTCTATGAGTCTCTTATTCCTAATGTCTACTAATAAACTAAAATAATTTAAAAAGTCTGACCCGATTATTGGTTTGTCGATTATTATTATTATGAAACGCTACCAAAAGGATCTTCGTAGTTTTAAGTTTAGTTCTAATGTTACTAATCCATAAGTTTGTATTTTTGTATGGTTTGCAGCAAATAACAAAAAATCACTTTTTGTAACACTGGAATTTATTAGGTTTCTGGAATATGCACTAATATCGGCACCAGTATCTATGTGGTATTTGATTTTAGTATGTTCTTCTATTACAAACAAGCGGCATGGTGTTGCAGGTGGAAGACTCCTAGCCGCTAGTATTGTCTTCCTTCCTAGCTTTCCTCGTTATGGAAGTTCCATGGTTCTACACACTTTCTTGCTTTTGATTTAAACTTGTAGTAATACCAACATAATCCTGGAGTAGGCTGATATTGCTTCGATCTGGAATTGGATTGGTGTGACCTGTTGTATGAGCGTTCCCTGTTGCTCAATTTTGTGAGTTCTGCTACTTGCTGAGTAAGAGCTTCTATTTTAGCTTCCAGTGTATTTGTGTAGCCCTTGTAGATGTTGGAACTGACACTACAGCTTGAAAACTCGTGTTCATCGTGCTAAAAATTGTATCGACTAGAACGGCTTGATCATCGAGACTCTTTGCAATTGCAGCTGCCGCGAGGATTGCTTGCATACTGTGGGGTAGACGTCCACGCCACAAACTTTCTAAAAGCTTCTCGCTAACATCGTTTTCCGCTAAAATTTTCAGATGACGCATGAATTGCGAAGGCGTTCTATCTCCAATTTTCTCATGTTCTAATAGCTTTCGAATGTTTTGTTCTTGCTATATTGATAGTCTTGCTATTCATTCAGTTTTTAATTTATCATACGTCTGCTGTGCGGGTGGTGCTAGCAAAATGTCATTTAATTCTTGAATGTATTCGCTTTCGAGGTTAGCGATCCTGTAGTTAAATTTAGTGGTGTCGCTCTTAATGTTGATTTTAAATTTAGTTTCTAATTGTATGAACCATAACGCCGGCTCCTCTCGCCAAAATTTGGGAATTTTAAACGTGGTCGCCATTTTGCTGATTTAGAGGTCGCCATCACCAGATTGTAAATCGTCGTTAATAGCGTTATTTGTAGCCATTATTTCGTGAAACACTTAACTTAATTAATTAACACTAATTACTTACTAATATCTAAAACGTGGTATTTATAGGGGTCGCCAATTTAGTTGTTGCTGGGAATGGTGATTAATGAACTCTTCCTCTATACAGTGTGTATGAAAAGTATGGAATATATTATACAGGTCGATAAATATGCACTTTACACGAAAAAGTTGTAAATAAAAGTTGTTTATCACTTAGTTATCTACCACCTGGGAGATATCAATTTAAATTTTTGCTGTAAACAAAATCGCAACGAATAACACTTACATTTTTTTAAATGGCAAGGCACGTCTTTATTATACTCATTTGATAGAGTCTTTTTTTCTCTTTTCAACCATATGAAACTTGAATACCTTTACATCAAAAAATTTTCAAGAAAAACAAGGACATGTCTAACAAATTTATTTTACTGAGCAGTATTAATCAGGTACGTAATATGTAGCATTGAAACAATTGAATGCACTTTAGAACACTGTCACACTTTGCTATTTGTTAGTGCTTGAAATATGGCTCAATTATCTGAGAAACATAGAATTGAAATTTTAATGATTCTGGGATATGGAGATAGAAGAAGAACCCAAGACGAAGTATGTAATTTATTTAATAACTTGCATCCAGAATTAAACATTTCGCAGTCCACGGTAAGCAAAATTTGGCGGAAATTTCAAGAGACAGGTTCGGTGAAAGATGCGAGTAGAACTGGTAGACCTTTGTCATTAAGTAATGTGGAACGAGAAAATGTGTTCTTGTCTGTTGAGGAAAATCCACAAATTTCTGTTCGGCAAATTGCTAGAGACCATAATTTAAATAAATCGGCTGTACATGACGTTTTAAAAAAAGAAAAAAATTCATCCTTATAAAGCTTGTGTAGTTCAAGAATTATTTGAAGACGATTTGGACAGAAGGCTGGAGTTTTGTGAAACAATAACAAACAAACTTGAACGAGATGCACATTTTCATAAAAATATCCTTTTTACTGATGAGGCCACGTTTTGTTTAAACGGCACAATTAACAAACAAAACACACGTTACTGGTCTTCACAAAATCCTCACTGGTATCTAGAAGGACACACCCAATACCAGCAGAAAGTCAACGTCTGGGTAGGAATGATTGGAAGTCAAATTTTGGGGCCATATTTTTTTGAAGGTAGTTTAACGGCGAATATTTATCTCGATTTCTTAAGATTTGAGTTAGTTCCTGCTTTGGCCGAGTTATTTCCACAGGAAGTAGATCCAGATATACCTCATAACAGAAGATGGCTTCAACAAGACGGGGCACCTCCACATTTTGGAATTAATGTCCGCCACTTTCTTAATAATAGTTTTTAAAATACATGGATAGGCAGAAGAGGTACGATAGAATGGCCTGGTCGCTCGCCGGATTTAAGTCCACTAGATTTTTTTCTTTGGGGCTATATTAAAAGCAAAATTTATGTAAATAGACCTGATAATGTTGAAGATTTGAAAAATCGCATTAAAGTTGAGATAAGAGCTATAACTCGAGATATGATTTCAAAAGCAATCGATGGTTTTAAAAATCGAATTTACCACTGTCAAATTATAAATGGTTTACATTTTGAAGATTTATTGTAAGTTTAGTTTAAATACATTTTTTTGTTATAACAATTTTATGTAAAGATATTTAAAGTTTAATATTTGCTATTGTGACAGTGCATTCAATTGTTTCGATACTACATATTACGTACATAATTAATACTGCTCAGTAAAATAAATTTGTTAGACATGTCCTTGTTTTTCTTGAAAATTTTTTGATGTAAAGGTATTCAAGTTTCATATGGTTGAAAAGAGAAAAAAAGACTATCAAATGAGTATATTAAAGACGTGCCTTGCCATTTAAAAAAATGTAAGTGTTATTCGTTGCGATTTTGTTTACAGCAAAAAGTTAAATTGATATCTCCCAGGTGGTAGATAACTAAGTGATAATAACTTTTATTTACAACTTTTTCGTGTAAAGTGCATATTTATCGACCTGTATAATATATTCCATACTTTTCGGACACACTGTATACATTTTATTAACAGTACAACGATTTGAAGCCAGGCGAAGCGAAGGAAAAGATGTCTTTTCCGCTAGCGCACCGCTTCTTATATTACTACCCCTACTTAATGCGGAGCATGTTTTTGCTGCCTTATTTGTAAGGCGGGAACATTCAAAATAATGTATCCCTACACGCTGTTGGCTAAAAGTTTTCCCTTTTTTCTGTTTTTATCCTTTTTTTTGTTTAAGCTTTCACTTTCGTCTTCTTCTATTTGTAGTTGTTGGAGAGCATATTTTTCGCCGTTTGTTTTTATTTTATTTCTTATGTATGCTAGATGTCCTTTTTTTTATCTCTTTCATTTGTTTTACAAGTGCTTTTTTTGTATTTTCGTTTCTTTTTTGTTAATGCTTTAGCAAACCATAATTATGTTTGAATCTCTTTCTTTTTATTTATTAATTCCAGTTCCATCAAGATTGTAGCACTGTTTACACAACGGCCGTGAAAGTTTGCATTCCTCCATCAACATTGTTCTATTTTGTCTTCTTTGAATTTTCCTAGTCTATGTTAATAGTCTCCTAGTATCTGCCTTATTCTTTCTTATGTCTCTAACTCAGATTGTGCTTGTGCTTATTAGACTCCGTAGATTACCATTTTTTGCTTTTCTAATTTTTTTTCCTAATATTTCTCTCCTTTTTTCTTGTTGTGTTGTAGTTAATTGCAATTTTCTAATTTTCTCCTTCAATTTCATGTAGTTGTTTGTAATTATTCTAATTTTTTCTTGGGCTTATTTATTTTTCCTTCCATTCTATTTCTATTTTCCATGTTTGGTCTTAATTTCCATTAATAAAACCTTCATATTTTGAGTTTCCCTTTGTTCTTATATCGTTATGTTACGTTTTCCTTGATTACGTCCTTTTACGATTATACGTTTCTGGTTATCTTATGGTTCTTTCCTTGTAGAAAATTTCGAACTTGTGTATTTTGTTTACTGATAATGGTTCTTCTGTAGGATTTCGACTTTCGCCCGTTTTCTTTATTACACTTTGGTCGTGTTGGGTCACGAATTCGCCAACTTTACTGTTGACGTTTGTGATACGTTTGTACTAAAAAAGAAACTTTTTTTTTAAATAATCGGTATCTTCAGTTTTTTGTAATAATTTTAATATTTTTTAGACACACCTTATTTCTATAATTTATAATTTAACCTTCACCTTCTTTCTTAAACTAAAATAATACTCTAATTTTTGCAATAATAGAATTTTAAGATCTCGTATGTATTTTGTTATAGTTTTTTCTCTAATTGTTTTATATGTTAAATCTTCTTTTTTCGGTTTTAGTAAAAAATCTTATGCATTTATTGTTCGCTAACATCTTTAAATATTACTTTAACATTAAGTTTGCCAGGAAAACAAAATAAAAAAAAACTCAAGTTATTAAAAGAAGAAAAGTGATGTTTGTTCCGCTCCGTACGTTGACGTGAAACTAGTACTATCGTAATTACAGAATTGCACTAATTTCGAACTGCAACACTTTAGCCTGTAACGTCTTAGTAATAATAGTTCGCAGAATTTGAGATTTCTAATTATTTCTTCTATTGAGAAATTTCATTTCTACTTCATACGTGTTATTATTTAAAATATCACTTAGCATTTATTCAAATAATTTTTACGAATATTCTAATTTGTTAGATTTATCGATACGTTGCTAACTTCGAAATTATTAAAAATACATTGTAAATTAATAAACTTCATACCAAAAATCTTCATCTGAATATCGCCATGATTATGTAAACATTAATTTTTCTGTTTTGTATGCATTAAAAAAAGCTATTTTTACAGTAATTTTTATTTTATAGTAGTAATAAAGAATGCTTCAGTGAAACTTTATTAATAGGAAATACAGTATAAAACACTAATTAGAACATTTTCATTTTATTACATTAAGAAATAGGTGGTACGCCCAGTGGTGTATAGCGTAGTTGATGTAAGAAATCATCCATGCAATTATCAAAATCGATACCGTTAAACACGTTCAATTACGAAAAAAAATTACCCAATATAAATATGGGAAAAGAAATTTAACTAACTCGTTTTGCAATGTGTTGACTATGTGGTTTTATTTGTTTAACAAATGGGTCAAAATGTTTATTTATGAAAGTGATTTATTTATTTAAGAAACAGAAACTTTGGAATTTTTTAACAAACATTCAGATTGCAAACGGTTGCATGTTATTGTAGTGCATTAGCATCCAACTGTTAATTTTGCATACATAAAGTAATTGACAGACATATACTAAAGCCTTAGCAAACTAAAACACTGCATAATTTAACAATTAGCATAATTTTATGTTTTCCTAAAATGAAACCACATCACATCTGTTCGTGAACATCATATGATGTAACCACATCACCATCTAACAAAGTATAAAACGTGTCATTACGTTTATATCTTCCAAGTAGGCAAAATTAGTAGCCATACCAAATAAGTTAGTAAGTCAGTACACACGTTCGAGTTTTCTTAGTAACATCATGCAGAACACGTATAAACGACTAGCATTATATCCCTGACCGGTAATTACTGTTTTTAGTTTCCAATTCCAAATGGTAATCAGGATGAGGATGACGTTGTTCTCACGCACGCAGCCCTTTTCCTTCCTTACTGTTATCGACATCCGCCCCGGTTTCTAAATATCTCGCTACCGCTCGTTTATCGTTTATCAGAGTCCTCCGGGATATTGAGGACACATGACACCACACGGTCCGTATGTTGCTTAAATTATTGTTATATATACGCACGCTGACGTTCATCTAATTACAAACAAAGACTCGACAACGTGTTTTATATTTAATTTACATAAGACACGAAAAAGTCTAAAATTTTTAGCGAACCCATTCATTAAACATTTGCTTTATTACCAAATAATGAGGAAGGTGTGTGTATGATGATACAGATAGTTATTATCGGCACGGTAATTACTACTTATTAGAACATAACTTTCATGCAGAACAACACTAAAATATATACTGCAGATGCTGTTATTAAGAAACAATTTAAAAAACAACTAAACTTTAATAACGTTTTATTACGATTTTAAATTAGTCGAAAGATCAATTCAATGAATCAGGTAAAAATCATTAAAACCTTTTGTATCAGTTGCATTAACCAACATTTCATGTTAAGTGACTCAATGTTTTACCACGACCTCATAATTAACACTTAAAAAATGTGCACGTTTACAAAATTACAGCATGTGGTTAATCAAAATTGTCCTACTTAAATATGGTGTTAGACTTATTCATACAAAGGTTTTTGTTGACAATTGCACCTTTATCCTTATGACCTAAATATATATGTCTATCGGAAAAGATTGCAATTTTATCTTTTAGGTATTAATAACAAAAACAATTTTTTTGGTGTAAAACTTCTTTGTAGAAAATATGGCCAGCAACGTGACTTAAAATTTAAATAGATTATGTAAATTAAACATAGCGCCCGCCTTAAAGGGCTTCTTCAAAAGAATGAAAATAATAGCATAATTGATCGCTTGATGGATGGATGGATCCGAGCTGGACCTTGATATGAGCTACTCTGGATACAGAAGCCTTTCCATGATACAGTTTTATAATACGCCCTAAATTCCAACGCAGTGATGGCAGTTGTGGATTCTTAATTAGCACAAGATTGCCAAACTTGAATTTGTGTTGAATTTTCTTTCCATTTATAGCTTTGAGTCAGTTGAGTGACGCATTCTTTTATAAATCTCTTCCAAAATTGTTGATATTTCTTAGTAACATAACATCCGACTTAGATTTTTGTTCAGGAATTTCACCTTCATATGGCTGTGAGGAAATCCAACAATTAGTTGATTAACACAAAAAGTCAGGACCATGCCACCATAATTCATAATTGTTAAGTCGAGCAGGTTGAATGCCTCCGGATGCAAAGTCAGCAGGATTGTTTTAACTTGGACTGTAGTACCAATCTTCAATTTTTATAATGTATTGAATTTTAGAAGCTCGATTAGCTACAAATTGTTGAAGTTGTGTAGGCTTTAATTTGGGCCACGCTAATACAATTTCAGCCACTCCAGTGAATCATAGGAATTGAACTAGAAATGGCAATGTTTACTTGTTTGGATAATTGAGCTCCTAGTAGTGCTGCGCAAAGTTCTAATCTAGGTATAGTTATTAACTTGATTGGTACTAGCTTAGATTTTGAACATAATAGATGAACGTGAAATGTATTTGTAATAAAATTAATACTACGGGCATATAGGCACGTAGTATAAGCGTTCTGAGAAGCATCAGAAAAGTTATGAAATTCTATTATTTTAAAATGTAAACAAAAAACATTTCTAGGAATCTTTAAACGGTAGAGATTGTGTAATTGATCGTAAAAATTGTTCCAGATTATCAAAAGATCGCCTAGAATCGATTCATCCCTTTCTAGCACATATTTTTGAAATAATAATAGTTGAACTAAGAAGTCCTGATGGATCATAGATTTTAGAAATATAAAATAACAATGTTCTTGTAATGTATGTAAGCTAATGAAGGTATAAGAGACACATCCTAAGTAACGCTCTCATAAATCTGTATCCCAAGTTCATTGTGTATCTAAATTAAGAAGTATTAAATAAAATATATAAATACATGACATGGCGCAGTCGAAAAAACGAAAAAACTAATAAAGTGTTAAGTTTAAATAAGTTTTAAAAGTTTACAAGAAATATAAGGAGGTTGATAATAAAAAAAGAGTGAAGTTAGAAAACAAACTATGGAGTGTTTCAAACCGCCAAAATGTATGGATTTAAGCGGAAATTTATGTGTAAACTTGAAGAAATTTAAACAGTCGCTAGAAATATTTCTAGTAGCAATGGGAAAATCTGCTGCAACATCCGAGATAAAAGTTGCAATCATATTAAATTTAATAGGAGAAGAGGGATTGGAAGTTTATAATACGTTTGCATTGTCAGAAGAAAATAAATGTAATTATGATGATTTCATAGCCGCGTTTGAGTCATACTGTATACCAAAACGAAATGTAGTTTACGAGAGGTACGTTCTATAAGAGGGATCAAATAGGAGCGAAGCCGTTCGAACAATTTTTAACAGAAATAAAGAAGTTATCTGCAAGTTGTGAATTTGAGACCTTGAATGACCAAATGGTTCGTGATCGTATTGTGTTGGGAGTCGATAATACCATCCTACAGGAAAGGCTGTTGCGGATCAAAAACTTGACCTTACAGAAGGCAGTGGAATTATGTAAAGCAGCGAAAATCACCAAAACACATATGAAAGAACTACAAGTGACACACAGGACCGTAGAAGCTCTTCGTTTTAAAGACAAAAGTGTTAAGAAAGAAGAGAAAAATTAAAAAGTAAGTCGGAAGAATGGTGATAAATTTAAATGTTATAGGTGCTCAAATTGACATGGCCCACGAGAATGTCACGCATTTGGACAAAAGTGTAACAAATGCAACATTCTGAATCATTTCGCAAAAACTTGTAAAGTTAAAAATGTCAGGGAAGTAGATGTTGATGACAAAAATGAGACCGGATAATTCTGCTTTAATACTGTAAATATCTTAGATATTAATAAAGAGAACAATTGGGTAGAATATCTTAAATTAGAAGGTAAGGTAGAAGTAAGTTTCAAATTAGATAGTGGAGCTCAAGTGAATATTTTACCAGAAACATTTTTAAACAATCTTGGCTCACATATAAAAGTGAAACCAACTAGAATGACGTTATTGGCTTTCGGAGCGGGTAAAATCTCCCCTATTGGCATTGTAAATTTAAATTGTGAATCGAAAAATGATTGTAAAGTGTATGATAAGTTTGCTATCTTTAAAGAAAATGTACAACGAATTCTAGGGTTAGATTCGTGCATTAAGTTAAATTTAATTAAGAAAGTTGATAAATTGAGTGCCAATAAAACAAAAGAACAATTTATAAATGATAATAGAGACCTGTTTGAAGGTTTTGGTAACTACAAAGAGAAATGTACAATAGATATTTAAAAAAATGTACAACCAAGTGTTAATCCACCCAGGCGAATTGCATTTGCAATTTGTAATAAACTTAAAGAAAAAATAATAAATTTAGAAAAACGTGGAATTATTGCTAAAGTTTCTACTCCTAATGGTTGGATTAATAACTTGGTTATAGTTGAGAAACCAGACAAAACGCTACGCTTATGTCTGGATCCAAAAAATTTAAATTTGGCCATAAAGAGACTACCAAATGTATAAATACCTACCCTGGATGATATCAGTGAAAAATTGGCAAATAAGTCGATTTTCTCAGTGCTTGATTTCAAAGAAGGTTTTTGGCACGTTCCGTTAGATAGAAAATCTAGTGATTTGTGCACTTTTAGCACACCATTCGGTTGCTGGAAATTTTTGAGGTTACCTTATAGCCTTAATATGGCTCCGGAGTTTTTTCAATACATAAACATGAAATATTTTGGAGGTATTGAGGGAATTATAATTTATTTTGATGATGTACTTATTGTTGCATCAAACCTGAGTGAACATGATAAAATTTTAAACGAAGTAATCAATAGGACAAGAAATGTTGGAGTGAAATTTAATAAGGAAAAGTTTCAATACCGAGAAAGTAAAGTTAAGTATCTGGGTCACATATTTAGCAAATCAGGCAAACAGATTGATCCAGATCGTGTTAAAGCCTTGTTAGAACTAAAAAGTCCTACTAATAATAATAAGAAGGAATTACAGTCCATGCTAGAGAATTTATACCAAACTTAGCTGAATTATCGGCACTCCTTAGAAATTTACTTAAAAATAATATAATTTTTCAATGGTTGCCACAGCATACAGAGGCTGTAGAGAAAATTAAAAGTAAGCTGATAACAGCTCCTACTTTGGCTAATTTTGACAGCAGTAAAGAATTAATAATACAGACAGATGCATCCCAAAGTGGTATTGGCTGTTGTCTAATGCAAAATAGTCAACCAATAGCTTATGCATCCCGTAGTTTAAGTGATACAGAGTGCAACTTTGCACAGATAGAAAGAACTATTAAGCATTGTTTATGCAACAGGAAAATTTCATAACTATATTTATGGTCGTAAGATTAAAATCATAACTGATCAGAAACCGCTCATTAACTTGGTAAATAAGAAAGTGTCTGATATAGCGTCCAACAGGCTAAAGAGAATGAGAATTAAATGGTATAATCTCGTTCGTATTCCCACAATGAACTGGCAGACGATAGTTGGAGTAATGAAGTTGTACACTCGATTAGTAGAAGTCTTAATATCACAGAAATGAAAAGGGCTGAATTTAAAAAAACACACGAATGCAGACCCGACACTCAAGAAAATCAAAGAATATTATTATAATGCTTGGTCAAGAAATAAAGATCTAATTTCAGAAGGTGTAAAAGCATATTACAAGCACCAAAATAAAAACTCATGTGAAGAAGGATTACTTTTTCTAAATTATAGAATAATAGTGCCATCAGCATTAAGGACATATGTACTAAAATTATTACATGAATCACCTTTGGGAATAGTAAAAACAAAGGCTAAAGCTCGCGATACAATTTTCTCGCCAGGGGTAATGACAGAAATAGAAAATTTAATAACCCGCTGTACCGTATGTGAAAAATATCAAAACTTAAACCAAAAAGAACCATTAATCACCCATGACATTCCAGATGTTTCTTTTAATAAAGTTGGTTGTGATATGCTTGAGTTTGCAGGAAAGGATTATCTGGTTATGCAAGACTACTTCAGAAAATGGTTGGAATTAATTCCATTATCTAGAAAAAACTCAACCGAACTATTTTCAAAGTTTAAAATGGTGTTTGCTACACATGGCATCCCAAATCAATTATCAGTGTCAATATGCCCTTCAACTCTAATGAATGTAAAGAATTTTCCAATAAATGGAACTTTGAATTTGTTACAAGTTCACCAAGACACCCGAGAAGTAATGCCTAAGCTGAAAGAGCAGTAGGCATAGCAAAAAAGATGTTGCGTAAGTGTAAGGATAGAGGAATAGTAATCGAAACAGGTCTCCTAGAATTTAGGAATACTCCAATTAGTGGGTTAAACGTGCCCCGGCTCAATTATTGTTTAGTCATCGAACTAGGACTAAATTGCCAATACACTCAAGTCTCTTAAAACCGACTATAGTGATAGGGGCGCAAATAATATAAACATTTATTTGACAGGAACACTGCTTTAAAACCAGGGTTAAATTGTGGTGATAATGCAGTCATGTATCATAATAAAAAGTGGGAACCTGACAAAAGTAACAACCCCAAGATCATATAACGTTCTAAACCAAAATGAAGAATTACTAAGACGCAACTCTTTACATTTGCGAAAATCATATAATGAATTTACCAAAAGTCGCAAATCTCAATCTCATTGACTACTGTTGAAATGGATAGCCCCACCACAAATAAAGTCAAGTTAAATCTAAATGAAAATTTTGATGCCAATGCATCTGGTAGTAACTCTGAAGTTAATTACACAAATGATGTTAAAAATGGTGTGACTACTCGTAGTGGTCGGTTAATAAAACCACCAGTTAAATATAAAGATTTTGTTTCATAAGAGGGAAGGTGTAATGTATGTAAGCTAGTGAAGGTAGAAGAGACACGTCCTAAGTAACGCTCTCGTGAATCTGTATCCCAAGCTCATTGTGTATCTAAATTAAGAAGTATTAAATAAAATATACAAATACATGACAGTTCTTTTAGTAGGATTATTAGATATTGTAATAAGTGAAATAAAAAAGGTCAAAAAATCTGGTTGGCTGAGTCATTGAATGCCTAACGGTTTAGATGATTAATTTTCTCCCAGCATGAATGTAAAGTTTGAAATATTTTTATCAGGAATTTTGTCAAGAAGAACTTGAGAATTAGAGATCCATTACCTAATTTTATAATTGATGAAATTCTAAGACTTCCAATTGATTGGATCCAATTAATAAATCATCAACATAGAAATCTCTTAAAATTGTTTTTGATGGTATTAGGTATGATTGAGAATTGTCTTCAGCTAATTGATTCAAACCTTTTATAGCTAAATAAGGTGCAGCTGCTGTACCATATGTAGCAGTGTTGAGTTGAAAAATTGAAAGACTTTTATTGGGATCATCTCGCCACATAATTCTATGAAAAGGTTGGTGATCTGGATACATTTCTATTTGACAATACATTTTGCTAATATCAGCTAACACAACGTAAATGTATTATCTGCATCGAATCAATATCTCAAAAATATTGTTTTGTATTTTAGGTCCTGTGTATTGTAATTTATTAAAAGACCAACCACTAGTTGTTTGAGAACTTCCACCAAAAACAATTCTTAACTTAGTTGTAACACTTAAATCTTCATGGGCACTATGATGTGGAAGGTAATAAGCCAGTACCGGTTTGGAATTATTGATGACGTCTTTTAAATGATTTAATTTCTGATTTTCATTAATTAATTGGTTATAGAATAATTTAAAGTCTGGATTTAACGATAATTTTTTCTCAAGATATTAAATTTTTTTAATTGCTGTTTGAAAAGAATCTCCTAACAATTCTGGAGAGTACTTGAAAGGTAACTTGATTATAAATTGTCCATTAGATCGCATTTTTGATCATCTTGTGATATAAAATTAGTTTTTGAAAATTATTCTAGTTTCCAAAATTTAGTTAATTGTGCGTCTTCTGAACAACATGGAATCGAAAAATTAAAGATAGATAAACATTTATAACTAGCTGTGTAAATTGGTGCTAAACCGGGTATACTCCAACCTAATATTGTATTATGGATAATAGGCAATCTTTTTCCTAACTTTATTTGACTTTGGGATAATCGAGACCAAAATTCACTGGCACCAATAAGCATATATCCAGGTCCATGTTAATTGAAATTGGGATCTGATAGCGTAATATTTTCCGGAATATTCTATGTATCAAAATGTATTAATTGTGATGTAGTACTGGTACTGATAGTAGGTACGACGAGACATGGAAATGTGGTGGAAGATTGAGTTACTTTAGAGGAAATTGTAATTGAACATTTTTTATTTATAATTGACTCGTTTTGATTTATTCCGACTATGAGTATATGTGTATTTTAAGTTTTTGGCAAAAATTTTCGGTTACTAAATTAGATTGTACACCACTATCTAAGATAGCCTTTACTGTATGAGAAACGTTATACTTATCTTTAACTTGAAAAGTAACAGTAGTAAGTAAAACTTGGGTACTGGCGGTTGTTTGTTTCTTTTTTAATAAAAAATTAGTTTGACGTATAGTTGGTATGACGTTTTGCACGTGAATCGTCATTAACAAAGTGCTGTGCTGCCGAGAACATTTTTTGTAATCGAGATTTATCTTCACCATGACCAGTTCTACGACAGTTTTTTTGGCATTAGGACGTAATTTAATACAAAGTTTTAAAGTTTTTACTTTATCAAGTTTTTCTGCTGAAGGTAATTGTAAAAATTCTCCTTCATAGAAATTGCATTTTAATGGATTCATTGCAAGAATAAATTTAACTGAAAATTTGTGATTAATAATTGGTTTTTTAGAATAAAGTGAATTATGTTCTTTACGATAATGAAGTTTAGAATTATTTTGCTGCCAGTTTTCTAATGCATCTGCTTTTTTATTGAGAAATTCAAAATATTCTTTTAAAGTAGGCAATTCTTTATTAGCTTGAATTTTTTCCCACTTTTTTTGTAAATTTGAATCTAATTTTGAATTAATTAAAAAAATAAGATAGATGTTTGCACTTTCCTCGTTACTTAATTTTAAATTTTGTAATGCAGGGAAATGTGTTGGAAGTTTCATCGATAAAATTTCTATATGCTTGTACTGATTCTTTATGAATAGATTCTGTTTGAAAAATAAATTTTACATGACTAAAATTCTTTTTTTATCAACTCTGTCACATAATGCGTTCCATGCTGTTTCATATTGATCCTCAACAAAATCAATTCCGTTAATTATTTGTTTTGCGTATCCTTCTAAAGAAGTTCGTTTTTGGTAAAAAATTGTTTTGAAAATTGTCCGGGATAGGAGTACTAGTCTCATTATTAACGTTAGAAAGTGAATTTACTCTTACTTCTATACCATGTAAACGTGTCAGCTGGGTTACTATAGGCTTCACCTTTGCTTGATTTTTGAATTTTAATTATTGTCGTCTCCAATTGTAGTAATTGTACTTTGATTCTTGCATCCGGCTCGAAGGATCAAAATTCTGTATTATTGTTGTTTAGTGGACTGTATAATTTTGTTAACTGAAATAATTGTTACTCGTAATAGAACTTTATTTATATGGGTATTGTATTACAATGGTCTAACGTCTTTGTTAATAACTTAAAGTAAAATTGTATTCTTTCGCACTTGGACGCTCTGATAACAACTTTAATTTAAATAAATTATATAAATTAAAAACTTGCTGAATCTAAACATCTCAACAAATTTTCACCAAGTAACAATTACTTAGTTACAATTGATCTATTATGCCCGGATTATATGATTCCAGTTCTGTAATCCAGCAAGTCAATCCAGACCAATGCTAGACTAAATCATTAGCTACAAAGTCATCTGTTTTAGTTACCAAAATATCCTTTATATTTACCATATTTCGGTTATATCTTAATGAAATCGAGGAGAAAAATTTAAAAAAAAAATTATAGCATGGTAAGAAGTCAATACAAACAAAGTAACAAAGTTGTTTTATAATTCTTAAGTTAGAAAACTTTTCAATTTTATTGTAGTTATGTTGTTGCTCTCTAAATCTAAGATGGTTCTATTAAAGTTGTCTGGAAGATTTTTTTGTTATTTATTCAAAATTGTTTTTTAAATCGATGTTTAGAACGTTCTTACAACAAAATTATAAAACTGCTTATGAGATAAGCATAAAAGTGTTTTGTAAACCTTTATATAATATTCGTTATAAGAGATTCACCCCTTACAAATATTAATTGATTTATAATAGCTATGTAGCTTTGTCATTTATCACTTTAGAACTGTTTTATACAACTGTTTTAATCAAGTGACTACGTTATATAATTGTTGTATTAGTAATATTATATAACAATTTTGCTTTCTGGATCAGATTACTCACAACGGAAGTTCCAATATAAGTGGACACAAAGCCTCAGTTATAAAAATAAGAGAAAAACAGTTATAGAGCAATACTACTATTAAAGCGCAAAATTTATCAAAATATAATCACATTTGTAAAATACGATGCTGTCGTGTTAACTTTTACATAAACTAAGGTAATTAAATTTGAACGTTTTATAAGTTTTCTATTGTGGGCTATTATAGTTGTCAGGAAATAAAGATGCAATAAGCACAATTTTATTCACATGTAGTATCATTTATCCACGGCCATAATCCGAAGATATACATAATATTAAAAAATCCCATAAAACGTAATTTACATAAATTTCATTTCCTTATTTTTATTTTTATCATCTCCTACCTTACCGGCTTTAAGACGTTGTCACGTCTTGCGCGCGGTTGCCAGCTTGTGCATAAAATCTTACAAAATTTTTTTGCCTACACTATATGTATCATAATTGTTGTTTAAGAGTAAATTTGGTAATAAAAACGTTCTATTAAAAAGGGACCATTTTGAAAATGTACTTGTATATATTTACATGACCAGCCTTCTCGAGTAACATAAAATTAACTTATATTTCACTACTTTGACGACAAAAACACATCAATTAAAGTTTCTTATACTGGTATCTATCTACTATTGTGGTTTTATGATAAAAAATTGAAATTTAAACTTTTTGTTTTTTATTTGATTTTTAAATTTCTGTTTAAATACTCATTAAACCTGCGGCGCACTTAAAATTTGCAACCTATTTACTTCATAATTGACAGTAAAATTTCCTTCGTAGCAAAAAACGACGTCCGTTTAGATCTATCTCATTAAATTTTTTGTAAATAATATATACTTTTATACGTTGCCATTTTTCATGAAATAGCCATCAGTTTTAGTTTAAGTAAATAATAGGAATAATTAAGTTCCGAAAAGTAGTACTTAATAACTGTTTGATTTTATTGAAGCCGCTCTAAACTACAAACATGTTTTGTAACTTTATCAAAACTATTGTATTGTATTGTTTTGTTGGCTTTATAAAACACGTTAAAAAACAAATGTTTTATAAATATGTGCCCATTTGGCATTTATAGCTACTGTAAGAACGTTTTAGTTACGTTCTTAGGACAAAAGTATTTTCCTGTTGTGATGCCGCCAGTAATACTGTGTCAACTGCATAACAGATACATTCGATTCTCTTTCCAGAAAGGGCGTAACACCTGCTCCCTTATCCCGGATATTTTTAGCTGGGTCAGAATGTCCTACGTACGCGGACGAGAGTTATTTAAAACAAATCCGTGTTTTAGATGACGACAGCAATCCGTCGTGTGGTGTTCGTGACACCCCAGCACACCGGATTCTTGTTTGTCGCGAATTATTTTTTCTCATTTATATGCAGATCCTTTTTTTACCGACCTGATATAAACGTAGAAGCGAGGATAAGCCGTAAGGCAGGTGCTCGCAAAACCACGTGCTCTCATAGCACGGACAAATACTTAGCCCATCCTACCGGTCTTGCAAGAGTATCCTATCAACTTGCAACATTTCTTTCTTAGCCTGTCCTTATGGCAAATTTCTGCCAAGCAAGCAAGCCCGGGGCTATAGTGGATCTTCCTTCTCCGCTCTCTATATTTATTTCCATTCTACGATCTGATCTTCGAAAGCTTTTTTAAATCTTTTTTTCCGAGTTTATCTTAAACAGCAATGGCAATAGTACACAACCTTGTCTTACACCTTAAAGTATCTTAATTTCTTTCATACGTTACCCGCCTAGTCTATTATGTGCATTTTGATCTTTATACAGGTTCAAAATGATTCGAGTGTCTGTGTTACTCATTTGTGAGACCTTGAGTATATCAAAAAGTTTTTCGTGTTTAATCTTGTCGACTGTCGTTAACCTTCTCATAATCGATAAAGTAAAGGAATAAGTCCGTGTTTACATTTCTAGCTTTCTCTATTAGTATCCTCATAAAGAGAAGTGGTTTTCGAGTACCCCAATCCATCCAAATTGCTGTTCGGATAGTATTTTCTCATTTTTACGGTATATTCTTTTGTAGATCATTTTAAGAAAGGCTTTTAAAGTGTGGCTCATTAAATTGATAGTGCGGCAATCTTGACATCTTCTAGACTTTCGGATTTTTGGAAAAGTTACAAATGTTGTGCAGTCATTTTTTTGGATGTATTCCAGTTTGGTATATATTATTGAAAAGGTTGACCAAGAGAAAGTAAGATGTTTTTTCTAATGCCGTAATTTCTTGACAAAGTAGTTTTCTAACTATAGCGTTGAAGTCGCCTAAGATTCGATTTACATCAAGTTTTTTTGTTAGTTTCAGAACTTTTTCAAGTTGATGATAGCACATTTTTATTTCTGTCTTGTTGTATGTTTTCGTTGGTGCGTAGGCTTGTAAGATATTAATTTCGCTTTTTGAAGAGTTAAATCGGAACATGATAATTCCATCTGAAAACAGCACATAATTTTCTAACCGCTTTTCCATTCCTGTTTTTAATGTCTCTTGATTAGTATATTGTCTCACTGGTTTTGGTGTTATTTGTCTGCTGTGTGGTACTTAAATTAATCGAATCGAATCATGTTTTGAAGGCGGTTGAGTGAGGATGTGTTTTGGTTAATATTATTGCGGAGTTTTCGATACATTAAAGTGATTAAGCTGTAATAATTAAAGTGATTAATTGACGTGTGCGTGTTGAGGATTGTGAAGTTCAAGCAGTTAAGAAAATAATTAGAAGTACGGTTTTAATGTAAGTAGTGAATAATTACATTAAAGTTATGGTTAAGAAGGTATAGGCGAGCTCAGATAACGTGTCCGAGGACGAGCGGTTATCGTTGACTAGTTTGAAGATCAAGCGCACGATTTTGATACCAGTGACGTACATACTTTTATTTATATACCTTTTTTGAATATTTGTGGCGGGGTTTAATTATATATAATTAGATAGAATTATGTCAGAATCGAAATCGACAGGATCGGAAAGAAAAAAGAAAAGAAGTTGTGCAAGAAGTTTTTGCAAGGAGTAAGAGAACTTTAAAAAGAAGCCCGAGAAAAACGGAGAGTGATAAGGAGGAGCAGTAGGTAATGGAGATGTGTAGAGAGATGATTAAAGAAATCAAGCAGATGAGGGAAGAGAACAATAAATTAGTAGTAAATCTGGAAAAGATCACGGAGGAGTTAAGAAAAGTAAGAAAAAAGCGAAGGGAGATATGCTATATGTGAGAGAAAAAAATAAGAGCATGGAAGAGAAGATAGAAAAATTGGAAAGAAGGCTGGAAGTAATCGAAAAGGAAAAGAGAAGGAAGAACTTGGTTATAAGAGAGATGGAAGGCCAAGAAGGAAAAGAAGAACGTAAAAAGCAACTAGATAACTTGTTTAAAAATGAATTAGGAGTAGAAAAAGGTTAAAGAGACGCATTAAAATAGCGAGTGGGTTAATACTGATAAAATTGGATTCCGATAGATAAGCTAGAAATATTAAGAAAAAACGGAAGGCTAAGAACAACAAGGATATTTATGGATGAAGATATGGCCTCGGTGAGAAGAGAGGTACAAAAAAATATAAGGATGGAAGGAAGAAAACTAAAGGAAAAAGCAAAATAAATAATAAATAAATAACAAAACAGAAATAAGGTTTATGAAATTATGGGTTGAGGGAAAGGAGATGCACTGGAACGTAAAAGAAAGGAAATAAATTAGAGAGGAGGCAAAAAAATTAAAAAGAGACGACCATGCAAAGATCAATGAAAATGATAAGAAAAAACGAAAAAAATAGGTTTAATATTTTGAAATGTTGCAGGGGTTAAAAATAAAGGAACTGAATTTTGGAAGTATATAGAAGTGTTTGACATTGTAGGTTTAGTTGAAACGTGGCTGGAAGAAAAAGATTAAGAAAGATGGAAAGTAACTTTACCAGAGAGATATAGATGGAATGTAAAGTTCGCAACAACAAAAGAAAAAAAATGCAGGGCTCAAGGGGGTATAATATCGACAGTAAGAGAGAATGGGTGGTTGAAAAAAAAAAAGAATAAAAAGCAAGAGCAAGGAATAGTAGTAAATCAAATATTAAAGGACGATTAAGGTAGATATACTGTGATAACAGTATACGGCCAAAAAATGAAACAAACAATAAAAAACTTGAAACAGCTACTGATTGAAGAGGAGAGAGAAAAATTAATAATAGATGGGGATTTTAACGCAAAAATTGAAGAATATGAGGGTATGATAGTGAATGGGGAGGAAATAAAAAGAATAACGGTAGATAAGGCATTAAACAAACAAGGTAGAGAGCTATTGGAGTTATGTGAAGGAAAAGGGTGGATTATAGTCAACAAAAACATGGAGAAAGGAGATAGAGGAGAATATACATATATAGGTGAGAGGGGAAAATCTATAAAAGATTATATAAATGTTAGTGGAGAGGTTTTGGAGGAAATAGAAAGTTTTAAAGTAGGGGAAGAAGTTGATTCAAATCATCAGCCGTTAGAAGTCAGGTTAAAAGGTTGGAAAAAAGAAAGAAAAATTCAAACACAGTTTGGGGGGAAAAAAAGGTATAGACAGATCAAAATATTACGGTTTATAGAAAAAAGTTAGAGGAGAAACAATGGATAGAGAAAGGAGTAGAGTAAGGAGTGAAAGAACTGATCAATAAAATGGATAAAGCAGTAGAAAGGAAACGGCACAAAAGAAACATAAAAAAGTAGAGAAAAGAAGTGGTGGAATAAGGAATGCAGGAAAGCCAGGAAGGAGACAAGAAGAGGTAAAATAAGGTAGAAAAAAGAAAAAAGTGATATTCAAGAATATAAAAGATTAAAATCACAATATGGAAAAGAGTGTTGTAAGAAAAAAAACAAATATATAGAAAAGAGTTAGAGGATCAAATAAATATGTTAGAAAATGGAGGAGACATATTGATATAAAAAAAATCGATAAAACAATGCGTATGAGTCTTAGAGGGGGAAGAAGAGAGGAATGGTGAACTTGAAATAGAAAGGATAACAAGAGGACAGAGCAGAACGGCTATACAGAAAGAAAAAATGGAAGAAGCATTAAGAAAAATAAAAAAAGAAAAGGCAGAAGAGACGAATGGGAAGCAAGGAAAACAATGGAAATATACACGAGAGAGAACAAAAAAAAAGAATAAGGGAAATTTTAAATAAGATATGGTCAGGTGAAAAGTTTTCGGAGGATTGGAGAAAAGAAATAATATGCCCAGTTTACAAACGAGGGGACAGAAAAGAAGTAAAAAAACTATAGAGGTATAAGTGTCGCAAATGTGGGATATAAGATTTATATGACAATTTTGAAAAAAGACTGGTAAGAAAAATGGTGAAAAAAAAAGATTTTACCAGACTGGCAAACAGGAGTTAGAGGAAAGAGAAGGGCATTAGATAATGTATACATATTGAAACAGATTTTGCGTTATTTTTGGATATAAAAGCAGCATTTGATAATGTCAATAGAAATAAATTATGGAATATATTAAGAAAGAAACAGATAAAGAAACTAGTTAGGAATGTAGAGGAAATATATAATGAGTCAAAGTGCAAAGTAAGAATAGATGGAAGGTTAAATGCAGGATTTTGGAAAAATAAAGGATTAAAGCAGGGGTGTCCACTTACTCCCAGTTTATTTGCTGTATATTTAGGAGATTTAGAGAAAGAGTTGGTGGGGCAACAGAGTGGAGGAATAGTAATAAGGGGGGTTAAAGTGTAGGTTTTGGCGTACGCGGATGACATAGTGATTATAGCGAAGAAAGAAAGAGAAATGAAGAAGATGATAAAGACAGTGAAAAAGTATTTAGAAAAAACATGTTTAAGTGTAAATGTGGGAAAAACATAGTAGTGTTTCAAAAAAGGAGGGTTGGGGTAAAAAAAGAGTGGAATGGAAGTGGGGAGACGAGGTAATAAAAAGATACGACAATAAAAAAGAGGCTCATATAAAGTGGTTGGCGAAGAAATGTAATAGAAATATGAGGGTGGAAGGAATGAGAAGAATTAGCGAAAGTACAATAAATACTGGAAATAGACGTTAAGATTAGTAAGGGAGACGCCAAGGTACATGGTAGAGGAGAAAATGATGTTCAAAAAGATAAGAGTAAAGGCGGGGAAGAGAGCAATATGTTACCAAAAACAAATGAAAGAAAGAGAAAAATGTAAATTGCTTCAAATGTGCTAGAGAAAGGTGGAGAATGGATAAATTAATTATAAACAAGAAGGAAGAGGAAGGTATTGTTAAAGAGTTGGATATGCGAGTGAAGAAGTAGAAAAAATAAGGGAGACAAGAAGGGAAATAAGAAATTAAATAATAAGAAGAAATAAGGATATACAGAGACAAGAAACAAGAGCAAGAATAAAGGAGGGGAATTTGGAATGAGAGATATACAAATATAGTGATAGACAATATTCCAAAGTACATAATGGTAGCAAGGTTTATAACAAATAAAGGCTAATAATTACTTAAATTAATGACATGTCAACGTTAAGTATTATGTTCGACTAGCGGACTGATTAACATTATTAATTGAAATAGTTCATATTCATATGATTTAGTTTTTTATACTTTTTATAATTATTAATTTATTAAAAGTCAATATTCTTAAAATAAACGTAAAACAAATTATTAAAATATTTTCTTATTCAAAAAATATTTGATCAATGATAATTCATTCAATCCAAAATTGGCGCTTTCCCGGAAATTACCCGTTTACTATTTTGTTGTGTAAATAAATTTATTGTTTTTTATGCAGACACTTAATATATAAATTAATTAAATCAGTCATTATCATTCTCCATGACTGCACAGGCAAGCTTTTCATTAATAAAATTACGCTAAAATTTATGAAAAATTGTAATCAAATGTAATAATATACAGAATGTTTTACATAAAATAACAAAGTTTGAATTATAACCTAAAGTATGCCGTCCATATTTCAAAATAGTTTTATGTCTTCTGCAGATCGATACAAATTTTGCAGAAAATGTTTTGTATTTCAAACAGTAGCGTAGTTATGGTAGAAATACGTTTGTAGTACTATCTATTAATCAATCAAAATTGTATTTGTTGGATTTCTTATCCATAATATTTGTATGTAGTTTTTGAAAACGCATTGTCAGACATAAAAATCTTGCTTTAGGGATCTGTGGCAACGGATTACTGTCTACTCCCTAATATGTTTTTACCTTGATGTTCTATAGCAAACATAACTATAACGTAGAATACTCATGCCACGTCGCCCCTTTATTACCCCACTTTGCACATTCAGCGTTGCGCGCTTTGTGAAATTGATTGTTAACTTAAGATAGTGTGAAATTCACTAAAACGTTTCTCAAGAACATAGTAATTTAATTACGTACACTAGTGACAAAGCAGCAAAAAAATGCAATACGGTAAATAACAATTAAAATATGTCAGGAAATAAATATAAATCAAAAGAGCATTAGAAGTTGAACATTTACGTGTTATTAAAACCGCAGCTTTAATTACTCTTTTTAATTTTATTACAATCAATGGTTTATTTCTTTTGGTATTTTTATTCATCGTTACTCATACACACTACGGTTCAGGTTTCCCTAATCGATTTTATGTTCACTGAATCATATTTATTTTTTATTATCTGCATAAAAGATAATTTATTTTCTGTCAAAAAGGAGTCCTTTCTAATTGCGTCGGTTTTTGTTATTTTATTTTGATCTAATCTTTGTTCGTTGGTTCATTATTCTCACGTTCCAATATCGGAAGTCCAACCATTTAGTTGTAAATGTCGTTGACCACCAAAGCACCTCTTCCTGTCACTTTAATTTTCAGATCCATTATACAATATGCAACGTAGCATTTAGAAGTCAATGAAACGCAAAGCTAAAACTACTTTAATGTTCTCTAATAGCTTAATTGTTTTAACATAATAAAACTAAATTTATCTTTCAAGCGAGTAATTAAAAGCACTGCTTTTTTAGTGTACTTATTTCTGATTCCGATCATAAAATATAAAGTTTCGTTTATAACTCACAAAATTTTTTTTGAGAAATCAAATATAATGCAAATGACAAATACATTTATCAAGGACTCTGTGTTTATATTGGGAATTTACAATTTCTCAAGTTTCTGAAAAAAAGACAGAAAGTTATAAAACAAAGTAACACAAATACAAACAACGTCGATTAATATATTTTATCGAATCCAAATGTAATATCAGTATTGTTTATGATCTCATTTCGTAAACATCATTAAAAAGCAATACTCATATTCGATTCAGAAATTTAATATCAAAAAACAGAGTCTTTGTCCTATTGAATGTCAGTAAACTAGGTTAACAAGAACTCGCAATCGCTTACAGTAACAATTATTTCAAAAAAATATATTTCAGTACTTAATAGGTTTTTTTTTAAATACAAAAATAATACTACGGTATGTAGTGTTATTTTTGTACACTGTATAGGTACTAACATTTTGGAATTAACAATCCGTTTTTAAATCAAAATATTTGGAATTAAAGTCCTTGACTGAAAAAGAGCAATTGGAATTAAATTCGGTTTTATTCTAGTTGCTATAAATAGAGCATAAAGCAAAATTTATTTTTTTTCACCTCGATTCAAATAACTATTTTCATACTTAAAATACAAATGTATGAAATCTAATATAACGAGAATGTTATCAGATTTATTGTATATTTTTTGTGGCGATTCAGCAGCAATGTGGAAAAGAAACAGTTATTTCTCCATCCTCACAAAATAGAAATTTCAGTAAATTTATCGTGTATCGTATCTTTTGATAAACAGAAAGAAGCAAATCAGATTACGAGAAATAATTTTTAAATGTAGTATAGTCGGTCCTTTTCAACTTTCTATTTCTGTTACGTTAAAAGTGCACAGAATGTAAGTTCCGTTTTTATAAATATTGAACACAACCATTACGATTGGTTGTCGTGTTTTTATGTGACACAAACTCTATTTAACATTTTTGAATAAAACTTGAGTTTACAAAAAAATAAAAACTAAAATCAAAGCTCACTTTCAAAAAATTAAGTTATAAAAAAGTTGCTATTGAATCGTACAATTAACTCCAATGAACAAAATGTTGTCAAACTCATATTCAATTCGACGAGACAAAATTTTCAGATTTTTTCTACCAAAGACAAATATTCTTTCTTATTTAGTCTACATTGGTGAAACTGGTCGTTTTCAGAATTTCAGAACATGATCGTTGTTCAGTGATTGCAAAATCTTCACTCTTCTTCAATAGAAAAATTGAAAGGAGCATAGAAATCATCAAACACCCACTGCCGGATTAAACCACTTCGGGAACTATAGACCATCAAAAAAGGCTGGCAATACAGACGTCGCCGTTGCAGACGGCAGAAAGATACGTAGCAGGCACACTGGATGGTAACATACGGGTACTGGATCTAACGTGAGACAAAGGACAGAAAAGTTCTGTGAAAAAGAGAGGTCTTCGCGAATACTTTAGCAGTACGCCAAAATCGTCTTTAACGGAAGAAGCTGTTCTGTACAAGTTCGTACGGTACCTTTCGATGTAAAAGGTCGTATTTACATTTAAGAAAACGTAAAAGTGAAATACAAGTATAGAAGTTGGAGAAGATAGTTAGTGAAGGAACAGGAGTTAGTAGTGGTAGTAAGAGGGAAGAAGGAGAAATCAAAGAAATGAAAAAAAATAGGAGTAAGGGAAAAGAAGTGGAAGAAAGAAAAAGAGGAACTGGTGGACAGAATAGAAAAACTGGAGAAAAAAGCGGAAGGTGAGGAAAGATGGAAAAGGAAGAATAATATTGTGATAAAGGGGTGGAGAAGTGAAGAACCACAAAAAGATAGCATTTATGCTGGAAGAAAAATTAAATGTAAAAGTGGAAGTGAAAAAGGTGACAGTAATAAACAAAGAGAAGAAAAATGAGATGGTTGTAGCGGAAATTGGGAGGAAAAGCAGAAGGTGATGGTGGAGAAGGAGATATTAAGAAATACAAGAATATATATAAGTTACGATTTGACATGGGAAGAAATAAGAGTGCAAGAAATAATGAACATAGCGGTGGAAAAAAGAACGGAAGGGAAAAGACTATGGGTAGGATACAGGAAAATGTAGATAGACGGAGACAGATACATATGCAACGACAGGGATAGGGGCCTGAGTAGAAAAAGGGGAGTAAAAATAGGTAACGAAAAGGCAAAAAACTAAAGATCGAAGGAGGGCAATAAAGATAAAGAAAAAAAAGTTGACAAAATGGCAAAGAAAAGGAATAATGAGTGATGGAAAAGGAAAAAAAAGGAGTGAGCTGAGAGTATTGTTTTGGAACGTAGCGGAAATAAAAAACAAAGAACAGGATTTTTGGAAGTACATCAAGGAACAGGATGTAGTGGGATTACAGGAAACATGAATGGAAAAAAAAGAATGGGAGTGGTGGGAAAAAGAGTTGCCGGAGGAATTTGAGTGGGTGGTGCAACATGCAGAAATAGAGAAGAATAAAGAGAGAGCAAAGGGAGTATAATAACGGGAATAAGAAAAAAATGGATGAGTCAGGAAAAGAAAGAAAAAGTGCAACAGAGAAGAGGAGTTGTAGAAAGGTACATACAGTGGGGAAAAACAAAAATAAAAGTAGTGACGGTTTATAGCAGTAGAATGAAAGAGACAAGGAAAGACATCGAAGAAATAATAGAAGAGAGGGAGGAGGGATTGATAATAGTAGGAGAGAACTTCAACGCAAGAATAAGGGAAGAGGGGGGAATACAAGAAAGAAAAGGGACGGGAAAGAGACAAACAAAGGACAAAGTGATAAATAAAGAGGAAGAAAAACTGCTGGAAGTGTGCAACGAAAAAGGGTGGGAAAAGGTAAAGACATTTAAAGTGGGAGGAAGGGTAGTCAGACCACTAACTACTGGAATTGACAATGGAAAGAAGAGAAAGAAAAGAAAGAGAGAGAAGAAGTTGAGGAGATATAAAGAGAGAATAGGGAAAACGGTATGGGTAGCGAAGGGATTACAAGAGAGTGTGGAGGAAATGAGAGAGATGATGGGGGAGAAAACAGTATGGAAGAAATGGTGGGATAGATAATGCAAGGAAGCAAAGAATAATGCAAGGAGAGCATTAAGACAGTGGAAAAAAGGGAGGAAAGAAAAAGAAGAATAAAAGAAGCAGAAAAAATATACAAGAAAACATGCGAGAGAAAAAGGAAAAATAAAAAGAAACAAGAGGAGCACATCAAAGGAATAAAAACGAAAGATGTATGGAAGTACCTAAAGAAAGAAAGGAACAAAAAACATGACGATTAAGGGAATACAAATTAAAGAATGGAATATATATTTTAGAAACCTGCTGGGAGAGGAAGAACAAAACCAAAAAAAAAAAGAAAAAAGAAAAGGCGCTGTAGTAAGACAGGAAACACGAGATAGGGATAGAATAAATGAAGACGAAGTAATAGAAACAATAAAGAAGATAAAAAATGGAAAGGCGGCAGGAGAAGATGGAATACAAGACGAAGAAAATGTAGCAAAAAGGATGATGGAAATACTAAACAAAATATGGAAAGGGGAAAGATTCCCGGAGAGATGGAAAGAGGAAATACATACAAGGATTGGACATTCCATAAAAAAGGAGAACAAAATAAAGTCAAGAATTACAGAGGGGTAACATTAAGCACGGCATACAAATTATATGCGACAGTACTACAAGGAAGACTACAGAAGGAAATAGAGGAAAGAAGTTTGGTACCAGACGGACAAGCGGGATTCAGAAAAGGAAGAAGAGTGATAGACAACATATATATACTGAAGCACTTGGCGAATAGAGAGCTAGAAAAAAAAGAGATTCGTAGATCTAAAAGCTGTTTTTGACAAAGTGAACAGGAAAAAACTGTGGGAATACATAAAGAGAAAAATAAATCAATGAAAGATTAATAGAAAGGATAGAAGAAATCTAAGAAGAAACGAGGAGCAGGGTCAAAATAAATGGAGAAGAGAGCGAGAAATTCATTACAAAGAGAGCGTTGAGGCAAGGATGCCCACTGAGGTATATACGGAGGATCAGGAGGAGACATTGAGAGGACAACAAACAGGACGGATAGTGGTAGGGAAAGCGAAGGTATGGTCGTTGGCGTATGCGGATGACATAGTGTTGGTGGCTAAGGAGAAAAAGGAAATGAAAGAAATGATGAAAACGCTACAAAAATACATGAAAAAAAAAGAAATGGAAGTAAACACGGAGAAAACAAAAATAATGGTTTTTAGAAAAGAAGGGGGGAAAAGAAAAAGAGAGGAGTGGAAATGGAGGGATGAGGAAGTGCAGCAAGTGAAGGAATTTACATACCTGGGCTACACGATGAAGCAGGATAATAAGGAGGGAGAACACATAAATGAAAGAGTGCGGAAAGGAAACAGGTTAATAGGACAAGTGCGGGGTGTGGGGGAAAGAGTATTCGAGATGGATATAGAAAAAAGAAAGTTGTTGTTTGAAAAGTTAATAAAGCGGGTGGTGATGTATGGGGCAGAAATATGGGTCTGGGAGGAGTGGAAGGAGGTAGAGGGGCTATAGGAAAAATACTGGAGATGGGTTTTGGGACTGGACAGAGATACACGAGGGTATATTATGAGAGAGGAGGTACAGGTAGCAAAAATAAGAGTAGAGACTGGAAAAAGGGCTATAAAATACGAGGAAGAACTGAGGGAAAGGACAGAATGCAAAATACTGCAAGAATGTTGGAGAGAGATAAAGGGAGGAAAAGTCAAGTACGGACAGAAAAACAGAGAAGAGTATTACAAAAGAAACCGGTACGCGAGAGAAGAAGTAGAGAGATTAAGAGAAGAGGGAGTAGGTGTAAGGGAAGAAATAATAAGAAGAGATAGCGATATCAAAAAACAAGAAAGATGGAAAAGGTTAAAAGAGGGCAGATATAATAGGAATTATAAGAATATCAAGGATAAAGGAGTGCCAGAGTATTTAAAAGATATAGAAAATAAAAACAACAAAAAGAAAAAAATAATAGCACGGTTCAGATGTGGCAACGAAGAGTTAGGTAACAAATACTGGAAAACAGAAGAAGAAAAAATGTGCAAGCTATGTGGAGATGAGACGGACAACCTCAACCACATAAAAGATAAATGCAGTGAATTAAGAGAAGAGGTTATAAAAATAGAGGAAATCTTAGACAAAAAAGAAAATGGAGAGGAGTGGAGGAAAAAAGTATGGAGAAAAAGGGAAAAGTTAAGAGGAGAGGAGGGATAATGAAATGTATTTGTAAACAAAATGTAAATAAAATGTAAGGTAGTAATTGTAAATAAGGGAAGCACGAAACAATTTGTAAGCGTAAGCAACAAATAAAGTTAAACTTAAAGACAAGTTTAAATCGGATGCGAAAAGAGTGAGGAACAAGGTGAGGAATAACATTCGAAGAAAGTTAAGAGAGTAAGTTGAAAGAGTAAACAACGTTGCCAACATGCTGACCACGGACAAAATGCTGAATGTTTTTGACGAAGCAGCTGCCAGGAGAAGTGAGGGAAACCGTGCACGCAGAAATGAAAGAACCATAATCAGAAACAAAGGAGATAAAAACGCAAACTTACGAAAAGTAAGAAAGACTGGTAAAAATACACAGTGGAAAGGTGGGGGACAAGATGATAAAAGGTTTTTCTCTAAATGGAGTGAGAGAATAGCCGGAGAAAGCCTTCACAATCATTAAGTTTAAGGAAAAAGAAAATTGAAATAAAACAAAAACAAAAAACATAGTGTATGATAGAAAGCAAAGCAACGGATAAAGAATGCAAGGAAGAAACGACAAATTTAAACGAACAAGGTGAGAGCGTCAACAAACTGCTTGAACCATGTAAAAGGAAGGAGTAAATGGAAATGCTTAGAATCGAGCTAGAGGAAGAATGCGGGATAATAGAACAAACTTACAAACGAATGAAGAAAGTGGTGAAGTGCTTCGGCGCTCAACAAGTAGGGAAATACATGTGAAAACCAACGAAGCGAAAAAAATTAGGGTGCTGGGTAGGGCGCTGGGGTATCTAGGTAAGGATTTTAATAGATTAATATATAGAGAGGAGAAAAGCAAAAAATTAGACAAAGAAAAAAGGGGGAATCGACACGATGTTTGTAAAGATCAACGAAGAATACAGTTACACAGACACGATTAGAAAATTAAGGAAGGAGGTAGACGTTGTAAAGACGGGGGTGAAAGTTACCGAGATCAAAAACGCGAAATGTGAGGAGATGGCAATTAAAATATTAGAGAGAAAGAAAGGTGGAAATGAAGTAGTCTATGAGTAAATAGAGGATGGCGAGGGAAAAGAAAATGGTGTTAAAGATTTTGGATGTAAACGATACGGTAGGAAAGGAAGAAATACATAAAATAGTGGAAAAAGAAGGCGAGAAAAACAAAAGCTTTATAGTTATAGAAGTAGGAGGAAGAAACGTAAGCATAAAATGATGGAAGCGTATAAGCTACGAGAGAAGTGGGGTATTTGTTGCTACAAAGAAAAAGACTAAAGATAGCGTGGCAAAGATTTAGAAAAAAGAGAAGGCAATGCCATAGCAGTATTTCGAGTGCCAAGAGTACGGGCAAACTTACTGCAAAAATAAGAAAAAAGAAAAATTTTGTATGAGATTGCCGGGAGGGGGACACAAGGCAAAAGAGTGTAAAAACAAGACATGTTATGTGTGTGGTGTAGATGGACATAGGACGGATAGTATGAGGTGTGAGAAGTTTAGAAAGAAATTGGAGAGGATGGAAGACGTGAATGGAAAGAGAGTGAAAAATAATGATTAATTTTTTACAGGGAAACGTTGATAAAAAGACTGCGTTGCAGTCTGGAACAGAAATAACAATTGTTGCCGAACATAACTTGCGATTGATCTTTGCGATCAGAAGGGGTTGGTTCCTTGATGAAAATAGTGGAGTCGGAATTAAAGTAGAAAGACGGCGGTAAGGAATAAGGGTAAAAAAAATTAAAAAAGAACATAGTCTGATAATAGTGGAAGTAGAGGATGCTACTATTTGCAAAGTTTACGTCTCCACCATCATAAAGAGAGATCACTTCTTGTATGTTATCAACGAGTGGGAAGCAAAGATAAACAGGAAGAAGAAACTGGCCATATTGGCAAAAGACGTAAACTATAAAGAACATCGTCTGGGGATCGACCTTTACTGATTCGAAATGAGAAGTTGTCGCAGAATTCGCAGCATTCCTCGGACGTACCGTAGCAAACAGGAGACGTACACCAACTTTCGTAAGAAGAAACCAGCAATTAACAATCGATGTTACTCTGTTGATTGAAAGATGGATGAATGAGGTCATGTAAGAAAAGACGGTAAATGCTCACAGGTACTTACCTTGGGTATGGAATAAGGGTAAAAAAAGGTAGTATTAGATGAAGAAATAATCTTTAAAAAAACTGGAAGAAAAAATGTAGGTATTAAGATGGAATGTGAGACGAGATAAATGGGGAGCGAAAGAGCTGACAAGCATAATTGTGAAAACATGTAAGAGTACTTGGGAAATGAAAGGCAAGAATCAGAAGAAAAAGAGAAAGTATAGGTGAACGGTGGACATAGCAAAACTTAGGAGTGAAGGCGTGAAAGCTAGAAGAATGCTGACAAGAATAATTCAAAAGAAAGGAAAAGGGTAAAGGGCAGAGTATGAATAGAAGAAAGAATTGGAGGGAGAAAAAGAAAAGTAGCAGCTAAAGGAACAAAGCTAAAAACAGAAATAAAGAAAAGTAAAGAACAGAACTGGAAGAACCTATTACAAACCTTGAGAAATATGTATAGGGAAATTGATTCGTTTCGATACGTATCGAAATAACTATACGTATCGAAATATCGATACGTATCGACATTTTTTTGTAAGTGAACGATTTATTAGCATAAATGCTACATTTGTACATATAAATATAAATAAACACACTACTACAATACCACATAATTACAAATATAAACTACAAAACTATAATTAACGCAATTAACATTATACGGTTGCAGCCACTTATTTATCTGTTTTAATCCTTATGTATGACAAATAATTTTTTTTAAATTCTTTTATACTTTTAGATTTTTTTATGTTGTCTGGTAATGCGTTATATGTCAACACACCCTTGTAAAAAATGGAGTTTTGTGTAATAGTTTTTAATGCGCGTTGAGGTCTGATTTCATCTTTTGTACGAGTTGAGTACAGTGAATATATCTGTTGCGTGTTAATATAAAATAGGTAGGCATTAAATTATTATTTATTTTATATATAAAAATCATACATCGCATATCTATAAAATCTTTTATGGACATCCATTGCAGCGTTTCGAGCATTACCTGTATCGGTGTGTATTTATCACATTTTAAAATAGCGCGCATTGCTTTATTTTGAAGTATCTGCAAAAGTTTATTTGTTCTTTGCTAAAATAAAATAAAATTGTGCAACAATATTGAATGGAAGAGTAAAACTAATGTATTGTATATTGTTATTCTAGTATTAATTGAGATAAATTGTGATAATCTTCTTAAATAGCCTATATTTTTATTTAGTTTATTTCGCAGCTGTTCAAAATATTTTGTAAATGTTAGATGCTCGTCTATTACAATTCCGAGATAAGTAATACTAGGTACTGTTTCAATAATTTTATTATAAATACAAATTTTTGTTCTTTTATAATTTATGTTTTTATTAAATTTTGAGCAAAACACAATTACTTTAGTTTTTCTACATTTAAGTATATTTGATTTTCTTGTAACCAAATCTCAATATTTTTTAATGTCCGCTACTAAATTATTAAATGCCCATTCATAATTTGGACTTGCTGTGTAAACAAGAGTGTCGTCGGCAAATAGGTTAATCTGAGAATATTTGAGTATATGACAAATGTCGTTTATATAAATGATAAACAATAAAGGACCTAGCACACTACCTTGTGGAACGCCAACGTTATTCTCAATAAGCGATGATTCAATATTATCGTACATTACGTATTGAAAACGATCTTTTAGATAGTTTTTAAACCATTTGTACGCAAGACCTTTCACGCCATAATATTGAAGTTTTTTAATAAAATTTGTCTACTAATTGTTTCGAAAGCTCGTTTAAAGTCTAAAAATAGTGAAATTACATATTTATTATCATCTAAGTATCTTTTCCATTCATTTACTACTAACTGTAACGCTGTTTCACAAGAATATTTTTTCCGAAATGCAGACTGTCGTGAATAAAGTAATTGATTAGAATCAAAATAATTAAGTGTTTGATCATAAACTATTACTTCAATAATTTTCTCAACCGTCGGCAGCACATGAATAGCTCTGTACTGTTCGGGATGCACGGACTGTTTATGTTTTGGAATTGGTATTATTTTGCTGACTTTTAGTATTGTCGGTAATGTACCAGTCGAGAGAGAACAATTAACAATTTCAAGTAGCTGATACCCTATAACGTAAAATAATTTTTTTAACATTGTTGAACTTAAAAGATCGTTCGTTTTCTTATTCTTCATCTTAAATAGAGAAGTTTTAAGTTCGTGTATAGTTAGGTTTTGAAACGATTCTAAACTACTAGTAATAATTGGTAGTTTCTTTGGATTCCAGCTATTTTTGTTTTTATTTTCGATTAATTTTGTTATGCTGTTTATAAAGTATTCATTAAAATTTTCCGATAAATTTGATAAGTTAGAATCAAAAGAAACTGAGCAACGGCGATCGATTATTTTATTGTTTATTAGCTTTTTTAAAGTTTTCCACATTTCAGTAGGATTATTCTTATTGCTATCAATTTTTTGTTCAAAATATAATTTTTTTTGATTTCGTATAGTAGCTACTACTTGATTTCTTTTTATCTTGTAGTACAACCAATTTTCATGTAACTTATCTTTTTTAAATGATTTATACGCATCGTCTCGTTCTCTGCGTGCTTTAATTACATCTAAATTAACCCAGGGAGGTTTAGAATGATTTTTTTGCTTAAATGTTTGTAACGGGCAATATTTATTTATTGCAGATGAAATGTTTGTTTCAAATATTTTATACATTTTGTTTATATCTGATGAAGTTGACCACCGCGCATTAAGTAACTCTAGGTTAATTTGATGTACGCTAGCGTCTGTAATGTTTCTTTTTTTAATTATTTTATTATTCAAGTATTTTTGAGGTTTAGAGCAAAGAAAATTGATAGAAATAATTTCGTGGTCAGATATTTTTTCATTATTGTATATGTTACCAGAGATGTGAAAATTATTTGTAATAATTAAATCGATAGTCGTTGCACTTTGGTTAGTAATACGCGTATGACTGTTTATTAACTGCTTTAGACAACATCGGTTTGTTATATCTATTAGTCTATTAGTAAACTTGTTGAGTTTGTTATTCCAATTAATATTAAATCACCTATTATTATAAATTGTTTTAAATTATCGCAATAAAGATCACATATTTCCTCTACACAATCTAAAAATAGATCGTGATTAGAATTAGGTGAGTGATATACTGTAACAATATAATGTTTTTTAATGAAGTCACAACAACAGCAACAATCCCATAATTCTTAGATACAATAGATAAGCTGACAATTTGAAATTTTATATCGCTTCTTATATAAACTAATACTCCACCTGTATGCCTGCTATCGGAGATGCATCTTATACAATGATAATTATTGATGTCTAGTTCTAAGTCTAGCATATTTTCAGTAACACGACTTTCTGGCAAACATAGTAAATACGGTTTATTTTCATAAACAAGTAGTTGAACTTCGGTTTTGTGTGCAAGAAAAGTTTGTATATTTACGTGCATTATAACTTTTAAATTAATCACGTTATTTTGAAACTGGTCGTCGTTGTTATTCAAAAAAAAAAATTGTTTAATTGAGTTTGACTAACATTATTTGCGTATTCTACACATACGCTTAAGTCATTCAAACCGTTGCACTTATAATATGTATCATTTGATTGCTTACCATTACTAGTAGCCAACGAAGGAACTATTGTTTTTAGATTATTATAATTTATATGTTTACACTGTTCATAATATTTTTCGTCGTATAGTTGAAGTTGCTGTAGAATTACGCCACTTACATATTTGCAGATTTTTTCTTTACCATTTACATTTAAGTGCAGTCCATGTCTAACGTAATCTTTTGGAGAAATTATATCATTTACGTCGATAAAAACATTACTGTATTCGTTGCTTAAGTGATAAAAATTTAAATTTAAATTGTAAATTAACTGATTTAAAACTGGTCTTCCTTGCCATATTGGTATAGAAACTAAAAATAAGTTAGTAAAATTGGAGCACTTCATTACGTTTTCAATTGAATTTTGTTTATTTTATTTCCTTTAAGTGCGTTATTTCCTCCTGCCATCATTATGATAACAAAATCATTTTTAGTAAAACCATTTGTAAGTGGAATAATGCTTTCGGTAACTTTTTCAAAATTACTGTTTGGTTTGAACCAGCACTGTATTTGGAAATTGTTTCCTAAATGTTCTTGCATTTTCTCTGCACAACCTCGACCATGGCTATCTGATAAAATTAAAACGTTGCGACGAGTATTGGATATTTTATTTGTTGGCATAATTTTGTTTAAAATGTTATTGCAGGTATTTTTCGATAGGAAACTTGAAGTGTCTATATCTTTACCTTGATTGCTCGTATCAGAAGTATGCGTATTTATTCCGTATCCTATTTCTTTACATTTTTTAGTTACAATATTATGTTTTAATTCACTGGAGTATTTTTTAAGACCGATTTCTTGTTTCAACGCATTTTTTACGTTTTGTTGAATGCACTTTTTATTTACTGTTAATACATTTTTAAGTTTTTTTTCAAGTTTTAACACTTTTTGTTCGAGAAATTTTAATTTTTGATTTAAACAGTCAATATACTTGTACTTTTTTTTCGTAGAAGCAGGTTTTACACGTTGATCTTCACTCAATGAATCTATATCTACATACGACGAATTTAATGCATGTTTTAGTCTATCCACTAATTCACTTTTTTTACCAGTACTTAAAATTCGCATTTTGTTTAAACTACATTTTAAATCGTTCACTTTTAATTTTGATATTTTTGTTTTTGTCATTTTAATAATTTTAATAATTTTACAACAATATTAAACAAATTAACACTAGTCTGGCACCTACGTGTATCATCGATCGCGCACTTGTATTTTGATACGTGTAACTCATTTAAAAGCAGTAAACGTGGACGTCCAACTAATTGAATTTCTTGAATCAATAAAAAATGGCCAAGAATCAATAAATTAAAAAATTGAAGAAAATTTTGAAGGCAATTCTCAGAAAATGGAAGAAATGCGTAGTAGTACTGGAAATCAAATAAATACTATAGAAAAATAAATACAGACTAATGTAGAGAACCAGATTAAAACTGTTCAAAAAGAAATGAAAAAAGCTCGAAGAAATGCAAACGGGTATTTTAAATTTAAGAGAAGCAGTCGAAGACAAAATAGGTGGAAGACAAGTTAGAACAGAAGCTAGATGAAAATTTAAGAATCATAGAAGACAATTACAGCAAAAATTAAAGTTGTACCTCCAAATTTTGATGGTAAAATTCTATGGTCAACCTACCAGAAACAGTTTAAAACCACAGGTATAGCTAATCGCTGTAGTAACAAGCAGAAAGCAACGTCTTTAATAGTGGTCTTACGTAGAGAAGCGTTTGGAATTTTGCAGACTGTTTCTGACCCCCTTCACGAAAATTACTCTTAACTCTTAATTTCACTTTTAGAAATGAGATATGGAGATTTTAATCTTTAACTGGTATACCAAGCCTAAATAAAAAGTCGGGTTCAGAAAGCTGCAAAAAATATTTAATAGTTTGAGGCTAACATAACCAAATTGACACGGTTTGAATATTCTACAGCACCAAATACCTTTCTAGAACAATTGGCTATTTAAACCTTTGTGGACGGGCACAGCAAAACACAGCAGATTTTACGGGAATCTCGACTTAAGACGTTGAATGACGTTTTAACCCACGTTTTAGAGTTTAAAGCAGCAAAACTGACGTCCCACCAAGGGAGCCATAAGCTTCGCTGCGCTGTAGAAGTACCTGCGCAAACACAAGAAAACATTGAGGAAATAGTGCAAAATTCCGCGAACAAGTACCTCGGGGAAGAGAAGTGACGTGCTGGAACTGCAGGAAAACGGGACACGTAGGACGACGCTGTACTAAGCCCAAAAAAAGATCGGAAGAGCGTCCGCAAAACTAGATCATGTCGACCGAATGGAGCAAAAGTCAACCGCAACGATTCATGTCCCGGGGAATACAATTACAATGGCATAGCCTGTAAAACAGTTGCCAGCATTTATCTCGATGGCAAGATCGATGGACTAAGTGTTCAGTTACTGTTGACACAGGGGCAACGAAGACAGTAATCGGCGATTGGCAAAGTCTTAAAACTTCGTGATGACTGTCGCTTCATTTCCTATTTGGTCACCAAAAAGTACTCACGGGCAAAGCCAATATACGAGAATTTATGGCGGGCATTATAGAATCTCAAAAGTGAAAGTTCCATAACATTAAAGAATTGACAGTACCCAACCTTAGTTGCGGCTTAGATCAACTACATCGGAGGACAGTTCGAAATATGTAGAGGGCGTTGTCCGAGGAACAGGCGTATAAGTAATAGCGAAGGCTTCCACGGCCGGAGTCTATACTAAGATGCAACATTGGTCCAAAAAAATCCATTAACTGCTACTTCTATACGCAAAGAAATTTTAATACAACTTTTTTTTTCAAACATGAATTTGGCACCCTCTTAATTGTTTTTGTAATACATCGACCTAATCAAAAGTTGTTGCTCAAGTTATCCCTACCTGTAGTATTATATATTGAATCTATGTTAATATGACGTGCGAAAAAAACTCTCACCATGACTATTGGCATTGCAATTAACATTGGCTGCTGTGTCATCCAAAGATTTTTGGCTTACAAGAACAATTCATAAATTTGGTAAAGCCCATAAATTCGATTACTTAAAGCAACTTTAAATTGAAACAAAATATAAATCATGCGTTAGTTCTACCTAAGGAAAATACAGTGGTTTTGTTAGTCGTTCAATCAACGAAAAAGCTTATGGCTACAATATTTTAGATTGTAAAAACATTTCACTGATTTACTTAAAATATTGCAACGTAATTGTTAACCGCACATATTTTGTTTCTTCGTTAATTAAATTGAGAAAGAAAGATGATGAGTTCTAAAGAATATATAAATAATATCCGCCAATTTTGCATTTTATTTGTATTAATAAATTCAGATTACACTATGATTCATAGTTCCGACTTACATTAGTTATTTAGTTTCTACAATTTAAGAAATTTGATATTACATTCATTTGTTGATATTATGAGAGTTTTGTTTCTTCTATATTATCTTTGATTACGGTTGCAGTGCAATAAGAAAACTTCGTACAAAACTAGATTACGTGCCATTTTAATTTTCATTTTTGTTGTTTACACTTTCTTTATAGGAGATTTTTTTTGTATCTGTCGACAGTAGGTGTATCTTTTATTAAAAAAACACATTTTCTCTCTCAAAAAACAATAAAATGTGGTAGTGCCGGGGTTCCTCCAAATTCATGGTAGCAGTTGCGGGTTTTAAATGTGTTTGTGAAAAAGTTAGGGAAGCTTAATGCTTCAATTTGTTTTGGTCAACGGATTTTATCTTTTATCAAACAACCATTTTCCTAGTAAAGTTATGGATGTAAAAAGTAAGATCTTTCTATCCGTCTTTCATCTTTGCTCTGAAGTAGCGGGTCGTTTGCAGTTATCGCAGCAACTCTTGACATCATCTATGGCTACTAGACTTGGATACTGCGGTCAACCAAAACACTCCGAGATTATAACAGGTATTTAAAGTAATATTTATACCGTTTAATTTGCTATTAATTGCAAAAAGGCTTCGAATAAGATTTATATAACTATGAGTTAACGTCATATTATGTACCGTTGCTTCAACTTAGTGCAGTTTACAATCAAAGACACTTAGCTGAGTTTAAAACAAATAATTAATTTTCGACTAAATTGAAACTATAAGTTTCATTTCGTTTATGTATATTTTTTTGTTATATTTATGTAACTGCGAGTTATTGTTATTTTAACATAATTATGTAGTTTTACGGACACAAACGCTTTTGAATTTAATTTTTCTTTTATTGTAACCGATTATTTTGTTATAGATTTTTTTTATATATTTTGTGTATGAAGTTTTGTTTGTTCGTTGCATATTTTTTTGTTTTATTTGTTTTTGATTTATTTTAATGTAATAAATGTTAAATTGTTAATGTAACGGAGCTTTTACTCAATTAACCTGTTCTTCTTCTTCTTTTTCCATACTCCTTATACACCTAAGTGTGTCGGATTAGATTTCTTCTGATACCCACTTTTTCCATACCGTTTGGTCCCCTGCTAGGATTTTCATTTTTGCTATCTTCTTTCCTCTTCGTTTTCCTATTTCTTCTATTCTTTGTATTCAATTCTTTCTAGGTCTTCTTACTCTTCTTTTGCCTATTCTGTCCATCTCTACTATCTTTTTCGCCAATCTATTCTCATTCATCCGTATTACGTGTCCATACCATTTAAGCTGCCTCATTTCTATTTTCGTTGTTATTGTTTCTTTTTGTGTCATTTGTCTTGTTTCTTCGTTTCGTTTTCTATCCATCTTTGTTTTTCCTGCAATCCTTCTGAGAAATTTTATTTCTGCAATTTTTTATTTATCTTGTAATGTCTACGCTTCACTCGCGTATGTAAGAATTGGTATCACCACCGTGTTATACACACTTATTTTAGCTTTCTTGTCTATTTCTCGTTTTCTAAAAATTGTCTTATTTAACGCTTAATAGATTTTAACACATTTATTTAGCTTGTTATTTACATCCCCATTTATCTTTTCATCTTCTCTTATTACCCTTTCTAGATATTCGTATGTTGTTACATTCTCTAATTTTTCTTGTTTAATGTATATTTCTCAATTTTCTTTATTGTTCTTATTATTTATGATCACTGTTTTACATTTCTTTATATTAGTTTGGTTTTCTATTTTACCACTCCATATTTTTGTCAACTGTTTTATCTTTTTTTTCTATTATACCCTATATCTGTCTGGCTTTGTCTGGTTCTCGTCCTGGTATTTTTTAACAATCTGTCCATGATTACTATAAAAAGCAGTGCTTAGGCTTAGACTATCACCTTGTTTTATTTCTATTTCCAACTGGAAAAGGTCTGATTCCTCTACATTTATTTTAATTATTCCAATTATTGTTTTATAGATACTTCTTATCACCCTTACTAATTTCATTGGTACCTTTAGTTGTTTTAGGCAATAACAAATTATTTTTCTCTGTATTGAGTCGAAAGCTGCTTTTAGTTCGATGAATGTAACGAATTCTATTCTAAATGCTGCCTGTTTTTCTTCAAGTCTATTGTGAATGTGTCTTCTTTCTACTATTTTCTTTTGTCTCTAATGTTTCCTTGAATATATTTAGTAGCCATTCTCTTCCTTTCTCTCCTAGGAATTTTATCATCTTTGGTTCTATTTTGTCTTGTCCGCTTGCCTTTTCTAGTTTGATGGTTTTCATTGCTTCATCTAGTTTTTTTGTGTTTATATTCTCTAGAGTTTCTTTTTCTTCAATTTTTAGTGGTTTCCTTTCTATTTGCTTCTTCTTCTATTACAAATTTCACTGAGAAGAATTCTGACCATATCTTTAGTATTCTTTCAATATCTGTTTGTAATTCATTATTTTCTTGATATGTTTGTTCGATTCCTTTTCCGAAGTCTTTCCAGCTTTTTCTCTTTGCTTCTCGTACCACTTTCTTTGCTATATTTCGTGTACTTATGTATTTTTGTCTGTCTACTTCTTGTTTTGTCTCTTGATATCTTTTCCATGCCATTTTTTTGTTTTTGGCAGATTTTTTACTTCTTTATTCCACCACAGTTTTCTTTTTCTGGTTTTTATGTATTTTTGTTTTACAGGTTTCCTTTGCTATTTTATGTATTGTTTCTCTAAAAGTTCTCCACCTTTGTTGTAGTGCCCAATTTTCTTCTACTTGGTCCTGTTTACCTGATTCATTGTCTATTTTCTCTTGATAGATTCTTACCTCATTTCTTTGTTTATGTATTAGTATTCTTTTATATTCTTTTGGCTTTTCCCATACTAACTTTCTGTGTTGTGTGTACATTTACGCCTCTAGTATTGTTTTAATCTGATTAATTTTATTTTCCATTTCTTGTGTATATACTATGTAATCAACTATACTTCTAGCGTTTATCTTTATCGCTGCGATTGTATATCTATCTTTCAGCGGTTGTCTCCAGTGAGTATTTCCATTTTCTTAGTTGGCAAAACTCTATCATTTTCTTCCCATTATTATTCATTCTTTCTTCTCAATGTTTCCTCATGCAACTCATACCTTTATTTTCGTCATTTCCAATTCTTGCATTCCAGTCGCCCATGATCACTACCTAGTCATTATCTTTTCTCATTTTATCTAGAAGTATTTGTAGAACGGAGAAGAAGTATAAAATTTTTTGTTCTTCAGCTCCTTCTACTGGTGCTTATATTTATATTATACCAGTTTTTCCGTGCAGTGCTATTTCCAGTGTCATAATTCTCGAAATTATTCCTTTAAATTTACTTACTGCATTAACTACTTCCTCTGATATAATTAATCTTACTCCCTCTTTTGTGCTTTGTTTTTCATGTTTTCCTAAGTAGTATAATTTATATTTATCCGTTAGTAATTTACTTCCTAATCCTTTTTTCATTGTTTTGCTTATTCCTATAATTTTTATATCATGGTGTTTCATCTCTTCCACGATCTCGCATTCTTTTTCTGTTAACGATGTTATATTCCACGTCCTTATTCTCAAATATTTATTTGTTTCTGTTTTTATTCTTGCCTTTGCATCTATTTCTCTTTGTTTTTGTTTTACGATAAGTTTCTCTTTGCTAATTCCTAGTTTATAGCAGTCGCTTCCATTTGTAGCAGTCCTGACTGGTTTGTTGTTTAGTTTTATGGCTTGCGGTCAGAATTTGTTATTATTCGTAATTGTTTTTTTAACTCTTCATCATTTTTGTTTTAGGGCGATATTTCGTTTATTTAGTTACTTTTCTGGCGTTTTTCTTTAGGGTTCTTTTCTATTTCACTGTTTATCTCTGTTTCAGTTTTGTCTTTTGTGTTTGTATTTTCCGTGTTTTTAATTCCTGATTGTTGGATTTCCAGATGATTTTTTTCTTTTGTGTTTTTTTTTTTTAGTTGTACTGTCCACATGTCCTCGTTAATTTTTAGTTTGTTATATCTCAATCTTGCATTGTAGCCCTTCTTTCTTGTTTCTATCATATATTATATTAATTCCTTTCTTTCTTCTCTGGCTCGTTTTGAATAATCATCATTTAGCCATATATTCTTTCCCTTCAAATTCTTTGTGGCTCTCTGTATTTCCTGTTTTTAGCCAATGTTGTCAGATCAATCAAAACTGGTCTATGGTTTTGTTTTCTTCTACTTTATTTTCCAGTCTTTTTATTTCCTAGATTTCTTTTTCCATATCTATTTCAACTTTCATGTCTCTAAAAATTATTCTAGTTTTTTCTTTTAACTCTATATCTTGGTCAAATTCTGTTTTCTGTTTACCTTCACGCCCTGTATGCGATTAGCGCGTCCTCTTTTTGTCGTCTATTGTTATTTTCGCCTTATCTCTAATATTTTTTTAATTCCGTAAACTTTCTTAATTTCTAATTCTACCTTATTTGCTGATTTCTTAAGTAACTCAAGTAGTTCTTATTCGTATTTTCACGCACAAGTATATTTATTTGTTTTTAAAACCTTTAAAAATGTGTTAAAGCTTTGCTATTCAAGATAAATAGTATGATACTTTAACTCACACGTTGAGTTCTTCAATTAACCTGCTTGCGAGTCAATATTATTTGTTTTATTTTAGAATTCAGTGATTACACACTATAAAAGTAGGTTCTAATAGTGTGTACATCGCCGGACGTGTTTTCTGGTTGGCAAGGTCCAGAAGCCCTTATGAAGCTATACATCTTCCTGGCGCTCTTTTAAGTTTGGTTTATTTTAATTTGACATTTATTTTTGTTTCCTTTCGAGTTTTCCAAACAGTCACGTAGTTTTGAATATAATAAACACCCATCTTCTCTGACTACCGGCAAATACCTCGTTTATATTACTTTCATAGAGGTAATTTTCGTAATAACAGCTTTTGCAGGTAACAAAATCTATTGAGATTAGAAGAGTTCGTACTTAAAAATAAATTACTTTTTAAGGTAAACTAAGAGCTAATTACGTGTATAGAAAGAAAATAATTTACAAACAGATCGATTTTTGTTTCACGTTATTCCTTTGAACTGTTACATCATTAATCATATCATATATGTAGTTGCATAATAAAAAACGCTATAGGCGGGTTGCACAAAGCAAATCAAAAATGTAACAACTGATTATTCCTCAAAACAATTGCAACCAGCCAATGAAACCACGTTTATTGGTGATGTAACAATTGATTTCAGAAATAATCACTTGCTACATTTTTGATTTTCTTTGTGCAACCCGCCTTAAGTCTAATAAAATGATTACAATATCCAATGTTAGTTTATATTTATTGTTCATAAAATAAATCTCGTAGTCTAAAAGTATGACATAAAAATCTAAACATTTTTTTTCTCTAAAACTAAAAATAAAGACATAAGTACTTCAATTTCCGCAATTTTAACACAGGCAGATTTATCTTGAAACGCAACCTTCGTCTGTTGAGAAACTCTTGTAATTATAAAAGTTTATGCTTTTGATACTGGATTAACGTTAACTTAAATCGTTAAATTTTTTTGTTAATTGCTTGTGTATACTGGTTACGGGTATTTCGTTTTTGTTAGATTTATATTTTCAGATTAAGCCTGTGATGAAATTCATTGACAACAAACATAATTTAGGATCTATGTAATATAATATAAATAATAAAGTTTTACATATGTTTCGTGTCGGTTTTAAAATAAACTAGCATATCATTTCCTAATTCCTGTTCCGCTTAACCTCACAGGAAATCGTTTTAAAAGAAAAGCGCAAAGAATATTTTTTTAAATTGAAAGTATTTGAGGTTTGTAAATAAAAAAGCAGCGGTGTGGTTTCCGGTTCTTTGCCAAACCATAATTTGATTAAAATTTTATTTTCGATTATGTTATGCATACGTAATTAACTCATATTTTAAGCGGCATTTATCATTGTCGTGGGTAATTTTAAAGTAGCGTGCGTGTGTGCCAAAATGTGCTCATTAAGAGTTACCGTAACTGATATGTGACCTTTTTTTCTGAATTAGTACGTTTCGATGAATATCTTTTAGATCTGAACTAAAAGCTAAATAAATTACATCTCGGGACACCTTCAATAAAGAAGAAGTATAGAAGAAGAAAAACTCGAACGTTCTTATACCACGATGCCGTTAATCATTATCATTACGACCTGAAATTCCGAAAGGCAAAAGCCATTGTGTCTTGCCACAATCGTGTATCACTCAAAGGCAACATAACAACGAAAGACCGTGCACTAAGTTCAGCAAAATCTTGATAAGTGGTATCTCTTAACTGCACGGCTCGACGACCAAACGAACGTGCAGTGAATGGCGACTGATGGTTACAACTTATGATAGATTCAACTTTTAGATAAAAGGTTAATGGCACACATTATTGCATATGACAAAAAATTAACTTTTCTTTTTGTTCGTTACTTTAACATACGCTTAATTTCACTAAAATCTTTAATAACTATCATTACCCATAACGAACTACACATTTATCTTACATTTTATCTATTCTCAGATTCTTTACTTACTAATTTACTTGCAACATACTTTCTGTTTTCGTTACAAGAATTTACATTTTTTATTGCTTCGACCAATGAAACAAACAACGTACGTATTGCAGTTATACACGTGTAGGTATGTCCAGACTTCTTCTTGCAAGAATGTTACTCTTGTAGTCTTATTTTAAGAAACAATTTGTTATTCTAGTCAAGCGAAGACTGTAACGTGTAGGACTTGTATAGTTTTTAGAAATCCAATTTTTACAATTAGATTTTGTGCAATTATTTTTTATGCCAGTCATGATTACATTTTGCGTGAATGATAGTTGTTTAAATGCATGTGCCGATGTGGTCAGAAAATTAAATGAAAAGAATAATGTTTGTACAGTTTTCAACTAGGGCTTGTTAAAGAAACGAAACTAAGTACATTCTTAATTTATTTTATATTCATAAATAACAATTACATATATCGTTTTTTGACGCAACGTGTGTATCGTAAATATACATTGAGTTCTATACGCATCCTCACCACTGCGATTGCTTTTCTAAGTTAATTTATTCATCATTTAATCAAAAATTAAATTGAATACATACCTATAGCGTTTTGGTTTTAAACTATTGGAACTAATTTTAATACCAATTTAAATTTATTTAAAACTAACTATTTACAAGTAATTTAGAATTAATTTTTCGAAACGTAAAGAATTTTTAATTCAAATAACACTAAGATATTGTAACGATATTTAAGAAAAACAACGTTTAAGTAATTTATATATGACTATCACTCGATATTTATAAACACAGTTCTCTCCATTCGGGCAAATTCCTTGAGAATAAAAGCAGTAGTTATGGGACATTTTTCTGACCCGATGTTCTACTTGGACGATAACTGCAGACCAACGTCTATTTATCGGAAGATGACTTATAACATATTTTGAACTGTCCTTCAACCCAGTTGATCTAAACTTCTTTTTAAATACGACTGCAACCCCTCTCGACATCTCAAGATCTACGCTCACCCAATGTGCGATGGAGTAATCTTTTTGTGTTTGAAACAGATCTTATTGCTCTTCGGATGTAACTCCGAACCTAGCTTTTCCAAAACTTCCGTACATGCTCATAAACTTATCGAAGTCTACTCCATCAACTTGATTCCTGGTTCTGCTTGTTATTATCGTGGTTTGGACCGCCTAATGTACTTCGTCTGGCGCATAGGTTCCCAATCTTTTATGGACTACCACCTCCTTTACAAGAAAAAAAAATTCAAATCCTTCTTTTACATAATAGTAAATTATACCAATTTTATGTCTGTCTATTATAATCACAAATTAAAAATTAATTCTTTCTCTCTAATCGTGCTCGTGGTCGTGGCAGAGGGTCGTGTGATTATTAATTAATTAAAAATACAAAAACATATAATAAAAACATTTAATTCAGACAAAGCCCATACAAACTGTTAGAGTAAAATTATAACTTAACCAACAAATTCAAGACAATACACAAAACTGGAGCATTCCGCACTGGGGCACTGCATAAAGGCAACGACAAGACGATTAATCAAAATTAGTAAAAAAAATTATATTGAGAAACAAAATTCAATAAGTAACATTAATCAATCAATGCGATGGTTAAGACTAGTGGAGTTTTAACAGTTTGTTATTGTCGGGCTTCAATTTAGTTAACATCAGTAGCAAATCACCACGCTACTGCACTGAACCCACGCTCAGCCAAATATCATAAAGAAAGCGCAATTAAAAGTTTCTGTACTATTTCCCACTATCCTGTTGGCATCCATTTCTGAATTTTACTTTTAATTCTTCTTTAGTTGTGAGTTCTAAGAGCTCTTCTTCTAAATGTGATAATTCTGCTGTATCTGCATTTGCAAAAGGGTCTAAAACTCAGCTTGGTATATTCATATTTAAAATATCCTGGAATCGCTCTGTAAAATCAGCATGAATAGCGTCTAGGTGTTGGCAGTAAGTAAGTAAATCGTCCTGTTTTACCGATAATGCTGATAATGTAGGAAAATGGCTATATTCACCTCTTCCTAGATTTCGTTTGAATAGAAGAAGTTTTCCCACAAAAGCAGCTATAACGTTTTTTGTTTTTATTAAATTCAACTCATTACCTTGCAATTGAAATTGAAAATTAACATCATTAAATATTTTAAAAAGGTCTGTAAAGGTCCCGTACTGAGTCAAATAGATTAAAAAGGCGATTCAAACAAACACCTTTTAAGAGCCATCGTACTTCTGTGTGCAGCAGCAAGCAATTATAGTCTTCATCATTTTCACTACAAAGTTGCCCAAATAATCTGTCATTTAATGAATTGCTTCCTATATTGTTGACTGTTCTAATAACGTAATGGAGCGACGTATGCAAGCGTTCAGTAAGATTTTTTGCAACCAAGTGCTGACGATGAATAACACAATGTACAGCGAGTACGTTTGGTACTGCTTGTTTTAAATGCGCCATGAAACTCTTATGACGCTCCGTCATTGCTGGAGCATCATCCGTAGCAACTGATAAAATATTACGAATAGAATTTTCTTTCTCTTAGAAAAACAACGTACATGGTACCGTAAAACGGGGTTACTTTGGCAGGTTTTGACCTATTTTGGTGCTCTAAGTCAGAAACCGATTGCATAATCAAACTTTTTGAAATTTCATCGTGCCTTGTGCCTAATTGGCAGTAGAACACCTAAATATGGTTGGTTGTCATCCACACATGATGGAGAAAAAAATTTTTTTATTGGGTGCCAAAGTAGGCAGAATCTTGGGGTTACTTTGGTAGCACCTGCAAATCAAATTTACGTCAATGTAGAGACTGTATTAAGCCTTCATTGGCATCAAAAATGGTAAATTATGGGGGCAGCTTTGAGTTTGGTCTTATATTTGGGAAATTATTGAAGTTATAATGCATTTTTTTTTGATAATACATTTATTTATTACCAAGATTTAAAGAACAACTCAAAACAAATTCTAAAACTAAAATAAACATAAAGTATCTACTGGTTTCACAAAAAAAAACAAAGAAAAAATTAAAACATTCCTTTTACAGAAAAAAATTAGCATCTTTTAAAGAGTCATCACGGTCAAAATCTTCGTTTGTACAGAGGGAACAAACAAAAAATGGGTCCGTGCTCGTCTCATTGCAAAAGTCACAAATCTATTTTTTGCATTTACTGCAACAAATTCAATCAGGACCTCTGTAATTATTCCACTTTCTAGAGCAAATGGCGCAGACGTCATCTGTACCTTTAAGAACCCTTTTTGCTTGCTTTTTTATTGGCATTTTTTTAGGAACTGCAACTAAACTTGCAACGGGTTCGTCGTCACTATCATCGTCGCTACTAGTAAGAATCTTTCTCTGGGTCCCTGAAGGGCCAGCGACTGGTTCATCTGTAGATAGGTTTGATTGAGGTGCATCAACCTTGAGCGGTTTACCGGGCTCTATTTTCCTGCCACGTGTTTTAGTGACCTTTTCCTTATTTGATCCGCGTAGATCTTGAAGCAGATCAATTAGGCTCTCATTTAGGATACCAGCTTGGGCATTTGCGTCGTCTTGGTAGTCAGGAATTCTTTTAAGAAGTTCTTGTGGATTCAATGGACAGAGCCCTGTGGCTCGAAATCCAGATTGTGAATTATTGGACACATTGTCACTGACTGCAAGCCACAATCGATTTAGGAGCGTTGGAAAATATTCTTTTAGAATGAACGAAAACGATTTGGTTTCACTGCGCCATTTGTCTAGAATCTGACTCCATTTTTTTTTAAAGGGGACAAACACTGCCACATCCAATGGCTGCATAAGGTGAGTGCTGTTGGGTGGGAACGCAGTCATATAAATATTGTTCTCTTCACATGCTTCAATGACAGCAGGTGAAAAATGAGAGGCTAGATTGTCCTCAATAACAAGTTTTTTTTCAGGATTTTCAATGTCTTTAATTTTGGGCAGTAAAATTTGGAAAAAACATTTTTCACACTGTTTCATATCGAACCAGCCACTGGGTGTGTTGCTGTAGACCGTTCCAGGAGGATCTCTTTTTGTCCAACCTTCGTATAGATTTCCTGCCGTGTACACCACCATAGGGGGCAATAAATCTCCAGAAGCGTTTCCGCACACCCTTGGAATGTTGCTGAACTCTCACCACGCGTTTGGTTCCTCTTGGAACAATGACTTTTTTGGCTCCAGGGTCATCTTGGACAAGTTGATTTGGTCGTACCGGCGCACGTGTTCGTTTTATGTTTGCAGCCAAACGGACACTCAACTTGTTCCGGATGATGAAGTTTTTGAGGTAATCATGTCCAGGAACATTGTCATAAAACTCCTTAACATTTCGACCCTTTTTGTTTAAGTATTTGTGGATCAATTCGCGCGTATCAACTTTGGTAAACGGGAATTGCTCACTGCCACTAAAGTTTTTGTCAGTAACTGCTCCTCTGCAGGTGTAAATACGGTTGGATGACCTGGAGGGCGCGTATGCTCCCCCTTCAACTTGTTTTGAAGTGTCCCACGTGAAATTTTAAAGCGCCTGCTTGCCGCCGTCTGACTCATGCCGCCCCTAATGGCAGGCAACGCCCTTTGAAGGTCAGCTTCAGTAAAGTTCCTGTAGGTACGCGACCTCAACTTTTTTTTATAGTTTTTAGGCATTGCTTGTCAATTTATGCCTGTAATAAAATAGAATCTTTGAAAAAACGAAAAATATATATATAAACAAACAAAAAAACATTTAAAAGTAAATTACCAATAGCTGCCAAAGTAGGCCGAAGGTGCCAAGGTAACCCCGTTTTACGGTATTAAATATGGATTCTCCTTTTGTATCGGTTTCCAAATTTTTTTGCAAATAATAACTCTTGACAAATTTTTTTCTTCTTTTATGAATCGGATGTGAGCCAAGAGTAGTGCTTCTTTATTTGGTAAAGTTGATTCATCGAGTTGAATGGAAAATTTGGAAGTTTTCAAGTAATCACATAAATGATAATTCAACGTGTTTAGCCATTTCATCTATTCTTCTTTGCTCTGTATTATTACTAAAAAGAATTTTTTTATTATATCTGATAGTCTCTTATGATTAAGTACAGTTTCGATTACCTCTCTGACTGCGGCATAATTAATTCCTCACTAATTGTGTGTGGTTCTTCCGCTTTTGCAATTAATAATGAAATATTATATGAAGCACAAAGTCCATCTTCTTGTTCAGAACACGATGCAAAAAGGATTGATATAGTTGCCTGCTTAAAATTTTTCTTTTCAAGTCCTAGAAAATAGTATAAATCTTTGTCTTTTTTATCAGCATGTATTTTATTCAAATGCCCTTGGAGCTTAGAAGACTTTATAGCTTCATTTGAGAAAACTTTTTGGCAAGTTAATCACGTAGGTAGTAATTGGTTTGCTTTAGATTGCGTAAATCAATATTTCAAATACTCAATATTGTACTGCCGACATTTCTTCTTAGTTTCAGACATTTTCGAATTCACAATTTGTTACGATTTCAATACATTAACTTTTCAAACGATTCATAAAAAGTTATAAAACCAATGGCTATAATGCCTTCTTTATTTTATTAGTCACGCACGAGTATGAATCACTGACAAAGCACACAAAAACAATAAGACATTAGAAGAGCTATCTCTGCCTTTGAACGATTTGATTTTGAGCACGCAACAACTTGTATGCCTTTGTTTGTTTGCGGTGCCCCGATGTGTTTAACCGGTGCTTTTGTGAATAGTTGATCGGTATACCAGGAAAACGTGCAAGCACGAATCTCAATTTACTTTAGCTTAGTACTTTTCCCATTGTTTGCTTTATCTATTGAACCATACCATCACACTGAAGATGGAGAGACGGCGTCCTAGTTTTCTTAATTCCCAACAGTCGGCACGCTTCATAAAACTGCCCAGACTCAAAGTGGCGACCTTGGTCAGAATGCATTTCCAACGGAACGGAAAAAGTCTTTTACTAAAACGTCTGCTAATGTAGCTGATTCTTGACTTATGGCGTAAGCTTCAGGTCGTTTTGTGAAATAATTCATTGCCACTGAAATATTTGTTTCTCAAATCAGATTCTAGGAACTGCTCTACGATATTAATTGCTATTCTCTCTAAAGGGCTTGTCACGTTATATTGTTTCATTGGTGCTTTGCGCTTTATCGCTAGACCATTTTCTGATGCACAGACCGTGCACTTACGGGATGACGTCTGCTTTGCAGTTCACACAATAAAATCTTTTTGGTACTGTCTTCTTCATGCAAAAGTGTTCTTCTGATGTACCATCGTGCAGATGCTGCAACACCTCTGACAATCGGTTTTTGACCGCTACCAACTGTAGTCTGTTTTCGACACTTTCTAGGGATCGCTTAAAAAAACCATCTTCCACTCTCAAGGAGTCTCACTTCTTCCAAGGTTTGTTCTCAGCCGTTTGCTTTTCAGTTCAGAAGTAACCTCATTTCGGGATTGTTTTCTTGTTCGCGACGCAACTTGTTAGATGTCCGCTCGTCGTCAACCATAGCAGTTCATTGAAGACATTTGATCCTTTCTGCAAGTCACGAACAATGTCTGCAGTCTATCGGATATCGTCCTCTGGACAAAGCATTAGTGTTTCGACGACTACTTCCAGTATGGTGTTTCGTGTCGTAATCATATTCATGCAAAATATCTCGATCCATCTTGTCATTTGTCCTTCTGGATTACAAAACTGCAATAACCATTTCAATGGGGTGTTGTTCGTTCTTAGTAAGACAAACCCACACAGATAGGTAGATATTTAAACGAATTGTCTCATCATCACTCTTCTCATAAATTATCAATAGTGAATTTTTTAGTGTGTATTTCCTTAAAGCAACCCCTAAATGTTCAAAAAAATTAATCATCTAACCAAGGTGTTAGTCGCAAACAATTACAATAGAAAAAGTATTAATCGGTCTATTACAAAGTTTATGTCTGCCAAACCAAGAGTAACAGCGGAAAAAATGTTTACTAAACACAATATTGTTACTCGGTTTTTTACTTTTCCTAAATTGGATCAACTCTTAAATTAAGTAAAGAACATTATACCTTTTTAATCTGACGGCGTTTATAGCATTCCTTGCTCTTGTGGTCGTGCATACATAGGAAAAACAGGTAGACGCGTGCGAATTCATAATAAAGAGTATCAAAAGTGTAATCGTCTTAAGCAATCTTCAAAAAATTATGTTTGAAAACACTAAAGATTTTGGCGAATGTTTCTAATTATTATCAGCGAAACATTAGAGAATCGACGGGACCGGAATTATTTTTTGGATAACTTAAAATCGGCGCAGTGGCTAGTGCTGACTGTTTTAGTTAATGGAAAGCGTTTTTTCAGTTTTCATTTAATTTAAATTCTGCTCTTTTTTTGGTCTATTTTGTCAAAGGTTGGACAATATTGCCAAATCCGGGTACAAATCATTTATAGTAAGTGTACAACCCAAGGAATCTGCAAATTTGACGCTCGGTGATCAATCTTGAGCACGCTTATACTGCTCGAACTTTGTCTGGGCCAGTTTTTACTCAATCTCTAAATACAATATGGCTAAGGTATTGCTTTTTTTCTTGAAGCTCAGTTTTGAATTTGCCCCACGTAGTCGTTGAAACATTTTCTTCAGATTGTTCAAATGCGTTTCAAACGACCTTCCAACCACATTTGCGTTATCATCTAGATAAACTAGACACGTCTTTCAAAACAATCTTCGCTAGATGATCTCCATCAAACGTTCAAAAGTTACAGAAGTGTTACACAGATCGAAGGACATAATAGTGAACTGCTAGGAATCAAACCTAAAAGCTGTCTTTTCCTTGAGTTCCAATTCTACTTGGCAATAACCACTCTAAATCCAACCTGGAAAATCACTGGAATTCTGTCACGGTTTCAAGGTATCGCCAATTCTCAATAAAGGGTAATTGTTCTTTTTTGTCAAATTGTTAAGCTGTCTGTACGCCAAAGGAAGTCGGTGTGGATGTTGTCGTATCGGGCGAACGGCTACGGTAATAATTTTGTGCTTCAACACGTCAGTTTTTTTAGTACCATTTTTTAGTGTTAACACATCTTGACACTGGCAAAATAACGCTCTAACTGTAGCCAGCTGGTTTTGGCTAAGGTTTTGGCAAAAAATGTTTAATAGATGTTGTAGGCACTTCTTTACTAGAATTCACGCATCTCATAATTTGAGATACTGACGTACATTGGCCTACCACGGTCTTCTTTTGCAACGTTACTAGATCTGAGCTGACATTCAAAATTATTACTGTCATCACGTTTTTTACTTATACTAAAGTTCTACCAAGGAGTAGTCTCCTTTCAACCAAGTCGCTCTTGCGATTAGCGTGCCATCAGCACACTTTTAGCTTCCAGGCAGAATCACGTTTTTACTTAATAATACTCGCAGTGCTGCTTTCTCTGACAAATGGAAAGTAATTTCTTAGCCGTCAATCTTAAGGGTATCGTTCTTCATATCAAAATAAAACCCATACTTCTTTATAACATCTATTCCGTGACGTCTGCTACCAGTATTTGATGGTTGAATACTTCGTTTCCCAAATAAATGGTCATTTTTATTTGTCGATAACTAAATATTTTTTCGCTCGTCGCCGTTCGAAGTCATACTGTTACTGAGGGTTTTTTGTTATTTTTTAATAACATGTCAGGACAAATAATAATGGTGGTCGTTCACGTGTCAACCAGTAACACTTCGTCCATTAATAAAGCCATTGCAATTACTCCATAGGCGATGCCATTTGAATAGTAACCTGCAATGCCTGACTAGATGAAATTAACTTATGTTTCTTTTGGTCAACTCGTTCCAGACTTCTAAGCGCTTTCTCGTCCTCTTCTTAAGCTTAACACAGGGTCGTCACTCTTCTTTCCCAAAGCATTCAACACGCTATTTTCTCGATGCTTTTTTCCGTCTGCGTGCGTATTTCTGCAACAGAGCAAAATTTATGAATGTCTCGGAGAGATTTTTATTTTGCTGCTTCAACCTCCAAAGCATGCGTTCAAGCTTCATTCAAAGTCTTAGGTCGAGTTAGCTGCAGAGTCAACTGCGTTTTGTTGTCTTAAAGTCCATCTACAGAAGTCTGTATAGCCGGTTGTTACAGAAAGTTATCTGGCGCCATAAGATACGCCGTGATAGCACATAAACATTCACAACGCTAGTTGGTTATTAAAACCGCGCGCCGTTGTCATTGCACTTGTACCAAACCTCCAGAGATGACACTAAAAACCTACTATAAATAAATGGATCATGGCACACATACAAATTTGAACAAAATATAAGTTTTTAATTCATTGTTAAACCCAAATTATGTATGTTCCTAATCTGATCAGTGTGGCAAAAATGGTGAATGCTATTCCAGAGATTTTTATTTAACATTTTCTACATTTAAAACGTTTTTCTTCTTTAAGAGTATAAAAAAGCCACACAGAACCAGTTAAGGTAAGTAGAAAGAGTAAGTAACAGTCGTTTTTTCTTGTACGTTTTATACTTTGCGTGTATTAGGCATCGTAATTAGAACTTATAATTGCTTAATTGCTGTGATGCAGGAAATAAAGCAAGCAGCGGTGCGGTGCAGAAAAAAAGAATAAGTATATTAGAAAGAGAAGTGAGAAAGAAAAACATTATAATAAAAGGAATAAAAGACAATGAAAATGAGAAAGAAACGTAAGGCAAAGTTACTACAGTAATACATATATTATATAATAATTTTTGTAAAACACTAAATGACCGAATCTTTATTATTAAATTTCTATGATTTAATGAACTACAACAAACTAAAAACACACGCGAGCACGTACTAATCACTTGTTTATTTATCGAGTGTAAGATGGTCCTACACCTGACGAATTTTAAAACTAACTATTTACACGTAATTTGATAAGACTATCACTGTATATTTATAAACAATGTCCGCAAATAACTTTAACTTTATTTGCCTGCACTTGATACCCTTGTTTATTTTAACACATTCCCTTGCACGACGTATTTATTTAAACGCCCACGTGCTACTTCCTTTTATATTTTATTTATTTTTACCTTATATTTATAAGGGCACAGATCAAACTTCATCTTAAAAATAGTAATAAACTCATATTGAACTCGACAGGTAAAATATCTCAAATGCTTCCTTCCTTGTTCCAAAAACAAATTTCCTACACTTTCATTTCAAGTTGTATACCAAATTCCTTGTTCATGTGGTTTTGTTTATATCGGTAAAACTAGTCGTTCCGTCATTACACGTATTATTTAGAACATAATCGTTGTGTAAAAAAAAACATTTCCAAATCTGCCGTTGCTGAACATTATTTTACCACAGGCCACAATATAGATAGAAATCTCCATTTGTCTTTAATAGGAAACTTCGGGAAAGCATAGAAATCATCAAACACCCCAATAACTTTAATCGTGACAATGGTTTTGAAGTATTCCCGGTTGTTACTGGTTTATCGAAGACGCTTTCCGAACGTAACCCACTCAGAGTCGAGTTCCGCTATTCTTCTTATATAAATTCGGAGACAACTTCTTCTTAAGTCACTTCTGTGAAGTTAGTCAACAAGTTGATTGCTTAACTCTGCATCAACACGGTTCGAACCCGGATGACGTTCTAATCTTAGCATAGACTCCGGCCGTGGAAGCCTTCATTACAATATCTTGTGTTGTCAAACTTTTGTGAGCTGTAGGAACTAAGCCGGGCACAACTAGTCTTTAAAATTCGTTTACCCGTCATGTTCCTTTAGGGGAAGGGGCGCGTAATTGTACAAATCAGGAATATGCAACGCTCGTCAATACTTAAAAATTCTATGCGTACTAGTCTTCTTGAACAGCAGTTTCTTCTAGTTTTGTTGTTACCGTTTGTAGTTTTGATTTTATGGCAATAGTATTTATGCCATAACTACCTATCTTCCGTTAATTAGTTAAAAGTAAACATTAAGAAAATTAATGAAATCTTAATATTGTTTTAGAGTTGGTTCGACACCACAAATATAGAATGGAAGCATTCCAAACAATTTAACAACGATCCCTTTCAACGTTTATCAATTTTGCACAACGCAAAGTGAATTCAACGCCAGTATTTTTGTGCCAAATTTTGTAAATGAAGATGTGCAATTATCGCTCCCAGGTAATCAGTTTATTTAGTCTAAGCGTTAAATAAAAACATTTTTTTCAGCGAAAAAAGCGCAGTCCCTATTAGATCTTAGAACAATTGAAGATAACTTACCTTTAGGTCACGAAAAATTTAACCAGTGGCAGCCGTGGATGTCCCAATCGATCACGGAAACAAACAGCGTGATTCTACCAACTTATCCAAGCAAACAAGATTTGAATCCACGCCTATCAAAATATGCATCTGTCGATGCATTAAACGACATTAATCGTAATCACCACATCATTAAAAATCGTTCGGGTTTTTATGCGCAACCTGTGGCTAATTACGGTGTACCTATTTATTATGGACCTCTTGATGGACCCGATTTTTTAATTTACAAGAAAAAATTGGATAAGTTGAACAGTAAAAGTTCAATTAGTAATACATCTGTCGATGACGTACAAAAATATCGCGACGTTGCGCTCTAGTTCTATGGATGTTAGAAGTATATGACTTAATGTGATTGTTACTTAGGTCTAAAAAGTATTTAATAATTAAATGTACAGCAGGTGCTTCTCATGACGTATTGTTGTGATTTGTTATTTACATATATAACACTGTAACGAATATTTACTTAATAAATTTGACGTTTATTTAATACCTCGATTTAAAAAATAACAATAGAAATTTCAAATATTATAATAAACTTTTAGGTTGATGAAGCCCAAGGCGGTGTCATCGGTTGTGGATTTTGTAAATAGGACAGAACAACGGCTGATATTGATAACATAAAGGAACTAAGAATCTGAAAGGCAGTTCAGATTAGTTACTTGTACATAGATGTTTTCACTTACCTGTTTAGTGTCGTCCAGTAAACGAGAATTGGCAAAACTAATGCAAGAACAGTATAGCGCTACCCACGCACACCATTTCAGTCTCATCATGAGACCACACATACTGAATATCATTCCTGAAACAAAAAATAGAACTTGTAGCATACGTTAAGAGGACAGTGTCTACTCGGTGAATAATATAAAATACATTTGGTAATAGTGAATAGTAGTAAATAACAAATGAATATATTGTTAGCGATTTTTACTCCTAAGTAAAATATAAACATAGACGGTGCATAAAATACAAGTAATAACCGACATCGCGGTGAGTCAGACCTATGTATACAGGTTTATACAGGAACGCACCAACTATAAAAAAGTGCATCTAATCAACAATTTAGTTCTGTTATGCGTGATGTGAAGTGCATACAACAAATTTTCCTAGTCTTGGACAAAGAGTATAAGTATAATTTTTTGTGTTGTTACGCTCTTTAATTTAAATTTATTTAAGCTAAACTAATGAAAGAATCCACAAAAATAAATATTTAAAAAAATGCAAAAACACTAAAAAGCACAGATATCTAGATCGATGAAGATTATCCTAAAGAAGTACCAGGAGGAAAGTAGAAGATTGATACCGTACATGAAGGAGACAAGAAATAAGAGATATAAAGCGCAAATAAGGTATGACAAACTAATATTTAATAACGAAACATATAGAAAATGGAGAGACAAGTGATAAAAATAGACAAAAAAGGACTGTAAACGAAAGATCTCTAGAAAGTGATAAGTTTCAAGAACATAAAAAAAAATTAACAGAACTGACCCAAAAAAACTACTAAACACACATAAAGCACAGAATAACAAAGACGAATATAGCAATGAACGGTTTACAGGAAACGCCCAAATCAAACGGAAAGAAAAAAAAGAAACAGTAAAATATAAAAGAAAAAAGAAAATGAATAGGATTAAAATAGGAACATGGAACATTAGAACATTATTAGAAACAGGTAAAATGAAAGAAATAGGTAGAGAGATGGACCGATACAAAATCAGTATATTGGCACTACAAAAGATAAGATGGGGAGGCAAAGGAAGAGCAGAAGAAGATTATGAACAAATTAATACAAATGAACATATCCATAATAAATGCTTATGTATGCACTCACAGAAAGAGCACCAATAAAAGAGAAAGAAGCTTCAAACTACAAGAAAGTTGTGAAAAAATACCTAATCACGATACGTTAATAGTACAGGGAGACTACAATGCAAAAATAGGAAGAGAAGCTTTCATAAAAGACGTGGCTGGTAAAGAAACTATCCACGAAATAACAACAGATAACGGCATAAGGTTATGTCACTTAGCAACACAAACTGACCCGTATATTATAAGCACGAAATTTAAACACAAAAAAGAACATAAAACCACATGGAATATACCTGTGAAGAATAAAAGCAATCAAATAGATCATATTTTAATTAAAAAGAAAAGAGAGAGCATGATTGAGAATGTAATATCATACAGAGGAACCAGCGTAGAAACAGATCACAACCTGGTTATAACAAAAATGAAACTAAGAATGGTTAAAGAAAAACATAGACAACAAGGTAAAAAGAAATGGGACATAGAAAAACTAGAGAAACAAGAAGAAAAAAGACATACGAAAATGAGATAAACAACCTACTACAGAGAACAAAAAAGAAAGTATAGAGAAAGAGTGGAATACAATAAACATAATTATAATAAAATCAGCAGAAAAGACAAAACGAGTTAAAAATAGAAACGGATGGTTTGATAATAATGAAAAAGAGAGAAGCAAGAATGAAATGGATAGGAACCAGCCAGCAAGAGCATTACAAGAATTACAAGAAAATAAAAAAAGAATGCGCAAAATTAATGACTGAAAAGATACGTGAGTACATCAACAAACTAATGGATAAAATAAAGAATGATAATAGAAGCAATACTAAACTATAGCAACAGTTAGGGACGCAAAAAAAATTAAGATTTTTTTCTCACAACTTCAACCGTGAGGATGGATACATATTAAGCAACACATGGAGGTCTACGCTGCGTGAAGAACATGTAAGAAGTCACCAGACGTCTATAAACGCAAATTAACAGACCAGAACGGACAGGGATCAGCGAAGCGGAGCCGTAAGACGGTATATAACAAGGAACGCAAAACAGTTACATCAGTCTTTAGAAATCTTCTGAACAAGCTGACAGCATGATCAGCGAAACGTTAAGAGAAAGTTTTGTGACGCGGCAAAACCCGAAAAACAGTGTTACAAGAATAATTAAAGCCAACAGAACAAAGTGGTACGGACACGTGCAAAGAAAAGAAAACGATGCAATTATAAACAAAATCATGAAATGGAACCCATTTAACATTGTACAGAGACAAAGACCTAAACTTCGCTGGCAAGATCAAGTCATAAATGAGATTTAAAAAATGAGAATAACCAGAGCAAAAGAAAAGATGCAGGATAGGAAGGAATGGCAGGAAAGACAAAGCAACACATCAACTTATAAAAAAAACACAAGCAAACAAACTAGAAAGCATAGCAGAGTGACTAACTGCTATGTAAAATACACAAGTCGAAGGAGCGGTTACAATTCCACAAATGAAATGTATAACTATATAATATATATATAATTGCTTATTTGAAATAAAAACATTTTATTTGTATTGAAGTGGTCAACTGTTTTAATTTTTTTTCTAGAAGAGACAAATTTGGAATACAAAAGTCCTATTGCAGAAGAAAGGTAATTAGTACTATCTTCACATTAAACTTTCTCTTGTCTCGTCTGCAACTTTTCTCTTTCTTAATTGCTCTACTGTGTAGACTCAGTTGTTTACTTTTCCAGAATATATAAAAAATTTATTCTGTAGTTTTTCTAAATTTTTTTTGAGTAGTCGCGATGAATCTAAATCTAGGTTTTAGATTTTGGTTGCAACTTGTCTTACGTTTTTTGCTCCATGTTCCATCCTCCTTATTTGTTGTCCTATTTTTCCAGAACAGTTGTGACACTTACCTCTCTAAGAATGATTCTTATTCCTGCTTTTAGTTATATTTCTGTTTTCTACAGTTTAACGTCTACTTGTGTTCTCTTCATCTGTTTTTTTTAGTATTCCAATTTGTATGTTTATTTGTTCACCTATGTGTTACAAAGTGATCCTTGTTTCCCCTTTACACTTCTTTCTCTTTTCATTTTTTCTCTTATCCGCTTGGCTGTTTCCTTCTTCTCCATACTTCTTCCATGAACTCCGCTTCTTTTCCGCTTTCTTCTACTTTCTTAACCTCTTCTCTTAACCCTTTCGCTGAAGGAAACGGATTTATACGCTAAGTTATTTTGCTGTTATAGTGCAGAAACCGGATAATTTCATACGACCTACTCAGGTGCAAACCACGTAAATTTCATAAGTTCGTTTTAGATCATATTTGGGATTACTATTGTTTCATACATATTTGATTGTTCACCGTTTAGCTCGTACTCGTACAAATTTGTAGTTGACTGCGGGAAACAATCGTTTGCCGCAGCAAAAGAGTTAACTCCCTCCATTCATTCCTCATGTGTTTAAGGTAATCTGTCTCTTCTCCACATAGTATGCGCATTCTTTCTTTCTTTTTCTTCAGTATTTATTTCCTAACTCTTCGTTCCCACATTTGAATCTTGCTATCATTTTTTTCTTCTTGCTTTTGTTCCCTTCTCTCTTTAGATATTTTGGAACCCCTTCTTTTTTGATATTCTTATAATTTACATTATATCTGGCTTTTTTATCTTTGTCCATCTTTCCTGTTTTTCACTATCTTTCCTTATTATTTATTCTCTTACCCCTACTCCCTTTTCCCTTAATTTCTCTACTTTTTCTCTTGCGTACCCGTTTCTTTGATAATATTCTTCTCTGTCACTCTGCCCATACTTCTCTCTTCCTCTCTTTATCTCTTTCAAACGATCCTGTAGTCACATTCGGTTCTTTCCTTCAGTTCTTCCTTGTATTTTATAGCCGTTTTTTCTATCTCTACTCTTATTTTTCCACTTTTATAATAGACCCCGGTGTTTTTCTATCTGATCCGAATACCCATTTTCAGTATTTTTCTTGTATCCATTCTTCCCCTTTACACTCCTTCCATCATCATATTTCCGCCTCATATATCATCACACTTTTTATTAGCTTCTCAAACAGCAGCCTTCTTTTTTCTATGGCAACCCCAAACAACTTTCCCCCCCGCACTCTACACTTGTCCTATTAACCTGTTTTCTTTCGTCACTCTTTGCTTTATGTGTTCCCCCTTCTTATTATCCTGCTTCAGGTATGTAAATTCTTTAACCTCCTGTATTTCCTCCTCCCTCTATGTCCACTCCTCTTTTTTGTTCATGTATTTTTCCAACGTCTTTATCATCTCCTTCATTTCCTTTTCCTCTCTAGCCACCTACACTATGTCATCCGCATACGCCAAAGAACACTTTTCCTATTATTATCTATCCTATCTGTTGTTCTTTCATTGTCTCTTCCAAATCCCCCATATATACTGCAAACAGGCTTGGGCTCAGTGGACATCCCTGTCTCAAACCTCTCCTTGTACGAATTTCTCACTCTCTTCTTCATTAGCTTTTACCCTGCTTTTCGTTTCTTCATAATTTTTTTCCATTATTTCTATTAATCTTTTATTTATTTTTTTCCCCTTATGTATTGCCACAGTTTCTCCCTGTTCACTCTGTCAAATGCGACTTTTAAATCTACGAATAGTGCCACCATTCCCCCCCTTTTTTTCTCTAACTCCCTATTCGCCAAGTGTTTCAATAATAATAATATATGTTGTGTATCACACCTCTTCCCTTTCTGAATCTTTCTTGTCGGTCTGGTACCAAATTTTTTTCTTCTATTTTCTTCTGTAGTCTTCCTTGTAGCACTATCGCATATAATTTGTATGCCGTGCTTAATAATGTCACCCTTCTGTAATTCTTCACTTCCTTTCTGTCTCCTTTTTTGTGTATCGGGCGTATTATTCGCTGTCTCTATCTGTCCGGGAAGCTTTCCCTTTTTCATATTTTATTTACTATTTCCTTTTTGCTCATTTTCTTCCCCGTTTACGCACCCTTCGCCTTGTATCTCATCTTCTCTTGTCGTCTTCTCTTTTTTTATCTTTTTTATTGTCTCTATTACTTTTTTCGTTTATTTTCTCCATCTCTTTCCCGTGTTACTACTACTTTCTTTGCTTTTCTTCTTTTTTCTGATTTTGTTCTTTTAGCTAGCAACAACGTTTTTATCTTGGATATAACAATTCGCATAGAATTTAGTATTAGTGAGTTTTTCTCAATTTCCCATTCTAATTCAGAATCAAAAGGCTTTTGTTCTCATATTAAAGTCATTTGACGCACATAGTTCTCACATCTCTACAACATATTTGAAACGTTCTAAAAATTTTATTTAAATGTATCTTAATAAACAAATCCATTTGTGTGTTATGTATGTATATTATAAGTGTCAGCTTTATTAAACCGACAAATTCTTTAGCAATTATCTTCAACAAAATACACGAAAGTGTATCATGACAATATAGTAACCAAATTACACTAAAACCTGAAAATATTATTGATTCAGATTGTATTATAAAACTATAAAATTGCAATGTAAAACCTAAAAAATAATTGAGTTATGCTTGCAGCGTATATGAGTCGATTTTCGTAATTTGATTAATTAAAAGCGTCATTAATTTGCGTAGAACTTGATATTAAAGTGTAAGTATTTCAATTAAGACCCATTTGACTTTCTATAAAAGATAATGTGAAATGCATTCTGATGTTCCTGGCAACGTAGAATTTTGTTCGTATACCTATTCTTCAAACACCTGACGGCACTTAACAGATGTAAAGTGAGAATTTGAAAAAAAAATGTTTTAATTGCTTAAACAGGCAAAGATAAAATATTAAGTTTAAAGAAAACACAAGTGGTTGAAAGAAAGGATATTTGAAATAACATGTCAGTGATGACAAACTAAGCACACATACGCACCCTATTTCTTCCGAACTAATGGTTCTTTATACACAAAAAAACGCCTTACCACACGGAGCGGCCTTTCTAAATTTTAAAATAGTTTCCCCGGTACTCCGCTTTGTATATTAGCCAGGAGAAGAGAATGTAGAAGGGAAAGGACTCGTTTTATGTTCAAGTATTCCCCTCTTGTCAGGTCGGATAAGCCACGAGAGCACAATAAATATTCAAACCAAGGGATCTAAGGGCCTTCGTTCTTACAAAGCGTTCACGTCACACGGTATTGCAGTGCAAATTTATTTTTTTTCTGTTCTAAAGACTGAACTTCCTCCATACCCCCTTATGTTGTAAGTCAACTATAAATGTAAAGTACTTGGGTTCTGTTTCATGCACGGAAAGGATAATGTTCGAGGATATGTGATGCGAGTGATAAAGAATCCACAGCTGCTATATTAAATTTCTATTATAATTTTATCATACTAAATTCCTTGTCCTTTATTTAATTACAATACGACACGACGATTCTTTATTTTGCAAATGTATGTACGTATTGAATTTTTTCAGTTACGATTCACTAATGAGATCGGCTTTCTGTTAGTTAATCCGTTTAATGTATATCGGTATTTCTAATGCTTAGATTATTGTGCTTTGGTAGTGCTTCTGTTACTTGATGCGAGATAAGTAGTAAATTCCAAACAATATATAAAGCCTCCGCGATACAATTAACCGTAGATCCTTCAGTATAAATTTTCCAGAGGTAAACTACGACATAACAGATGTTTCCAAAATACCTTAAGGCATTTAACACAAAACTTTAATCAGAATTTCACAGGTGGAGAGTGGTGATTTAAAATTTTTTGTTTATGTATAGCTTTTGCCACCTTTTTATTGATTCGGTGCTTTCTTACATAGTTGCAGCTGCAAGATGGAAAACTAAATTTATTAAGTGAGAAAGCGCTTGATACGTACACCTTTTGAAAAAATAAAATAAACCTATAGACGAACAATTTAGCCCAGAAAATATGTATGTAATAAATATTAATAAAATAATTTTAAAAAAAAATTAAGTAAAAAAATACTATTACATATAAAAGAAAATAAATTAAATTATGCAATGAGTCTACTCTACTACTACGCTACTTTAGGTACAAGTTGTATATGCTCAAAGTTTTTTTATTATAAACGACAAACACATGTTCAATCAAACAAGAAACAAAATACTATGTGCTTTTCTGAGTCTATTTCGGTGACAAATGACAAAATCAAGTTTGTCCAACTACAATATAGATATTTGTGCACGCTATAAAACCAAAAATACAAGCGTTTTTACAAAAGATGTTACTAATTATTTATATAACGCATTATATTAATTATATATTTTCATTCGTAAAATGGATCCATATATTATTGGTAATTAAATGTAGGTAAATACAGTCTTCCAATAATGAAAAAATATTCAAAAAATTGTATTTAATTATTTCGGCTAATAAAAACTTTTAGCCATTCTCAGACTACAAACTACAATTAAGAAACACAAAAGATGTATAAGATGTACAATCGCCTTCAACCAAAATGACCGCTTAAGATCTTACCTATTCACATTCTAATGGTGTGTGGTGTTTCCCATTAGAAGCTTAAAGCCAATAAACCATTGTAATTTTATTACCTGTCTAGCTAAAGAAATAATAGAAATACCAGATTGGTATTTATTTTAAAATTGTAAATGTATTTAATATTTAAAAAGTTTATTTTTAGAGAATTTATACCTTATGCAAGCTATTAATTCGAGAATTTTTGTTTATATCAGATATTTATATAGAATATTGCTTCTACTAATACTACTATCATTACTAGTGTATTCATTACATATTTGCAATTACTATGCATAATTAATTAAATCATTTTAATAGTGGACTGATTAAAAATACGTCAAATGGTCCATTAAATAAAAAGCCATATCGTTCTGATCTTTAGCACAAAACGACCTTCAGATTATAAAATGGATACTATTTAAATTTTTTGTGAAATAACGATTTACTTTATCGTTATATAAACTGAAAAAATCGTTTTTTGTAATAATATCGACTAATTTAAATCATCGTTTTAAACTAAACTAAATTTAAACAAGTTTAAAGTAGATTAATACCTAACCGCTTCTCTTATTAGTTAGTAGTTTTATTATAAAAATATGTTTATTGAATACATAAAACGTTACAATTAATATTTCGTATATATGTCGTTAATCTGTTCAGCATCAAGTTAATTAATTTTTTGCAGTAGTCAGATCCTCGGAAACGTTCCTAAAGTTCATTTGCAACTTGCGCTACATTATTTAAATTCAGAGGCGTAGCTACATATACAGCGCCCTGGAGCAAATCAGATCTGTGTTCCTCCTTTTTTTTCTCACAAATGTTTCTGTTATTCTATTCTTCTATTTACCCCTGTGCACATAAAAGTATAAACGTGTATTACCTTAACGGTTTTGGAGCTCTTTTCGAGTAGTAAGTTTTTAAGTTCACAAAAAAATTAATTTTTTTTTCTGAAATGTATACTCTTTTAAAAATTGAATTATGATGGACCGAGTTACGATTTATTATACATAATAAAGTGCAACATAGATCTGCATTTACTGTAACCGTATTTAATTCAGTTATATTGGAAAAAAATTGTTCGGACCTGGAAAAATGATTATTATATGGGAAAGCTGAATTTTTTGCATGGTTATAGATCCCCCCACCTTTCCATTTCAGCCACAATTACGACAAAGTTTTATTTCTGAGTGGTGCATATCCTCCACATCGAAGAATCTATCATTGCATAGAAACACACCAAACTATTAAGTTTTTGGAGGAGTTATATCGTTCTCATAGTAATTAAAATTAACCAAGATTCGCACGAAATACACACGATAATGAAGTTGTAGCAACAAGATATGCCATTACCACTTGATCCATTTGAATAGAGTAGCTAATCTTCGTGTCGACTTTGGTCACAAAATTCCCACTCACTCTTGGTGTTGTAATTTTAATGTCACACAGTATATTATATAAAAAAAAGTATTTATTCGTTAAGTATTGTCAAATTGTGTGCACGTTTATTGATACATTGATTAAACATCTTTTTTTATATGTAGGAAACTATGAAGTTGTTAGTTAGATAGTGTAGCGAAACTATTTATTAAAAACTAATTTATTTCAACGACTAAAAATACGTTTACTTATTCTAGAAATATGTACACTTTTAAATTAACCGAACTAATTAAATGTAATAATATTTATTGAAAACACTTACACTAATTTATATCACTTACAAGAAGATAAGATAACGTCCGCGAGTAGCTTCACAATTGTTTACACTAAAAATCACGTACACGATTATTCTCGGTCAATTTATCTAGACACACGCGTGCTAACGATTTATTTCCACTTGCTAATCTTCTTAACACTGATGTATTCGCATTCCAGCAATAACTGACCTACGAATTGTTCCGTCGGTATATATACACATCGGCGAATCCTTCTCGAGGGTTGCCTACTTTTTGCTATATTTTCTAGAAAATGGATAACAGCTTCTAGAAGGCTCTTGCATTTGCAAATAAGTTCTCGAACGTTTCACTGCCCTCTTATTAGGACTGTTCTGTCCCAGAACAGGAGACTGGATGCGACACCGGTAAAAAGGATCGTGGCGATAGCGGCAGCTTCCTCCATTTCGGCAACTTCCTTGACCATAAAAGTAACAGTCAATGGACTTTTCCTGACCAAATATTCCCCTTGGTTGGTAACTACAGACCAACACTTGAATGCCTGTTTCTCGGAAGACGACTTCCAACATGTTTCGAACTGTCCTCCAATTCAGTTGATCTAAGCCACAACCAAGCTTGGGTACTGCCAATTTCTTAACATGATGGAAATCTATTTCTCTCTTGAGACTCTATAATGTTCGCTACAGATCTTTGTATAACGGCTTGACACGTGAGTATTTCTTGGTGACCAGATAGAAAACGAAGCGTCCGTCACCACGTAGTCCTAAAACTTTTCCGACTGCCGATTGCTGTCTTCGTAATTCATCTAGCTGCCAAAACTTCTTTTTAAACACGACTGCAACCCCTTTGGACATGTCAAGATCCTCGCTCACGCAATGTGCGATGGCGTAATCTTTTTGTGTCTGGAACAGGTCTTGTTGTTCCTCGGTGGTAACTCCGAACCTAGCTTTTCCAGAACCTCCGTATAAGTTCAAAAACTTCTCGAACTCCATTTCTTCGATTGGATTCCTGGTTCTGCTACTTATTACCCTGGTTCGGACCTGGACTTGCATATTGTTGTTATCGCCAGCAAACGGGGCTAGACGATCGACGTGGACCACTTTTGGCTTGCTTCTGGGCGGTTTTCGGATGCGGTATATGACGTCGTTAATACGCTGCACGACTTCGTAAGGGCCCTCCCATTGCCTTTGCAGCTTCGGAGACAAACCACGTCTCCTTTGAGGATTATACAACCAGACCATATCGCCAGGTTGAAACCCACCATTTTGCGCCTTGACGTCATATCTTGTTTTCATCCTGTCGCTGGCAATTTGTGTGTTTTTACGGACCTCTTCATGTACTTCGTCTAGCCTCTTGGCCAGCTTGCTGACGTAATCTTCTCCAGCAACTTCTTCTTCCGGTCTTCGCCCAAATTGAAGGTCGCATGGCAATCGTATTTCACGACCGAGCATTACACAGGATGGTGTTTGGCCTGTGCTTTCGTGAACGGATGATCGGTATGCCATAAGGAAAAGGTGCAAGTACTGATCCCAGTCTCTTTGGTGTTCGGACACTACCTTGGCTAAGTACTTGCCCATTGTTCGATTTATCCGTTCAACAATGCCATCAGATTGAGGATGGAGAGGCGTTGTCCTAGTCTTCTTAACTCCTAACAGTCGGCAAACTTCTTGAAACAGCCCAGACTCAAAATTGCGGCCTTGATCGGAGTGTAATTCCAACGGAACTCCAAACCGGCAGAAAAACTCCTTTACTAATACGTCTGCGACTGTAGCTGCTTCCTGATTGGGTATGGCGTAAGCCTCCGTCCATTTCGTGAAATAATCCATCGCCACCAGGATGTATTTATTTCCCGAATCGGATTCTGGGAACGGCCCTGCGATGTGAATCGCTACTCTTCCCAAAGGGCTTCCTACGTTGTATTGTTTCATGGGTGCTTTGCGCTTTCTCGCTGGACCATTTCCTGATGCGCAGACTATGCATTTACGGCACCATTTTATGACGTCCTCTTTGCAGTTCATCCAGTAGAATCGTTCTCGCACTTTACCCAACGTCTTCTTAATGCCAAAGTGTCCTCTTGATGTCCCATCGTGGAGATGCTTCAACACTTCTGTCACCTTGCTCTTCGGCACTACCAGCTGTAGTCTGTTTCCCGTGCCCTCGGCACTTTCTACGGATCGCTTAAGAAGACCATCTTCTACTATCAAGGAGTCCCACTGCGCCCAGTACGCTTTGATATTTCTGTCCAAAGCACTCACTTCTTCCCAGGTTCGTCGTCGGCCGCTTTCTTTCAAGTCCAGGAGTAGTCTTATTTCAGGATCGTTTTCTTGTTCGCGACGTAACTGCTCAGGTTCCCACTCATCATCAACCATAGCAGTTCTCCGGAGCCATTTGACTTTTTCTTCCAGTCGCGAACAATGGCTACAGTCCGCCGGACATGGTCTTCTGGACAAGGCATCAGCGTTCCGATGACTGCTTCCGGCACGGTGTTCTGTGTCATAGTCATACTCTTGCAGTCTCTCGATCCATCTTGCTACTTGTCCTTCTGGGTTACGGAACTGCAGTAGCCATTTTAAAGCGGCGTGGTCTGTTCTCAGTAAAAATTTTCGTCCATACAAATACTTGTAGAAATGTTCGATGGACTTAACGACTGCTAACAGCTCCCTCCTAGTCACGCAATAATTCCTTTCTGGCCTGGACAAAACTTTGCTAAAGTACGCGATAACCTTTTCTTGTTCATCTTGAACCTGCGAAAGGACCGCGCCTATGGCCAGATTGCTTGCGTCGGTATCCAAAACAAACTTTCCATCTTCTCTTGGATAACTCAAAATCGGCGAAGTGACTAGGGCCTGTTTTAGTTGATTAAAAGAATTTTCGCAGTCTTCATTCCATCTAAATTCTGCTTTTTCTTCGGTTACTTTTGTCAATGGTTTGGCAATATTGGCAAATCCGGGGACAAATCTTCTATAATAAGTGCACAACCCAAGGAAACTTCGGACCTGATGTTTGTCGATTGGTCTTGGCCATGCTTGCACTTCTCGGATTTTGTCTGGGACAGCCCTTACTCTATCTCTAGATACGACGTGGCCAAGGTATTGCACTTCCTTCTTAAATACGTGACACTTCTTTGGGCTCAGTTTAAGGTTAGCCCCACGTAATCGCTGGAACACTTCCTTCAAGTTGTTCAAGTGTTCTTCAAACGACCTTCCAACCACGATCACGTCGTCCAAGACAATCCGCGCAAGATGGTCTCCATCAAACGCTCTAACGTTGCAGGAGCGTTACACAGGCCGAAGGGCATTACAGTGAACTGCCACAAACCAGTTCCGATCGTAAAAGCTGTTTTTTCACGATCCTTGGGTTCTAATTCTACCTGCCAGTATCCACTCTTTAAATCTAACGTAGAAAACCACCGGGATCTTGACAGGGTGTCTAGCGTATCGTCAATTCTGGGTAAAGGGTAGCTGTCCTTTTTGGTCACGTCGTTTAGCTGTCTGTAGTCTACACAAAACCTCGTTGATCCATCCTTCTTCTTTACGAGTACCACTGGGGATGCCCATGGGCTACTTGAAGGTTCAATCACGCTTTCCCTCTCCATATCCGTAATTATTTGTTCGGTTTCTTCTCTTTACGCCAAAAAAAGTCTGCGTGGATGTTGTCGTATAGGCCGAGCGTCTCCGGTATTAATTTTATGTTTCACCACGTTAGTTCTTCCTTTGGAGCCACTCTCCAGCGCGAACACATCTTGGTACTCTTGGATCAACACTTTAACTTTAGCCAGCTGGTCTTGGCTGAGGTTTTGGCATTAAGTGGTAAGAATGTCCAATAGATGTTGTGGACACTTCTTCGGCGGCGTATCTTTGTTATTCTTCACGCATCTCACAATTTGTGATACTGGCGCGCATTGGCCTACTACGGTCTTCTTTTTCAACGTTACAAGATCTGAGTTGATGTTTAAGATCCTTACTGGCATCGTGTTCTTTACTCGTACTAAGGTTCTGCCAACGAGTAGTCCCTTTTCAACTAAGCCGCCTTCCATTGGTTCAATCGCGCGTATGTAACCTTCCCGGAGATTTCCATCCAGGCGTGCCATCACAACACTTTCCGTCCTTGCAGGCAGAATCACGTCTTCACTTAATAAGACTCGGACGGCTGCCTTCTCTGACGAATGAAAAGGAATTTCTTCATTGTCGATCTTCAGGACATCGTTCTTCATATCCAAATGGAACCCGTACTTCTTTATCACGTCCATTCCCAGGATAACTTCTTCCGTGATGTCGGCTACCAGTACTTGATGGTCGAGTACTCCATTTCCTAAACCAATGGTTACTTTGACATGTCCGTGAGTAGGTATTTCTTCGCCCGTCGCCGTTCGAAGTCGTACTGTTACTGGTGATGTTTTCTCGTTTTCCAATAAGATGTCAGGACGAATGATGGTCTTCGTCGCTCCCGTGTCAACCAGTAACTGAACGCTTCTTCCATTGATCTTGCCATCGAGATAAATGCTATGCAACTGCTCCCTAGGCGATGCCATTTGAATGGTAATCTCCGGGGCATGGCTCGTTGAGGTCGACTTTCGCCCCATTTGGTCGACCTGTTCTAGTTTTCCGGACGCTCTTCTGGTCTTCTTTTAGGCTTAGTACAATGGCGTCGTACGTGGCCCACTTCTCCGCAGTTCCAGCACGTCAGTTCTCTTCCTCGAGCTACTCGTTCCCGAAATACCCGTCGCACTATGTCTTCAATGCTTTCTTCTATGTGCGAGGATACTTCTGCAGCACAACGGAGCTTATGGCTGCCTCGGTGCGACGCTTGTTTCGCCGCCTCGAACTCCAAAGCATGGGTTAATGCGTCATCCAACGTCTTCGGTCGAGCTAACCGGAGAGTCTGCTGTGTTTCGCTGTCTCGGAGGCGGTCTACAAAGGTTTGAATAGCCACATCGGCGAATCCTTCTCGAGGGTTCCCTACTTTTCGCTATATCTTCTAGAAAATGGATAACAGCTTCTAGAAAGCTCTTGCATTTGCAAATACGTTCTCGAACGTTTCAATAGTAAATATTGCAACCGCGAATTTCAAAAAATGTATTTGAATTATACGCGGTATAATATTTCTAACTGTACTACGCAAGTGCAAAAATTTGTTTATATTTTTTGAAATTTGCGGTTGTAATATTTACTATCTAACTAACAACTTCATAGTTTCCTACATGTGGATTAACTCGTACGTAGCTCTGTTCCTGCGAGATGGCGTTTAGCCTCAGATTTATTAATCTTTTTTTATATTTGATAATACTGTTCAACTGTTTAGTAGTTACGCCTCTGACACAGCAGATCTAGCCACTGATGATGATCCAGCTGTTGCTACACATAAACTACAAGCAACTCTAAATTCGATACAATCATGGCTACATAAATAGCGAATAAAAGCAAACGGTACCAAATTGACACATATAACGTTCACTACAAGACGAGAAACGTACCCTCCAGTTAATCTAAACAACAAACAATTACCTCAATAAGTTGAAATAAAATACTTTGGTGTATACTTGGATAAAAAACTTATCTGGCGGAAGCACATTTATACAAAGAGTAAACAAGTAGGTCAAACTCTCAACAAAATGTACTGGCTACTTGGGCGTAATTCAAAACTTTCCAACGAAAATAAGCTCCTTAGTTACAAAGCCATAATTAAACCAATTTGGTCCTATGGTATTCAACTCTGTGGAACTGTTTCGACATCTGACATAGAGATCCTAGAACGTTTCCAGTCCAAAATGCTGCGCATGATTGTAGATGCGTTCTGGTATGTGTCAAGCTCAATTATTTGACATGATCTGCAAGTTAACAGTAAAGAGAAGATTTGTAACTTCAGCACAAAATAAATAACTCGACCTAGCGTACATCCAAACGATTTGGCAGCATATCTTATGAATCAGCCCTTAGACAACAAGAGGCTTCGAATATTTGCGCTCAAAGAATTATCAAACAGATTCTAATTACGTTTAAGTAAGTTAGCTTTAGATCTAGATTGAAATTTAGTTATTATCCTATTACTCACACAATGTCTAAAAACCTATTGTATATAAGAAGAGTGTTTATGAGTACTCTTCGACATGTTAAATTTAGAAATTGTCAAATAATTTGTTAAATGTTGCAAATAAAATGGGATTTTTTAAAAAATTCTTGAAGACTTAATTGACATAAAATCAGAACCCGTTTTTTAGAAACTCTTTATGATAATCGTATCAAAAGAATCGATTTTAAATAATTCTACTTGTTTCTTGTAGGCTTTGTAAAGTACGCGACGCTTTGGCGATTGTCAATTCGAGTATGCATGTATAGAGTCAGTGGCGCACCCAGTATTTTGTTTCGGAGAGGGTTTTAACTTTAATCAGTTTTTGTATAGGTATATACAAAATCTATGCAACTTTTAGACAATAACGTATTTTATTTATCAAATAAAAAGTAACCAATAATTACAAAAAACCGGCAATATAACTTGATTTCGAGTTTTATTGGCTTTTCGGCTAATTTGACCAATGCTTCTTCAGGGGTAAGAGTCATATCTCTGTACAAATTCAAGAGTGTTAACCCATTTAGTCTGATTTCAGATGAAGAATTTCTAAAGTAATTTTTTAGACGGCGTAATACAGAAAACGTTCTTTTATTTTCCGCGGTGGATACTATTGAAAAACAATTGCACATGGCAATTATTTTGCAATAAATAAGCGAGATGATTGTAGACAATTCTAATATCTTGTCACTCATACATTTTCACATACCGTGACTATTACCAATTTCTTACAATGTTGTCACGTTTCCTTTTTCGGATAGACGTTGCCTGATCATAGAATTCTCCTGAATTCAACAGATACAAGTAGAACTGCCGATATAGATAACAATACCTTGATATTGGGTAAATAAATTGAATCTGAGCAGTATTTTAAGGCAGTTAAAGCACTTTTTGGTATTTGGTCTTTTTTCAACCTAGCGAGTTTGAGTTCGACTCATCAAGAGTGCTGTTACGTCACCTCTATAGAAAGAAACTAAATTTTCAAAGTCTTTTATAGTTTCATCTGTAAGGCTGGATGGATCTGTCCGCAATAACCCTTGGAATGCTGTTCTTTGTAAACCTTTTCTTTATATTTATTAAAAAACCTTCCAAGAATGAGATGTAGATTGAGATGCTGTAGTTATTTTCAGCACTAGCAACATTAACATTACATCTTTTAGTTTGTATAATTGTAGTGCGCTGTTTATTTATGAAAAAGTCTAATTTTTCTGCTTTTTCTTAAGCTTTAAAATATAAATTGCTAAACGATTTTTTACTTCTAGCTCAGTGTTCTCCGCCAGATTGATTTACCTTCTTCAGGTCAATATTTCTTTGCTGAAGTAATTTGCTTAAAAAACTGCTGCGGTTAAATACTTAATTCAAAACTTCCAAAGAAATCACAAATTCAGAAGTTTTTATTGCAGAGCCCAATTCGCTGATTCTCTATCCGGTCATTCAGTAATATTTTCTAAAGCCATTACAATACCGACATATAATTATAACAACTGCTACAGAGTTATACCTTTCAGTCCATCTAGTCGCACAAAGTCTTTTTAGTTTTTCGTAAGTAGAAATAACGTTTGCTTCCTCCAAAGCCTGTTTTAAAACCGAATGCCTTTTAGGAGTATTGAAAAATTTGTACAACTTTCCAATTGTGCTTATGCAGTTTCTAATTGAAGGAACTTTACCAGAACCTGATACCGCCAGAGTTAAAAAATGTGCAGCGCAATGAACATATACTGATGTGGGATATGCCTCTTGAATATGTGCCTGTAATCCATTAAATTTCCCGCTCATGGAAGTAGCGTCATCGTACCCTTGAACACATAACTTGCTTATATCAATTCTATAATTAGTGGTGGTCAGTTATGGTATTAGAAATTACTTTTCTTATTAGGTCTTGGAGATAAATGAACTGCAAAAATAATTTCCAAAATGTAGAATCAATGATTCGAACACATAATGACACCAGAAACATCAGTCGGTTCATCATCAAAAATACGGCGATGAATTGACTTCAGTTGCCAATTTTGCAAGAATTAAGTTGTTGCTTATATCAATTATTTCGTTTTGTATTTTCCAGCTCGAACACAGCGTATTGCTTTTAAAATTTTAATAAAACTTGTTAAAGGGCGTTATCGGTCTGGGCTCCATACATTAAAAGTTTTCTGAAATTACCTTCATTTTTTTTAGATACTTTAGTAACTCTTCCGCTGTTTCTGTGCCCGTTCATTGCTAAACCCTGTCTTCCACAAAATAATACGGTTTCTATTATCGGCTTGAATTTATTCCTATTTTTTAGAATCTGCTTCTTTGCTTCCCTATTTATCTGGAGATCTACAGGGTTCTGCACTCCTACTTGAATGTTCAATATGATGTCGGAATTTCAACATTATTCTGATGGTATTTGCACTGCTGATGCTCGTTTAAGCGTTCTATCGCGTTTTTTCAGCTGTTGAACTTTTCGGAGCACAGTTGCCCTGGTTTTTAATGTTTTCCCAAATTTTCATTAGTATGCGTATAAAATAAAACACAAAATTTGCAATAGCATCCAACATTTTTTTTTGAGTAGCTTAGCTGTGTCCACTTCAGCAGCCACTTTTCCTGAAATTTGAAATTTCTGGTATTGTTTAACACCTCTACTTTTTGACTATTTAGTAACTCTACGTTTACAAAATTGGTTATGTATAATTAGTGACAATTTCTTTATTCAGTGAATTCTTGCAACACTCCATAAAAACACCAGTGTGGAAATAATACTGCTATACATAAATAATATAATACTAGTTTTCTTTGTGTTGTGATATAACCCTCTTTTTGGGCGAGCGATAGTTTCGTCTTGCGGACCACTTCTTCTAGTTCTGTGTCTGCCAAAATCATCGCTATTGCATTCTGCACATGTCTTGGTAATCCTTGAAGTGTACGTTTTTTGATATGTGGGATTACTAATTCAAACCCAAGTTTTTGCAAAAATAATCTCCTTCGGGATGTTTTCCCTTTTTCAAAATTTCCAAATTTCGTAGTGTATAGAATAAATACATTCATGGCAGCAATATCAAGAAAATTAAAAAATAGAACAAGAGGCCAGCGATTTGTATTTCTTCTGCATGAGTATCCCTTCACCATTTTATTGACGCTGTCCACACCTCCTTTGCAGCTATTATAGTCCAAGATAACTTGCGGTTTGTAACTAAAGTCTTCTCCGGACAAGTCTTAGTGTTGCGTTGAAAGTAGCATAACGCTTCTATATTTTTTAGGTACGTAAGATACTAAAATTGTGTCTTCTCCATATAGAATTTCGCTTGAGTATTCTGCTCGATTTCTTTTTGGCAAAAATTCTTTTGGTATTTCTCTACGTGTTTTACGAATTGTTCCGGTCAAGGTTTTTGATTGCTGCAGTAGCTCCTTCGCCAAAGACATAGACGTAAAAAAAATATCTGTGGTAATACCATTACACTCTCTCAAACCCTCAACCAAATCCAAAACTACCCGCTTCCCTAGAAATGAAATTTTATACTCGTGCATAAAACGATAAAATTGTGTTTTACCTTGTTCCCGTTCTGGAGCGTTGTCTACCATTCCAGTATATATTTGGAAATTCCAGCAATATCTGTTACTAACATCGCATAAAGCCTAGATTTTAATTCCGTATTTATCTGGCTTGGACTTCATATACACTCGAAAGGGACATTTTCCATGGAAAGGAACAAGTTGTTCATCAATACATACTTCAGCATTAGAGTTAGTCGATTTTTTGCAATTTGCAGCGAGAATATCGTGAATGTTACAAATAGCTGCTAATTTATCTGTTGTCCGTCGTTCTTCTCGGGTGTCCATATCGTCAAATCGAATGTATTTCAAAAGCTCTCTCATTCGATTACAAGACATTGCAGCGCAAAAAATTGGTCTATGGAGAGACATGTATTTTGTACTCCACAGCTCCAATATTGGTTCTTGGCGTGCTTTCAAACCACCAGCTAGAAGCAGTAATCCAAAAAATTCATGTAACTTATCCGCATCTACTGGCTTCCACGTATCGCCTACAATTCTTCTAGCTCGAATGTTTGTTTCTCTAAGTATTATGTCCATAATGTTTTCCGAGATAAATAAATGGAAATCATCTAGGCATGTTGAAATACGTTCACTGAATTTTGTTAATCCTGGCGGTGTTTTTAGAATATCTCTCTGATTTCGTCTTTTAACATGAGGCTTATCTTTTTTCCATATGGAACCATCTTTACCCACCATTATATTTTTATCGTTGGCCGAATTATCATCACTGTCATCGTCTTCCGAACTTTCAATCGGGTTTACATCAGGTACACTTACTTTTTCAAACTCGGCATCACTATCGTCAGATAAAATTTCATCTTCAATTACATTCAGTAAATTATTATTGCTAGCTATTTCTTCTACTTCACGCTGAGACAAATATTTTTTAGCCATAATTCAACAACAACTATTTCCAATCAAATGTAATAACACAGCAGACACACTTTTCAACTAATTCGAACAAACTCACCGAATGTAACGACTAAAAACGGAATGGTAGTAATCATGCTTCAGACGAATAACACGTTGAAACACGTTAAAACAAGCAGATTAGATGACAAATGCAGACAAAATATTAGAATTACTTTTTAAAACGTCGGTTACCAAGTGGGGTCAAATATGACCCCAACGGCCATATTTTTTTTACGTTGCAGAACAAATAACAATTGAAAAGTTTGTTATATATTATTAAACATTGTTGAAAGAAACTCAGCTAAAAAAATATTGGGACAGTTGTAAAAAAAACTTAAGAAAAGACAACAAAAACAACACGTTTGGGGTCAAAAAAAACCCCAATGGTAATCGGAAGGTTAACTCCTTGAAGATGGCTTTGATTTATTAATAAGCCAAAATACTTAATTGTCATTAATAATTATGATAAGTTTGCTAAAAGGTCTATAGTAAATTTCGGGGAGGGTTTACAACCCCAAAATCCCTCCCCTTGGGTGCGCCATTGTATAGAATTATATTATTAGATTGATACAAAAATAATTATTTTTTAAACTACACTATGTAGAACAGCTTTAACTTAAAATAATCGTGTAGTAGGTTAAATAAATTAATATTAATGTTACGTAAAACAATTAACTCGGTAACGTACATAAAATGCGAAATGAGCGCATTTTTAATTAGTTTTGTTAGTAAGCATACCTTGCCATAAACGGAGTATGCAATATTTAAATTACGTTCGAGGAACCCTCCTGAAGCATTTCCGGGTGTATTGTAATCCTTTAAATTTCAAGGGATTTCAAAGTTACGTTGTGATTTTTTTATCTTTCAACCTCTGTCGATATATGAAAGTATATTTTATAGGAACCATAAATCTTAATACTTTTGTTACAAGTTCTGCTTCAACAATTTATGATACGCTCTATAAAGTTTCCCAGTTATATATAGAAAAATATTAAAGAAAAATGAATTGTGTTAACAGCTTAGAAGGGAATCCATGCTTTGACAAAAATGAAGCGTAAGGTGAAATATATGATTAAAGTGGAATGATAATCTACGATGTTGTATATGCAATATGGCCTTAGAATAGTTTATTTTTATCGCAAATCGTGTGTGAAAATCAAGCATGATTTAGCGCACAAAATAACCATAAAATTACTTTAAACTTTTCATAAAACAGCAATCAGTACTTTTATTCTATTAATAACATTAATGATATTAGTTACTGTTATAGTGCATTTTTGACCAAAAAAAATTTGGGTGTCTGTATATGTATATACAGTTTATTAGATATTTGGTTTATAATTTAAGGTGAATTCCAGATTATAATCTAGGTTCGAATCCTGCCTGCGACGATTTTTTTTAAATTCCATATTTTGAAGTGAAGCAAGATACGTTTCAAATAACATTTTTTTTCTATATTTTTTTGGCTTTTTCTTCAATTTGAAAATAAAAAATATGTAGAGATTCCTTATAGGAAAGTCGTGTGGTTTTTTTCAGTGTTTGTTACGTCATAAAATTTGTTCGTTTGTATTATACAATTTTAACTTTTTGATATACAGGGTGTAACTGATATAACGCATAATCTCTTAATAGATGGCAGCTTCGTTGATTTCGAATAGATTTCCTTTATGAACATGTGGTCTAACATTTCAAAATTTTTTCGTAAAATTTTCATTAAAATAATGAGCAAATAAGTATTAAGTACGGACCTGTTGTTGCGCAAAAAATCTGAAAATGCTACGAATCATTCATCAAACCGTAGCGATAATCAAATATTATACTTTCGTTTGCTAGCGATAGATATTTCAAAATTCAAGGCTTACACCAAATCTGCATTGAGTTTTGGGATACCTTCGAAAGATTAATAAATAAAAACGATGCTTTGCAAAATATTCAAAAAATTCACTATCTTAAAGCTAGTTTAGTCAGCAAAGTTACTGAATTGCTTAAACCACGAACTTTCTCTGCGGAAAATTACAGTAATGCGCGGAATATAATTTCCAAACGGTACAACGACAAACGGGGTTTAATTAGAAATCACATCAATGCTCTTTTTTACGTCGGTAACAACATTAAAGAATCCCCAGCTAAATTTAGAAAAATTATCTGTAATACAATGCAGCATGTAAAGTTTTTAGGATTGTTTGTCCCTGAAGATAAGTTAGGCGAAGTCATTATTATCCAGCATTTAGTCGCTAATTTAGTTTCACACACCTAATTAGACTGGGAATAGTCCAAAATCATCAAAAACTCTCCTACAATTTTCGAATATTTGGATTTTTTTGAATTAAAGGCTAGTATAGCTAAAGCAGTTGCAAATGACACAGGAAAGCCTATGCATTCACCCGATGTATCCCAAGTGCTTAGCAAACAAATTGCAAAGCGCAACATTGGTGTTTGCTCTTTTGTTTCCAATAATCAGACTTGCCAATATTGCAAAGACGTTCATCTAATTTTTTGCTGTGAAAAGTTCAAATCGTTGCCTCTAAACAATCGAATTCGTTATGCCAAAGAGAACAACCGTTTAGACGGTGACATATCTGCATTGTCTTCCACCGTCGCTCAAACTTCAACAACTATTTATATCTATATACATATATAGTCTATAGCCATCGTTAAAATTGCTAATAATGGTGGCCAATTTCACTTTGTTAGAGCATTGCTTGATTCGGGAGATCAAGATAATTACATAACTGCAGATTTATTCAATCGTTTAAAACTTAATAAAAAAACATGCTTACATGAAGGTTCTGGGTTTGATGAACTTTTCTACAAATGTTAATTCCGAATGCGACGTGTCAATAAGTGCAAAGTATAAAGAATATCATTTAAAAACTTCTTGCCTAATAATACCAATGATTACGGGATTTCTGCCTAACAGATCACTTTCAAATTTCAAATTCCAGGTACTTAATATCACATTAGCTGATACAAATTTTATGAAACCTGGTTCTATTGACATTCTTTTTGGTGCTGCATGCTTTTACGATTTGCTATGCGTAGGTCAGATTTCACTTGGACCTGGTCAACCAAAGATACAAAAAATTAGGTTTGGTTGGATTTTCAGTAATCCAATTTGCAGTGCTTCCTCTTTACAGAATAAAGTACGTTGTCACTTCTCTGCTGCTATTCAAGATCAGTTATCTAAGTTTTGGGAAATTGAAAAAAATCATTATAAAAAACTTCTGTCTATTGAAGAGGCAGAATTTGAAAACCACTTTGTTGTAAATACCAAACGAGATTCTTCTAGACGTCTTTCTTTAAAAGATTTGCTACGATCAAAAAGTCATTTTTTGCATTGGAAAAACGTTTCTCTCGCAATGAACGTATGCGAACTGAATACGTCTTATTCATGCGAAATACCTCGAATTAAGTCACATGTCCCCTTCTACTGCTCTATGTGCTAGCCCAATCTATTACTTACCCTATCATTGCGTACTTAAAGAGGATAGGATTAGTACCAAGTTGCGTGTCGTATTTAGCGCTTCTTTTCCATTGCAAGTGGTTATTCAATCAACGATCTACAAATGGTCGGTCCCACAGTGCAAAGAGATTTATTCTCTATCCTCTTTGGTTTTACTCCTTTGCTTAAATTATTACGGCCGACATCAAAAAGATGTATCGGCAAGTACTTGTTCAACCTTCTCAGAGATCTCTCTAAAGGATACTATGGAGAGAAACTGCTGATCAGGATTTCCGATCATACGATCTCAATACCGTGACATACGGAACAGCTGCAGCTAGTTTTCATACCATCCGTTCTCCATATTAACTGGGAATTGATTGTAAAAAATCTAATTCTTTAATTTCTAAAATCATTTGCAAAGACTTCTACTTCTACCTCTTAACTGCATGTGACACTTTAGAACGCGCACAATCAATTTGCAAAAATTTACTCAAAGAATGTTTTCGTATTTGCAAATGGATCTCAATTGACCGACAAGTGCTAAAGCACGTAAATCCATCTAAAGTACAGCCAAATCTAATAACATTTAGAGAATATAAATCTACAAAAATTCTTGGTTTATCGTGGCAGGCTGACAATGATAATTTCATTTTTGCGATTTCTTCATTATGCTGTACTAAGATTACCAAAAGGTCGATTTTATCCGAAGTTGCTGAGATATTCGACCGTTTAAGTCTTCTAAGTCCTAAGTTTGCAACAACTGTGGCTTAAAAAATTAAACTGGGATGATTCGATTCCTTTGGATATACATCAGAAATGGCTACAATTTTGAGCATCAATTACGAATTTGAGTAATCTAAAAACACCTTGTCATACTATCTGTCGTGATTACAAGTCTGTTCTATTACATGGGTTTTCAAACGCTGGTTCTCAAGCATACGGAGCCTCCGTGTATCTTCGTATCTTTTATGTTCCAAGGCAAAGTTGCGCCACTAAAGTCTTTAACAATGCCCAGATTAGAACTGTGTGGCTCACTGCTTTTTGCGCGGTTGGTTAACAACGTGTTCAACTATAAGTCTTGTAATTAACTCCTGTTTTCTATGGATTGATTCGACCATTGTGCTAGAATGGATAAAAACCTTTCCTCACTTGTTAAAGATATTTGTTGCTTATGGGGTAACGAAAATACAAACTCTCACTAGAAAAGCTACTTGGTTGCATGTTCCCAGTCCTGAAAATCCGTCGGATTTATTGTCAAGGAGAATTTCACTCGTACAAATAGGAAACTATACACTGTGATGGAATGGACCTGGATTTTTACTGTTAACGATTTTCTTATTTAAGAAAACTGGAGAGAGTCATTGCTTACAGTCTCCGATTCATAATGCTTCTAATAGAGGGATGCTTTGCCGTAACTCATTCCTTAGTATGGATGAGATCAGTATAGCTCATACTTGTTTAATTAAAATAACTTCGTCAGAATCATTCCATTTCGAATTAAAAATTTTGGAAAATGAAAAACAAATTTGCAAAAAGTTCAATTTTGAACTTAACACCATTTATTGACCATCAAGGATTGTGCGCGTAGGTGGCCGTTTACAAAACTCTAATTACGATTTTGATAAAATGCACCCTATTCTTCTTGATACGTCGCATACAGCTGCTACTATCTTCAATACGAGAAAGATACTACCCGATACGTGGAAAGGCGTTAACAGGAAAGATTGTCCACTCGTGCCTACGTTGCTTTCATGCTTCTCTTAATGTAGTTCAGGCCTTGTTAGGATCCTTGCCAAAAGAAAGGATATCACAAAATCTTCCGTTTGCAGTAGTTAGTACTAGTTCGCATTTTACTTTACAAGTACAAGAACCTACTCGAGAGCAGCTCCGTTATCACTCAGGTCAAGCGCCCGCGACGGCAATATCGGCGGAGGTCAAATTTAAATACACTATAATTCTCAACTAAGTTTCAAATTTTAAAATTAAAAAGAATAACTACAATACAAGGGAATAGCGATGGTTACGCTCTTAACCATTGATCAAACTAGTAGAAGACAACATTTCCAAAGCAAACTATTGCTATTAACTTCTAGAGGGGAAGACGTTAAAGAAAAAAAATCAGAGTAGTTTTAACCACCACCACACGACAGAGGAAAATACTATAAAAGAAGCTGTGACTAAAGAAGCTATGTAGTTCTAAATTTTATGAACGTAATGAACAGGGAGACTAAACAAAGGAAGAACTTGCTTTTTATCGATATTACACTTAAAACCAATAATAATGACATTCTTAAAATAAAAAGCATAGAAAATGCATTTGAAGAACTAAGACAGAAAACTCACATACCGCAATGCAAGAACTGCCAGTGTTATGGTCATACACGTAATAGATTTCCGTCAAGTGCGCTGAACTACATAATTACCGCAACTGCAAAAAAATCGCAGGACAACCCAGCTAAATGTGTGTTGTGTCAAGGTCAACGTCCTGCGAATTACAAAGGCTGTACGGTGTACCTAGAGATTCCAAAACGAAGATACCCAAATCAACCTATTTCTAGCTATGCTATACGCTTTCAAACCCAGCAACAATAAAAGCTACAATTCCATTATACTCAGATCAAGCAAAAAAACAAAAGAACGAGTTAAATACTAACACCTCAATTCAATCATTTAACAATACACATAGTCAACAAGTAAGTGACGTAACACTAATAATAATCTTACTCCAACAAACAACTCAGGCACAACCACAGATCATCAATGAATTAACTACTCAAATCAGATTCTCTGAGAAGAATTAAGCAACAAAACTGGCTCCAATCTTTAAAATAGCACAGTGGAATGCCAACGGCTTTCCAAACCATAAAAATTAAGTTGAAGCGTTTCTCACACATAATGAAATAGACATCCTGTTTGTTTCTGAAACTCATTTTTGCAGTTGTTCCTACTTCAAAATTTACAATTATCAACTATACCTTACAAACCTAGATCTAGAGGCGGCACTGCCATACTAATCAAGCACCACATTAAACATCACATCTTAACTGCATTCCAAGAGAATTTTCTACAGGCAACCAGTATTGAGATAGAAGATTGGCATGGACCACTAGTTGTATCTGCCCTATATTGTCCCCCAAATTATCTCTCAGATAAGCAAGGCTTTACACAATACTTTAGATCCTTAGGTAATAAATTCTTAGCAGGAGGAGATTACAATGCTAAGCACACATTATGAAGCTCTCGTATTTCTCCACCTGGCAGAGGTAAAGTGTTATACCAAGTAGTACAAGAAGTCAACTTAGGTTATCTATCAACCTGTGAACCCACGTATTGGCCCTCTAAGCCATATAAATTACCTGACTTGCTAGATTTATTTCTAACCAAAGGTATGACTGCAGGATACTTTAAGATAGTATCCTGCCTAAACCTAACGTCAGATCACACCCCAGTTATTGCAACGGTGAGCACCACGATTTAACAGCTTCATCAGAATTAAAAACACTCATAAACGATGGAAAAAATGTGTGCTTTCAAGAATTTTTTACGAACACGATGCCAGTAAGGATCTTAAACATAAACTTAGATTCTGTAACGTTGAAAAAGAAAACCGTGGTCGGCCAATGCACACCAGTATCTCAAATTGTGAGATGCGTGAAGTCTAATAAAGATACGTCGCCGAAGAAGTGTCCACAACATCTGTTGGACATTCTTACCACCAAATGTCAAAACCTCAGTCAAGACCAGCTGGCTAAAGTTAAAGTGTTGATTCAACAATATCAAGATGTGTTCGCGCTGGAGAGTTGTTCCAAAGGAAAAACTAACGTGGTGAAACATAAAACTAATACCGGAGACGCTCGGCCGATGCGACAACATCCACGCAGACTTCCTTTGGCGAAAAGAGTAAAAGCCGAACAAATAATTACGGATATGGAGAGAGAAGGCGTGATTGACCCTTCAAGTAGTCCATGGGCATCCCCAGTAGTACTCGTAGAGAAGAAGGATGGATCAACGAGGTTTTGCGTAGACTACAGACCGCTAAACGACCTGACCAAAAAGTACAGCTACCCTTTACTCAGAATTGACGATACGTTAAACACCCTGTCAATATCCTAGTAGTTTTCCACGTTAGATTCAAAGAGTGGTTACTGGCAGGCAGAATTTGAACCCAAGGATCGTGAGAAAGCAGCATTTACGATCGGAAGTGGTTTGTGGCAGTTCACCGTGATGCCCTTCGGCCTGTGTAACGCTCCTGCAACGTTCGAGCGTTTGATGGAGACCATCTTGCGCGGACTGTCTTGGAAGACGTGCTTGGTTTACCTAGACGACGTGATCGTGGTTGGAAAGTCGTTTGAAGAACACTTGAATAATTTAAAAGAAGTGTTCCAGCGACTACGTGGGGCAAACCTCAAACTGAGCCCAAAGAAGTGTCACGTATTTAAGAAAGAAGTGCAATACCTTGACCACGTCGTATGTAGAGGTGGAGTAAAGGCTGACCCAGACAAAATCCGAGCAGTGCAAACATGGCTAAGACCAATCAACAAACATCAGGTCCGAAGTTTCCTTGGGTGCTCAGTTACTGGGTTATGCACCTATTATAGACTATTTGTATCTAAATTTGTCAATATTGCCAAACCTGTGACGAAATTGACGGAAGAAAGAGCAGAATTTAGATGGAATGAAGACTGCGAAAATTCTTTCCATCAACTAAAACAAGTCCTAGTCACTTCGCCGATTTTGAGAAGATGGAAAATTTGTTTTGGATACCGACGCCGCACCGGTCCTCTCGCAAGTTCAAGATGGACAAGAAAAAGTTATTGCGTATTTTAGTAAGGTTTTGTCTAAGCCAGAAAGAAATTATTGCGTGACTAAGAGGGAGCTGTTAGCAGTCGTCAAGTCAATCGAACATTTCTACAGATATTTGTATGAACGAAAATTTTTACTTAGAACAGACCACGCCGCTTTAAAATGGCTACTGCAGTTCCGTAACCCGAAAGGACACGTGGCAAGATGGATTGAGAGACTGCAAGAATATGACTATGACACAGAACACCGTGCCGGAAGCAGTCATCGAACGCTTATGCCTTGTCCAGAGGACCATGTCCAGCGGACTGCAGCCATTGTTCGCGACTTGAAGAAAAAGTCGCATGCCTCCGGAGAACTGCTATAGTTGATGATGAGTGGGAACCTGAGCAGTTACGCCGCAAACAAGAAAATAAGATTACTCCTAGACTAGAAAGAAAACGGCCGACGACCAACCTGTGAGGAAGTGAGTGCTTTGAACAAAAACATCAAAGCGTACTAGGCGCAGTGGGACTCTTTGATAGTAGAAGACGGTCGTTTTAAGCGATCTTTAGAAAGTGTCGAGAACACGCGAAACAGTCTACAGTTGGTAGTGTCAAAGAGCCGGGTGTCAGAAGTGTTGAAGCATTTCCACGATGGGACATCAGGAGGACACTTTGTCATTAAGAAGACATTAGGTAAAGTGCGAGAACGATTCTACTGGATGAACTGCAAAGAGGACGTCATGAAATGGTGCCGTAAGTGCACATAGCACAAAGCACCCATGAAGCAATACAACGTAGGAAGTCCTTTGGAAAGAGTAGCGATTGACATCGCAGGGCTATTCCCAGAATCCGATTCGGAAAATAAATACATTCTGGTGGCAATGAATTATTTCACGAAATAGACGGACGCTTAAGCCATACCCAATCAAAAAGCAGCTACAGTCGCAGACGTATTAGTAAAAGAGTTTTTTTGCCGATTTGGAGTTCCATTGGAATTACACTCCGATCAAGGCCGCAACTTTGAGTCTGAGCTGTTTCAAGAAGTTTGCCGACTGTTGGGAAAAATTAGGACGACGCTTCTTCATCCTCAATCTGATGGCATGGTTGAGCGGATAAATCGAACAATGGGAAAATACTTTTCCAAAGTAGTGTCCGAACACCAAAGAGACTGGGATCAGTACTTGCACCTTTTTCTAATGGCATACCGATCATCCGTTCACGAAAGCACAGGCCAAACACTATCCTGTGTGATGCTCGGTCGCGAAATACGACTGCCATGCGACCTCCAATTTGGACGAAGACCGGAAGAAGAAGTTGCTAGAGAAGATTACGTCAGCAAGCTGACCAAGAGGCTAGACGAGGTACATGAGGAGGTCCGTAAAAACACACAAATTGCCAGCGACAGGATGCAGACTAGATATGACGTCAAGGCACAAAATGGTGGGTTTCAACCTGGCGACATGGTCTGGTTGAATAATCCCTAAAGGAGACGTGGTTTGTCGCCGAAGCTGCAAAGACATTGGGAGGGCCCATATGAAGTCGTGCAGCGTATTAATGACGTTATATATCGCATCCAAAAACCACCCAGAGGCAAGCCAAAAGTGGTACACGTCGATCATCTAGCTCCGTTCGCTGGCAATAACTACAATACACAAGTTCAGATCCAAACCAGAGTATTAATCAGCAGAACCAGGAATCATATCGAAGGAATGGAGTTTGAGAAGTTTATGAACTTCTACGGAGGTTCTGGAAAATCTAGGTTCGGGGTTACCACCGAGGAACAACAAGACCTGTTGCACACACAATAATATTACGTCATCGCACATTGCGTGAGCGAAGATCTTGACATGTCCAGAAGGGTTGCAGTCGTATTTAAAAAGAAGTTTTCAGCAACCGGTAGTCGAAAAAGTTTCAAGACTACGCGGTGACAAACCCTTCGTTTTCTATCTGGTCACCAAGAAACACTCACGTAGCAAAGCATTATACGAAAATCTCTAGCGAACATTATGGAATCTCAAGAGAGAAATGGCGTTCCACCATGTTGAGAAATTTGCAGTACCCTAGCTTGGTTGTGACTTAGATCAACTGAATTGGAGGACAGTTTGAAACATGTTGGAGGTCGTCTTCCGAGGAACAGGCGTTCAAGTGTTGGTCTGTAGTTACCAACCAAGAAGAATATCGGGTCAGGAAAAGTCCATTGATTGTTACTTTTATGGTCAAGGAAGTTGCCGAAATGGAGAGAGCTGCCGCTATCGCCACGATCCATTCTACCGGTGTCACATCCAGATTCCTGTTCTGGGACAGAACAGTCTTAAGGAAGAGGCAGTGAAACATTCGCTGTTTTTTCGCAAGTTTTTGTAAATTTCGAGAACGTTCCCGTACTTTTTATCCACGTCTAGAACGTTCATGTTTGCAGAAACGTATAAATACGGTAAAAACAAATTGTAGGTGAGTTATTTCCCGTAATTCGAAGATGGCAGTGTTAAGAAGATTATTCAACTCTAATTAAATAAGTAATTAACGCGTGTGAGATAAATCTACGGTGTATAACCTTGTACGTGACTTTAGTGTAAACAAACAATAAGTATTAACATTGAGTATATAATTAATGGTATTAAATAGCAGACTTATCTTCCTGTAAGTGATAGTGTTATACATAAATTATAGTGTAAGTGTTTTTATTAAATTTCCTTAGATTTAATTAGTTCGGTTAGTTTAAACGTGTACATATTTATAGTATAAGTATAAATAAATTAGTTTTTAATAATAATAAGAAACTTTACAATACAATATTTATTATGCTATTGCTATATGTTTTTGTATATTTTATATGTAATAATATTTATTAGTTTTGAAACTCTTTAGTATTAGATGTTTCGAGGAGGGCGGTATGTTTACACTTATATGTGCTTTTATATTGTTTTGTGTACAAGTATTGCCATCTGTGCTACACAATGATAACAATCGTAAAAAAAATGTTGCAAGTGTAACACGCTTACCTTTTTGTTTGTAATTAATAATTAAATGTATTTAATTAATGAGTGCCTTGCTTAAATCAAAACCGATTGCCAACATATACCACACGTGTTTAGTTTAAAATGTTGCCTTAAACCTTGTGGTTTTTGTTCACCCGGAACCTCTGAAAAAAATTAATTTAGTCATGTAAAAAAAATTATAAAAACCAGTCACTAAGACAATATCAACAAAGTAACTACTGATAAAAAAAAAATGGAAAAATTTTAAAATGCAAAAACCGTAAAGCACTTTCAGGACTTTATTAAACATCACCGTAGATCATGGAAAAGAAGGCAAAATGTACTAAGATAATCAATTAAAAAAAAATAACTGCAGTGAAGAAATACATTTAGGTTAGACTTCTCAGTTAGTTACCATTAAGTTATACTATAAATTAATTACACGATCAATCAAGTACTTTATTGTTTGTTGAAGAAACTTGTATTTATAATTATGATAAAAAATAATTATTAAATTAGAGTGTTTTTCTAAACCTATTAAAATAATATGGTTCTTGAAATCACTGATAATTTCACTGTGGTTTATTACTATGTCAAACGTAAAGAAAAAATCCTTAACCACAATATTTCAAGTGCAAAGTTTCCAAGATTAAGCAAAAGTAAATTGTCATTTTCATGATAAGAAATTTAAATGTTATATAATTCTACTAACCACAGTAGATATGTATTTAAAGCCAACGCGTTTTTAATTGAATTACGATGCTCGTATAAACAGTTTTTATTTGACAAATTTTTACATTGGCGGTGTCAATCAATATTACGGTTTTTTAAAGTTTTTGTGCTTATTAATTAAGCTATAAAAATGTTTTTGATAGTTTTTTGTTGCAAAGTGATGTAATCAAATTATTGGTAAAATTGTATTAAATTACGTGTTTAATCTTTATCACAAAGCCAATTCAAAATGTTATCACTTAGTTTTTATCGCATTCGTGATTTTTGAAACACCCCCTTAACGATACGATACAAAAGCATTGATAACATAATTGGTTATTTTCAGAAGTTCATTTAGTTCATATGTTATCACACATGCCAATGATTCATTAAAAAAAACATGACCACATAAGGACGGATCACAGACCCCATTTTTATTATTTATTATAAACGCGTGTTTAGATTAAACAATAATAAATAATATAGGATTACAAAGTTAAACGTAGTAATCAATGAATTTTTACTTTGCGAACGTAACTAAATTACTCGAAAACTGCTTTAAACATCAAAAGCTTTGCGGTTTACTAACTGAAAAAAAAAGCTTAACCCACATTACTTTTTTCCTCTACGCGTCAACTATAATCGTCACACCAAATCTCCATCCTCTTTGATAATTAATGATCACAAACAAAAAGTGTACATAATTAATCATTTTTAAAAGTATTTTAACGTTAAAAAATGCCCTTGGGTTCACTAATTTGAAACTGTTTTTTTCGTGCACGTATACGCCCTTTTTTAGATCAAAATAAATTCTTTGAATTCCATTTTTGTTTTGTTGAAAATAAAATTCATTGGTTTTATAAGCGTGTGCGTATAAAATATCGCTAGTTCAGACATTTAAAATAACAACATTAACTTTTTCCACAAACACGGAATATAAATTTAGCGTACAAACAGCACTAAAATTTCTTTCCTCCTGTCATGTTTTTATGTAATCATGTTATGAAGAGGCTATGATTAATTATTACCGAAGAAAGGATAGAAAAATTTACATGTGCAAACATTTAAAGTTATGTACGATTTAGCATATTTTTGCTTTATTTAGAAAGCTTTAGCTGGTGGAATTAGTTTGTCCGTTATTACTGTCGATAAAAAATGTATATTATTTTTAATAGTCAAAATAAATTATACTTTCGAAAGTAGAACTGCAACACTGTAAATTCTAATTTGCAAATTTAAGTTGACATAAAATATTGCCTCAAAATGCAAATAATCGTTGATGCATTAAGGAATATAAATTTTGAGTAATTAATACAGCAATAAATTTTATTTTCTTCCTATTCTGGGTTTAGCTAATGATTTTATTTAAAAAAATCCTAATAAACTTTAAATTTAAATCAATGAACAGTTTAAAATTTTTGTTTGCCTTGCTGTTATTATTTATTTAAAGATACAATTTAAATAATAATACTGCAACAAATTCAAAAAACTGATTTATTTAAACTATGTACACGTAATTTATATATGATTATTATAAATATAACTAATTTTTAATAAACCCTTACAAGTAATTTATGTATGACTATCCCTGGATGCTTATAAACAATGTCCGCGGATAACTTTTTTTTTACTGCACACGCTTAAGCTCATTTATTTAGACCGACAAATTCTTCTTACGATTTAAGACTAACTTCCAAGTTTTAACGATTACTTTTTATATTGTCATATTATCTGCTTCTAGAACATTCTCTCTTTTTCGGTAATCGCTTTGAATAATCTTGAATATTCACAAAGCTTCGATACGTTTCAATATGTTGTTTAATTTTGGTTTGGTGTACAATTTAAAAATATTGAAGAATGTTGTATTTATTATCAGTTTTAAAATACTTTTTTTTATTTATATATAACAGTTGAATTTTCTTCTTATTTTGACATCATTTTATAAACGTTTCTAAAAGCTAAGGTAAATAAACAAACAACTCTGTACCAATTCTAGTCACAAAGCGTGTTATTGAAAAAATTTTGAAGTCAAAACTAAAGTGAACTGTTCTGCTGATTAGAAAATTTATATCGTCAACATATCTAAGTCATCTTTTTGGTTTGAATTTTGATGTCTCTATGGCCGGGGATTCAAACCAGTTCATGTAGATGTTGGCGACTACTGGTGATAGGGATGAACCCATTGGTAGTCCTCCGTCTTGGGTGAAGAATCTGTCTTTCTCCTAAAAGTACGAGTTTTTGACGCAACATTCTATGAGCTTTATTATTCCTTCTACCGGCAGCGTGGTTCTTTCCTGTAGTTTTTCATCTTCTCAAAGCTTCGTCTGGATGATTTTCAATGCTTCTTCAACTGGCAAATTAGTATAAAGACTTTTTACGTCGAAACTGACTAATTGATCTCGTAGTTGTAGCTCTATTGTTTTCAGAATCTCAACGAAATGTTTGGAGTCTTTGACAAAAGATGAGCTGTTCTTCTGTAGTGGTTGCACAATAGGTAGTAGATATCTGGATAACTGGTGTGTGGGTCCATTACGAGAGCTGGTTATCGGTCGAAGCAGCATGTTGTTTTTATGTATCTTCGGTAGTCCATATACATAGATGCGGCGGTTTGCTGTAGTGTGGTGTTAGCATCGTTCTCATCCTTGGTGTTATATGTCTGTCGTAGAGTTTTAGAACTTGATAGATCTTCCTCTCCAAGTTTGCTGTCGGATCTTTCCTCAGTCTGCGATAATTCCGTTGATTTAAGACGTCTTCAATTTTTTGGTCGTAGGTAGTGGCATCCATGATAACAGTTGCAGCCCCTTTGTCGGCTGGAAGTATTTTAATGCATTTGTTTTTTCGTAAATTTGTAAGAGCTTTTTCCTCATGTTTAATGATGTTGGTGTGTTGTTTTCGGTTCTTCTCTAGAGCACTTCTGATTTTCCACTTAAATTCTTCTGCTTGTGTTGGATTCAAACGTGTTGTCTCGACGGCACTAATGATGTCTAGTACAGGCACGTGTTTTGGTGTTATCGAAAAATTGAGCCCCTTCTCTAGTAGAGTCGTTTCTGTAGCAGACAGTGGATGTGTCGATATGTTGACTATGGTTCTTCTTGCATTCTTTTGGTTGTCGGCTGCTTTCTGTTGGTTTCGTATAAGTTCAGCCCATTTTTTGTCGTGTGTTTCTTGGTGTAGTTGTCGTACCTTCTAACAAGTAGTGTCTATTTTGCGGAATATTGGTGTGTAATCTTCTTCCAATGTGAACTCTTTTATCTCCTCGAATCTTTGTGTGGCGTCTTGGAGTAATAAAGTTTTCTTCCATCGCTGGTGGTTGATTTGTGCCCGGATAAGCGCAAAACTTGCTCGTTCCAGTATCTGGAGGGCTCTTGTTCCTCGGAAGTCATCTGGTATAACTTGGTTGTCTCTTGCCCTCCTTAACAATTTAATGTGTGTCAAAAAACATTAGAAACGATCTAAGGCAGAATGGTTATCCAGAAAATATTGTAGGAGAGCTTTTACAGAAAAAGCAATTGAACACCATGGAACAGCCTAAAACAGAAGAACTGCCTAATTCACTGCTGAGCATCCCATATGTCAAAGGTTTAACAGAATCAATAAAACGTATAGGGATAAGCTAGAACTTAAATACAGTGTTTAAATCATCGACCACCATTAGGAGTATAATTTCCAACACAAAGCCACAAACAAGTCGAGATTCCCAAAACTGTATTTACCAAGTTCCATGTGAATGTGGCAAGTCATACTTGGAGGAGACCACTTGACATCAGACTGAAAGAACATCAGACGCACACACAGACATTTGTGGGATAACCAACATCGAATGAAATGGTCGGAAGCAAAAATCATACACAGAGAGGAACATTGGTACAAACAAAAATTTAAAGAAGCGGCATTCATCAACAACAACAAAGAAATTTTCAGCCAGCCAAATGTCGAGATAAGCAACATATAGAAACAACTAATCGAACCTCTAAAACAACTTAAACTTCACTAAGCAATTTTGTTAATTAATCTGTTACGCTAAATTGATTTTGAACGCTTGAACGCTTCATCGAACATGTCTTTAGAATATAAGCTCCAGTAGTTTCTAAGTTTGTTAGTATTCACCTGATGACGATTGCAGATACCACAGCGATCGAAACGTTGTGTATATTCGTTTCAAAATAATAAACAATGAAAGTTTAGCAGAATGTTATTACTTCGCATCAAGCAACATTGTTTAATACATTCAAACAATAATCATTTCATTTTTTCTAAAAATAAATACATTGGTATTAAATATAAATTTTTTATTAAGTAACAATAGAGTTTTGATGTTAAAACGATTTTCCTGCAGCAATAGCTACCAGCTGCCACTGGCATCAAGAGACCGATTCTTGAGTACAAGATTTAAAACGAAGGACATCCTGTAACCCTTAGTACAGTTTACCATCGAATAACAGCTTTTGGCTTGCAGTCTTATCGATGACATATTGTGTTTCCGCTGATGGCGCGTCATCGACAGCAACGTTTGGAGTAGTATACCTTGTGACTGGATTAGGACGTTGAATGGCATAAGCTGGTTTTTAGTGACGAATCCCGATTCGGCTTAAAATGCACGATGGTCGCATGATGGTCAGACGTAGACGTGGAGAACGTTGCAAGGTGCAGTTTTCTGTTGAGCGACATGTTCGCTACACTGTGGGGGTTATGACATGGAGTACTATTGTTTATGAAAGCAAATCGCAGTTGGTATTTATCCGAATCAATATGAATGCTCACCGATATGTTGATGAAATGGTAGAACCACATATCCTTCCATTACCCCAGAAACTGGAGAACTCGATTTTCTAACAGGATAATGCCTGTCCCCACAATTTAAGGCATTCTATGAAACGTTTTAAAGTGGTTAACGTCAATATTTTGCCGTGGCCACCCAGATCTCTCGACTTTGCGCCTATCGAACATGTGTGGGACAGGAAATGTAAAAAACTCAAGCAATTAGCCAATCCTCTACAGACACTAAGATGCTCTCCGACATAAATTACAGATTGCCTGGGATGCAATACCTCAGGAAAATATCGACCACCCAATAGAAACATTTAAATGTTTTCTTCTTCTAATTTTTCGGTTTTTGAATTAATTTGTTTCCACTTAAAATTTAATTTCTTTTTTGTCGCATTTTTGTCGACGGAATGTTCTAATGATTTAACAATGCAATCTTTGTAGGGAGTTCCAGTGATTACACAAGTTCTTACAGCTTCTGTTGAATTTTTTTGTTTTTTTTGATATCACAGGGACAATTTCATATGGACTTACATAATTCAGATCGCTTGAAATGCTGAGTTGAGGATTCTCGGTAGGACTTATTGGATAATCCGCAAACAGCAATTAGCGTAGCTTAGATGCAGGAAGTTAGTTTTCAGAGGAAAATTTCAAGTAATTATTTCACCTGGCGTCGCTTGAGGACTGCAGGATTTCGCCTATTCCTGTTCTAAGTCCAGAAAATCAACGACGGTAGAAAAGTGTTTTTTCATTGCGATTTTTCTTGTTTGCATTTTTATTTTTATTATGCCATATGTAGACAACCGCATATCCGACTGGAGAAGCCACTAACTTATTTCTTTGCTGTAGTGTGTCTTCAAGAATCCCATTAAGGTAAGTTTTTTCCAAAAGCTGAAGTTTGTGCAGGCAATCTGGCGGCAATGACACAACTATCAGACGATTGTTTTTTGCTAATTCAATCAGGTTAACATTACGAATATGGCTGTGGTGTACACCTAAGGTTAAAGAAACTGAAGAATCTTCAGATAAGTTCACTTTTTTGTAAAAATGTTTATTTAAACTTAACCTGATGGATGTGGAACTAAAACCGAGCCTGGGTGAACTCCTCTCGTTAGTTAGGAAATTTTTTTAAAGAAATATGATACTTTGAATTTTCTGTGAAGGTAGTTACTGATAGTTCAACTGTTTTATAAAGAAAAGGAATTGAAAAAAAATGCCAGAAGTTTTCTATTGGGTTTAAGTCAGGAGATTGTGCTGGCCAGTGTATCTTGTTAATGTTATTGATTGTCATCCACGATTTGACTAACTTTATTCTGCGGTAAGAAACATTATTGGCCTGAAAAATATGCTAAATAAACTAAAACTATAGAACTGAATCACCTGTTTTGATATCATGTACATACGTTCACAGTTACCTGGACTAATAAAATATCCAAAACATCGATTCAATTACAAACATTGCATGTAGTGAAATAGAAACTACTAAATTTTATTAAAACTTTTACGTTTGCTTGGTACACCATCTACGTTGCTCCGATGAGGTTGAAAGTTGCACACATTTTTGATGCAGATATGTATTTACGAAGTAGGTGCCTATTGTCATTGCCTTAGATTTAATACAACGTGATCAGTGATAGCAGCAAAACGTCAGTTCGGATAGAAACATACTCTAAGCTTAAAATTCAAGCGGTCATTCGTTTTTTGCATGCAAACTATAAAAAAGCTACCAACATTTATAAAAAGATACTGAAAAGTTACGAACAGGACGTTATGAGCCAAAAACAAGTTAGTGCTAGGTGTAATCAGTTTAAACATCGACGCACAGCACTAAAAAATGATCCCGAAGATGTGCGACAAAAATCATCAACAACAATAACGGATGAGAATCAATTAAAGGTTAATACGCTAACTGACCTTCCTAAAAATCTCTGTTTATGAAATTGTATCTGTTCGAAAAGTTTCCGCGAGATAGGTACCAAAAATATTGACTGATCAACACAAAATTTAAAAAATGGCGGGGGCGATGGAACTTTTTAACGTGTTGGCATGTAGCAAGTAAGTTCACCAACATCGAAAAAATTAAGCAGTCTGCTAAAAATACAACGGCAACTCTGTTCTCAAATATGCAAGATATTCTGCTCATAGTTTTTACCTACAAAAACGACAATCAACAGCAATATTTATTGTAAATCTCTCAAACAACTACACCAAGCCATTGAACAAAAACGCAGAGGAAGGTTGACGAAATGCTTCAAATCAGACAAAAGCCTGGTTTCTGAAACACAATCAGGAAGTTTTCGTTTATCTACCTCACAGTTTAGACTTGGCTTTTACTGATTTTTATTTGCTTAAAACTCGTTTCTCGAATAAAAAGTTTGAAAACGAAGTCGAGTTTTAAGATGAAGCAAATCAGTGTTATAGAGATTTGGATCGCACATGATACGACAATAATAAAGGGCAACTGGAATTTGCAAGACGTTACGTCAATGAACAGCTAGATTTTTAGAATCGTGCTGTTTTTAGCTACAAAAAACTTTTAAAAGTTTAAATGACGCATCTATATCATGTTCTCCAAGACCTCGTTATGGAGTTAATTACACTAGCTCCAAACAGATATTTTTAAGTAAATGTATAAGTTCCCATGACCTCGGCGTTTGTTGGGTGATTGAAGATCGTCTTAATACAGAAAGGCTACTTAGGTATTTTAAAAACGTTTTTTTATCCGGAGAACAATCTTTGCATGATGATGGAAATTTCCATCATAATATTTAGTCAACAAAAAAAGGTACTCAAAACCCTTGTACTGTAAATTTGTTGTTGCTGGCAACTTTTTAAGCGACTATTGCGTACAAAAAAACGCAGTTGTCAAAAAATAGCAATTACCAGGCCTACAACTTGTCATTCCGCTGTTTGTTGTGACTGAAAGAAATGTGCGAGATTTTAAATTGTTTTATGGAAATAAACGGAGATATAAAATACAATAAAAGTGAAAATGAGTGGAAAAAAGATTTGTTTTCATGTTTTTGTTAGTTTATATACAATTTATATCAAAACACTGTGAATAAATTTCTCAAAACTATGTGATAGAAATTTACATCACTATGCAGTAACTTCACTTGTAATGTACTGTAAACATTTTTTTGTTGTTCATTTTATGTTGTTTTTTAGGTAAACTTGAATGATAGAGATATTGAAGATTATCTTAGTAAATTGCAAGACGGTTGGCTCTCAGAAGATGGCCTTGATGACCAAGATTCCGATGATGAAAACCGCGATGCTGATGAAGTTATAAGAGTGTTGCAGGAGGAGAACGATGATAATGATGATGATGTGGATGAAACTGCTGACATTGATCCTCCTCTTGTAGAACCAGAAGATCAAGAACCCTCTCAGTCTTCTCACCCATCAATTTCATCCAATTTGCAGTCTTTATCCAGTTTTGTATTTGACAAAAGAAGCTTGATTTGGAAAAAAAGGAATCTGGTGTATGACACAGATAAAATTACTTTCTTGGGAAGTTCTACTGCTTCAGGTAGTCTATCACACCTAGAAACTCCATATCAATGTTTTAAGCATTTTATCACTGAAGATTTTATCAAAACATTAGTAGAGGAGACAAATTTATATATAATACAGCGTAATCCCAGTTCATCTATAACATTTACAGAACATGATTTGTATAAGTTCTTTGGTATATTATTATACATGTCAGTAATCAAATTTCCTAGCACAAGATCATACTGGTCGCCAAAGTTTGGATATGAGCCCATTTCTTCAACAATGCCACTGAACAAGTTTGAGAAAATAAAGTTATCATTACATTTTAATAACAATGATCTTCACAAACCTGTAGGTCATCCAGAACATGACAGGCTTTATAAAATCCGCCCTGTTATCAAGCATCTCAATGAGAGATTTGCCACAGTGCCAATGAATCAAAGACTTTCTGTGGATGAACAGATGTGTTCTACCAAAATAGGGCATTTTTTAAAACAGTATCTGCCTAAGAAACCCCATAAATGGAGCTTTAAATTATATGTTCTCTGTGATTTGATGGGATATGCCCACAAGTTTGAGGTATATTCTGGACAAGAGAATATAGAGAAACTCCCAGATGAACCAGATCTTGGTGCAACAGGAAATGTTGTAGTTCGTTTGTTTCGAGGCGTGCCAAGAAAGCAAAACCACATCATATACTTTGATAATTTTTATACTTCTTTGCCATTGGTAGTTTTTTTAGCTTAACCAGGAATTCACACAGTGGGAACTGTGCAACAAAACAGGGTACCAAATAATAAACTTCCAGAGAAGAAAAATTTCATGAAAAAATCTGTGCCCAGAGGTAGTTTTGAGAAAAGAGTGTCTGTGTATGATAGTATAGATTTGAGTTGTGTGGCTTGGAAAGATAATAAGATTGTAACCCTGTTATCTTCTTATTCTGGAGCATTGCCTGTAACTAAAGTCAATAGATTTGACAGGATAACAAAAGCAAAAATTGATATTACTTGCCCGTTTATTGTCCAAGAGTACAATAAACATATGGGAGGAGTAGATCTCATGGATAGCTTTTTGGGCAGAAATCATATAAAAATGAGGTCTAAAAAGTGGTATTTGCGTATTTTTTTTCATTTATTTGATCTAGCTGTTATAAACTCTTTATTTATTATTGTTTATAAAAAAAATGCTCAAGAAAGAGGTGAACCTAAAAAGAGTCTGCTTACAACGGGCCAATTCAGAAATGAATTGGCCTTTGTGCTATGCAACAGAGGAACCATCAGAGAAGCTAAAAGAGTGCGTCCTAGTACCAGTGTACTAGAAGAAGAATTAAAATAAAAAAAAAAGAAAAGGTTCTCCAGCTCCACCACCTCCAAAAGACATAAGAACAGATGGTGCTGAACATTGGCCAAAAGTAGGTGGGTCACTCCGGTGCAAATTTCCCAAATGTAAAGGCTATTCCACAATTTCATGTAATAAATGTGGCGTCAATTTGTGCTTAAATAAAAATAATAATTGTTTTTTAAATTATCATACAGAATAAAGAAGATTTAGTAAAGAATATTTTTTTATTTATTTAGTACTGAGCTAAATATGTGACAATGCATGATGATGTAAATTTCCATCATATTGTTTTTTATATAATACATATTTTTATTTACACCAAGATTCTTTTAAATATTTTTCTTTTAATCTAGAGCATTAATTACATCACCCTGATTTTAAAAAAAAAAGAAAAAATCATGCAAAGAAGGGTTAAGAGGTGAGCTCGCCTAATACTTAAAGTTATATTAATTTCTCCACTATTACAATATGCACGTCGAACAATAATCCAACAGTTAATTAGAATATAGGCTAGTGATAGTCTTTTCAAATAATTTTTTTTTATTCTTTAAGAATCATGCCCCTATTGGTGCAAAACTGGGTAGAGCAAAACAATCTGAACGTGTTACCGTAGCTAGTAAAAAACTTTGAGTTTAATACAATAGAAAACGTTTGGGATCAAGTTGTTGGTACTATCCAGAAACAACGGCAAGTCAAATTTATTGCCAAAAACCACAAACAATTAATTTCCGACTTTGAAACTGCTTAGGAGACGATTAGTGATGATTACCTACGTGTTCTTGTAGCATCAATGCCTAGACGACTGCAAGAACGTATTGATAATCAAGGAAGTCATACTCACTATTAGCAATTGTAGGTTTAATTTAAATGAACACAGTAAACATCTAAGTTAATATCTAGATCTGATATCCAATGATAAAAAAAGTCACTTGCCGCAGCAGATAAAACATATTTATTTTCTTATTTATTTTAACACTAATAATTTTCATAGAACATATTTTATTTATTTATATTAACCTTTTAAAGACGGAGACGCTAAAAAATATAATTTTCTTCTTGTCCTTTTATGAAATGATTCTAAGTGAGCTAGCATTATCAAAAATGTAATATTCCTCTCCGATTACTAAAAAAAGTACGTTCTCATTTTAGAAACTTTGGGCAGTATAAGGATACAGTGAGGAGTACTAATCGTCATACGCCAAAAATATTTCGCTAAGCTATTTTCCATCATTTTTTACTGATACAACTTACAAGTGAAAAATACAAAAAAACAATAGTTCAAAAAGACAATTATTTTGTATGATAAAATTTGAAACATACATTTTTATGTAACCTTCTGTCACACTTGAAGCACTTCAGTCTGGTATTTTTTTGACACACACAACACCTGCCTTGCGAACAAGCTTTTATTATGTGGTTGACACCATCATATCTTATGTCACGTGGAATCGGTGCTATTGGGCCTCTTCTCGTCCTTGGAGTTGACTTTACTTTGATTAGACACATAGCAATTGTACGCCGAAATTCTAAGTGACTTATTCGTTTTTCGCCATTTACGTATTCATAAAAACGATATGCTGCAACAACGGATAAATTTAGAGCATTAGAAAATAGGTTCCACCACCACTTTTTAGATCTCAGTCTTGGGCGATAACTAGAACAAAGGCGATCTAGTCAATCAACTCCACCCATCCCTTCATTATATTTCTTTATTAGATGTGGCTGAGTTACTTCCTTTTTATGTTCCCCCTTTACTCTTCTGACAGTCTTTTGGAGTAGTGTCACTCCATAATAATTACTTTGTAGAGTCACTACCGAATTATCGTTCCATTTTACACATATTACATTGCCGTCAGATCGTTATCAAAGGACACTTGGCAGTTCTATTTTCACGTATAGTACTACATGCACGAATGTTCTTTTTAGATAGCCATTGAAATAGCCCATAGCTCAAAAAGAAGTTGTCAAAGAAAACTACATGTTGTGCAGGCTCTTCAATAATTGACAACATATTTTTTACGACACGAGTGCCTAACGGGCCTTTGTTGTCTCTTACAGACTTACCACAATACATGTCCATATTGTATGGATAACCATTTGTGCCACACAACATCCATATTTTGAATCCAAAACGGACGGGTTTGTTTTTTATGGACATTTTAGCGGAATGATGCCCATGATACGGAATCATCGCTTCGTCAATACTTAAATCTTTGTGAAACACTCCAAACTGCTGCAAGTTTCGGTTTAACATTTTATATAATGGTAACACTTTAGCGATTTTCGTATTTTCTAACTTTCTGTTATCAGCTACATGAAAGTAACGCTTTATCAGCTTGAATGTGTCTCGACTCATAGTTTTTGAAAAAATTGGCGCCACCATGTCTTCAGCTGTTGACCAGTAATCATTTTCACTTGGAAGACTATGATAACCACTGATTAACTATAAACCCAGAAACTGGGTGATTTCTTTTACAGTTATAGAAAAATTGTGTTGGTTTTTGTCTCTACGTGCATAAAGGTTTGTTGTGTCAAATAGGATACAACTTCTTCGGTTCAAAATAACAAAAATATTTCATATTTCGATTTTCCAGCATGCTCCATACCCACTTTTTGAGGCTCAGATGCAACATTCGTGATAGCTACGTTTTCGGTTCGTTTCCAATACGTATTTCTTTTTTTTGTAGAAGACTCTGTACTGTCTGATTCTTCTTCCTCGTTTGTTTGATTTTCATGTAGCTCTACATTTCCAGATACCTCTTTCGGAGGATCCATTACTTCCAAATTTCATTATCCTCGACGTCACTTTGCATTTCACTATCACCCGATTCTGGAGGTAATAACACAATATCACGCACGTTGTTAGACGTAGATGCTTCTACAGCGTCTACGGCATCACACCCAAAGCGGAATTGTTTTATAGACGAATCCTTTCTGAAAACGTTATAAGTAAATATATAAACTAGTTCTGAAAAATAGATTCATACCCGTAAAAATTTTTTGTATCCGTTGAAACTGTACGCTTGACAATAATCGCAAAAAAAACAGAATAAGTACACTAACTTAGTACCATCTACTCTTCAAAACGTTTCAATCACAAATGAGACGCAAAACAATAAGTAGTTTTATCGGACTGTTCAAATAACAACTCGTGAGTCACTTACCGACCTACCCTAAACAGTCCAACGTTCCCAAATTGGGACAGGACGACTTTTCAAGAAATTGTTAGAACGCGTTGATAACTTTTGACCAGGTAAACACTGAAATGAGTTGTTCGGTATATAATAAGACAATATCGGTCGTGTTTTGAAGGTGATTGAGTGAGGACGTGTTTAATAGTAGTGCGGAGTTTTGGGTAATTTAAAGTGATTTACAGCAATTAATTTACGGGTGCGTGGTGAGGAATGTGAAGTGGAAGAAAGGATTAGAAGTACAGTTTAAAATTTAAAATTATGGATAAGAAGATATAGGTGGCTCAGATAACGTGTGCGAATGCGAGCGGATATCGCGGACTTGTTTAAAGGTCAAGCGCGCGCTTGTGATAATAGTGAAATACAAACTTTTATTTATATACTTTTCTAATATTTGTGGCGGGAGAAATGATGAAACAGATGGAAGAAAATATGCAAGGAATAAGACAAGAAATCAAAGAAATGAAAAAAGAAATGGGAGAAAGAGAAAAGAAGTGGGAGAAAGAAAAAGAGAAACTGGTGGAGAGAATAGAAAAACTGGAGAAAAAGCGGAAGACGAGAAAAGATGGAAAAGAAAGAATAATATTGTGATAAAGGGGTGGAGAAGTGAAAAACCACAAAAAGATTTAGCAGTGATGCTGGAAGAAAAATTAAATGTAAAAGTAGAGGTGAAAAAAGTGACTGTAATAAACAAAGAGAAGAAAAATGAGATGGTGGTGGCGGAAATCGGAGGATGGGAGGAAAAACAGAAGGTAATAGAGGAGAAGAAGAAATTAAAGAATACAAGAATATACATAAGTCACGATATGGCATGGGAGGAAAGAAGAGTGCAAAGAGAAATAATGAACATAGCGGTGGAAAAAAGAGCGGAAGGAATAAGAGTATGGGTAGGGTTCAGAAAAATGGAGATAGAGGGAAACAGATACATATGGAACGACAAGGATAGGGGACTGTGCAGAGAAAGAGAAGAGAAAGTGGGGAACCAAAAGGCAAAAAACTAAAGGGCAAAGGGGGTAGTAAAGGAGGGAAGGTTGACGAAACGGCAAAGAAAAGGAATAATGAGAGATCGAAATGGAAAAGAAAAAGAAGGAAGAAAAAAAGAAAGTGAGCAAGAAGCACGGGGGGAGGTGAGTGAGCTGAGAGTATTGTTTTGGAACGTAGCAGGAATAAAAAACAAGGAACATGATTTCTGGAAGTACATCAAGGAACAGGATGTAGTGGGATTACAGGAAACATGGATGGAAGAAAAAGAATGGGAGTGGTGGGAAACAGAGTTGCCGAAGGAGTTTGAGTGGGTGGTGCAACATGCAAAAAGAGAAAAGAAAAAAGGGAGAGCAAAAGAGGGGATAATAACGGGAATAAGAAAAAAATGGTTGAACCAGGAAAAGAAGGAGAAAGTGCAACAGAGAAGAGGAGTTGTAGAAAGGAACATGCAGTGGGACAAACAAAAATAAAAGTAATGACGGTTTATAGCAGTAGAATGAAAGAGACAAGAAAAAACATAGAAGATATGATAAAAGAGAGGGAAGAGGGATTGATAATAGTGGGAGGGGACTTCAACGCAAGAATAGGGGAAGAGGGGGGAATACAAGAAAGAAAAGGGACGGGAAAGAGACAAACAAAGGACAAGGTGATAAATAAAGAGGGAGAGGAACTGCTGGATTTGTGCAACTAAAAAGGGTGGGAAATAATGAACGGGAACAGAGAAGAAGATGGAAAGGGGGAATTTTAGGTACATAGGAGGAAGGGAAGAATCAATAATAGATTTTGTAATGACAAATGAAGAGGCCGCAGAAAAGGTAAAGACATTTAAGGTGGGAGAAAGGGTAGAGTCAGACCATCAACCACTGGAATTAACAATGGAAGGAAGGGAAAGAGAAGAGAGAGGAAGAGGAGAAGTACATAACTAAAAAAAGTGGACAGAAGAGAGTATAGAAGATATAAAGAGAGAATAGGGAAAACGGTATGGATAGGGAAGGAATTACAAGAAAGTGTAGAGGAAATGAGAGAGATGATGGAGAAAGCAACAGAGAGAGTCAGATTTAGAAAATGGAAGGGGGAGAAAACTGGATGGAAGAAATGTTGGGATAAGGAATGCAAGGAAGCAAAGAAAAATGCAAGAAGAACATTAAGACATTGGAAAAAAGGGAAGAAAGAAAAAGAAGAATACAAAGAAGCAGTAAAAATATACAAAAAAACATGCGACAGAAAGAAGGAGGAAAACAAAAAGAAACAAGAGGAGCAGATTAAAGGAATAAAAACGGAAGAAGATGTATGGAAGTACCTAAAGAAGCAGAGGAAAAAAAACAGGACGACAAAGGGAATAAAAATTAAAGAATGGGAGATATATTTTCGGAACCTGTTGGGAGGGAAGAACAAAAGCAGGAAAAAGAAAAAGGAAAGACGCGGTAGTAAGGCAAGAAGAAGGAGATAGGGATAGAATAAGGGAGGAAGAAGTAATAGAGGCGATAAAGAATATAAAAAAAAGAAAGGCGACACGAGAAGATGGGATACAAGGAGAAGAGTAGATATACGGGGGAGAAAATGTAGCAACAAGGATGACGGAAATAATAAACAAAATATGGAAAGGGGAAGGGTTCCCAGAGGGACGGAGAGAGGGAGTAATATGGCCGATACAGAAAAGAGGCGAAAAAAATAAAGTCGAGAATTATAGAGGGGTAACATTATTGAGCTCGGCATACAAATTGTACGCGAGAATACTGCAAGAAAGATTACAGAAGGAAATAGAGGAAAGAAGTTTGGTACCAGACGGACAAGCGGGATTCAGAAAAGGAAGAAGGGCGATAGACAACATATATAAAATGAAACACTTAGCAAATAAGAACTAGAAAAAAAAGAGGGAAAATGGTAGCACTATTCGTAGACCTAAAAGCTGCTTTTGACAAAGTGAATAGGGAAAAGCTGTGGGAATATATGAAAAAAAAATCAATGAAAGATTAAAACAAAGAATAGAGGAAATATACGAAGAAACGAGAAGCAGGGTTAAAGTGAATGGGGAAGAGAGTGAGAAATTCATAACAAAGAGAGGGTTGAGGCAGGGATGTCCGCTGAGCCCAAGTCTGTTCTCGGTATGTACGGGGGATCTCGAAGAGACAATGAGAGAACAACAGACAGGAGGGATAGTGGTAGGGAAAGCTAAGGTATGGTCGTTGGCGTATGCGGATGACATAGTGCTGGTGGCTAAGGAGGAAAAGGAAATGAAAGAGATGATGAAAACGCTAGAGAAATATATGAAAAAAAAAAGAAATGGAAGTAAACACGGAGAAAACAAAGATAATGATATTTAGAAGGGGGAAAAGAAAAAGAGAGGAGTGGAGATGGAGTGATGAGAAAGTGCAACAAGTGAAGGAATTTACATACCTGGGCTACACGATGAAACAGGATAATAAAGAGGGAGAACACATAAAGGAAAGGGTGAAGAAAGGAAACAGGCTAATAGGACAAGTCTGGGGTGTGGGGGAAAGAGTATTCAAGATGGATATAAAAAAAAGAAAATTGCTGTTCGAAAAATTAATAAAGGGGGTGGTAATGTATGGAGCGGAAATATGGGGCTGGAAGGAGTGGAGGGAGGTAGAGAGGCTACAGGAAAAATACTGATGAGTGTTAGGATTGGACAGGGATACACCGGGGTATATTGTGAGAGAGAAGGTGCAGATAGAAAAAATAAGGATTGAGACAGGAAAAAGAGCAATAAAATACGAAAAAGAAATGAGGGAAACAGATTGCAAAATTCTGCAAGAATGTTGGAAAGAGATAAAGGGAGGGAAAGTGAAGTACGGGCAGGAGAACAGAGAAGAGTATTACAAAAGAAATGGGTACGCGAGTGAAGAAGTGGAGAGATTAAGAGAAGAAGGGGTAGGGACAAGAGAAGAAATAATAAGGAGAGATAGAGACATCGAAAAACAAGAAGGATGGACAAAGATAAAAGAAAGCAGATATAATAGGAATTATAAAGATATCAAGGGTGAAGGGGTGCCGGAATATTTAAAAGACAGTGAGATTAAAAGCAACAAAAGGAAAAAATGGTGGCAAGGTTCAGATGTGGCAACGAGGAGTTAGGGAACAAATATTGGAAAGAAGAACCAGAAAAGTTGTGCAGGCTATGTGGAGAAGAAACGGAAGACCTTAACCACATGAGAAAGAGATGCAGGGAACTAAGAGAAGAGGTGATGAAAATAGTGGATATCTTAGATGAAAACGGAAAAGGAGCGGAATGGATGGAGGAAGTATGGAGCAGGAGGAAAAAGTTAAGGGGGGAGAAGGGATAAGAAAATGTAGTATATATGTATTGACAACACGACCAAATTTGTAAGCCAAATGGCAATGAATAAAGTTAAACTTATATATAATAAGAGAATATCAAGTAGCAAATTATGCCAAGTGCGTGACCAATCTTTACAGAAAAAATTGTTAAACTATGTTCCGATTTTGGGAACGTTGGCCATTAAAAGGTTTATTAATATTAATTGGAACAGTTTTCAATATTGAATGAATGTGTGTTTACAAAATGTTTTACTTTTTTACTTATCTCATTATTTGAAACAGAAATAACATCACACACTTCACACTATTATTTATGTCATGGTCAGTTACACTGACGTCTGATATGTTCTTCTCAGCAACAAGCCCTTGAGATGAACTTCCAGTAATTCTACATGAAATTCTATTGGCGTTTATATTTTATTAATTAACGAATTTCCCACATACTCCTCTGCAACTGTAAAAGATTTTCACTCGCCATGTCTCTTCAAAGCAAGGATATCAGTTCCGCTATTAGAAAGCAAATTACTGGAAGTTCTTCTAAAAGTATGACAAATTCGTTTAGTAGTAGTAGTTCATCAAATTTAGTAAAACCTGGTAGTGGCCTTAAGGGTCATTCAAAATTTCGTGACGATGTGGAACAATCGCATTCTATTTATCGTTGTATTAGTTTTGCTAATCTAAAACGGTATGAGCGTTATGTCGCTGTTAAATCCGAACGACATTGTTTGAATTTAGTCCCACACGTCAGGTTATCTCTTGCATCCTGGACAGATAATATTGTTTGCGTGGCGTCCTTTAGTAAAGTTATGTCCGCTGCCATAGCAGTAATGCAATATATTTAGTGATTAATTTAAAATTTTGTTTAAGATTGTCGCGTCGCATTAGCGTTTGTTATGCTATGTCTTACTTTCGATCCTTGTTATGTAAATTACTAGATCAATATTAGTACATACATTTCGTTGCCTATTACAACAAGGTTTATTGTAAGAAATAGATAAACACTAATAAATGTAATTTACAAAATAAGTAAGATAAACTTTTTTGGTGAACTAAAGCAATTCCATTATTCCATTCCAAGAATTCTAAATTTAAACAGTAATGGTTTTCTAAGTACATACATTTTTTTATTTACTTAAGCGAATTATAAATATTAAAACATATTTTGTCGAGATAAAATTGTATTTAATAATTTGACTTAGAAATGAATCTTATCAAATTATTATTAGTTTTTTTTATATTTAATTATGTTAATGTTAACTATTTCAGTGTTTTTTTTTGGAAAAAAGATTAAACGAATTGCGTCAGAAATATAAAATTAAACAATTTCAAAAAAAGTATTATCTTTAAGCGATCAGGAAATAAATAGATTTTGTTCTGTGATTTTGAATTTGTAGTGAGATAATTATGCTTTGAGTTTATCTTGTTATTGCCTCTATCGTAAACTGTGAATTGAAGTCGTTTCTTTCGGGTTATGCCTTCGTCGTTGAATTTTACGTGTTGGCGTTTTGCTGATCATGTTGTCATTTTTTTCATAAGTTTTTCTAAAACTGTTCTCCCTTATATATAACAGGGTTGGGGTTGGTCGATTAGTGGCCAATTCTCCAATTGCCAACTTCCATAAGTTGCTCAGCCGGTATCTGTCCTTTCTGTTGAAGCTTCATGGCATCTTGATGATCTCGACAATGAAAGTTAGGAAGTAGTGGAAGAACTGAAAATACTTGTGATCTCGTTTCACAGTCTTAGTAGTAAACACTGGTAGCTTGTTTTTAGCGTAATAAAATATTTGATCATTCAGTCTCTAATAAGGTCAGTGGATCATCAACACAAACAATTGAAAATATTTGAGCAACCCACAACGGATTGTCAACAAGACCTCTACTTTAAAGAAACCAAAGATAAGCTAAAGATGAATTTAAGCTTTTGATCTTAGATTATCACATTTAACGATAACAAATCAACAGGAAAAGCTAAGAGTTTGTAATTTCCTATGATTAACAACATTAAATAATAAGTCGTAACTATTATGTATATCTAAATAATTTAAGTATCATATAGATTACATTGAACAAATACCAGATTGATTATAATGATTTGGCGCCATATAACGTTTTCATAACCACATAAAGTTATTTCTACCAAAGTGTATTTACATCTTTGTCACTGCTTCTACGAAAATACCGTAAATTAATTTTCAAAAAAAAAACTTGTCATTTATAACTCCTGATAAGAGAAATGTTGTAAGAGTATTTAGAACGTTGAAAATATTTATCTTGCTTAGATTAATTTATAGATCGTCTGCGTTTACGACGAGATGCAATTAAAATATGAATAAAAAGAGCTGTTTTTGATAAGCGGCAAAAATAAAATTAATTGTGTCGTAAAAAAGTTATAACTGATTACTGAATTACGCCAATAACTTTTTTAATTAGGTGTAGTATTTAGAGATGGAAACTTTACGTTTTAGATGTTCGTTGGTTTGTTTTGTAAGGAATTGCAATTTTGGAGTAATACTTTGCACATCCATCTCGATTATGAATGTTATAATAGTTTCTTTCCTCATTTGAATAAAGTTTCCGTTACGTTGCAAATAAAATTTTTAGAATACTCGTTTTCATAGACTTGATGTGAATGTTTTGGCCTTATCTAAGCTGTTCTTAATTTTTAAGTTTCTGCTTATAAAGTTAATGGTTCTTGTAAATACCTACGCTTTTGATTATTTGGTTTAGTTTGAGCATTTGGATATTATCTTTTTTTTTAACAAATGAAAAGGTTTGTTAGATTTAAGGTAGGTGATGGTAATATGCCCAGCTTAAAAGAAAACCGTAATAAAAATTAGAAAAGATGGGTTTTCAAAATAGTTTTTCTGAATTGAGTATTCTCTAATACCACTCAAGAAAGTTACCGAAATGAAGGAAGCTGCCGCTATTACCACGATCGTTTCTACCGGTGTCGCATCCAGCTTCCTGTTCTGGGACAGAACAGTCCTAAGAAGGGGGCAGTCAAACGTTCAAGAAATTATTCTCAAGAGCCTTCTCGAAGTTGTTACCCATTTTCTAGAACATTCACTGAAGGATATGGAGCATTCGCGAACGTTTCGCCAGAATGTATAAATGCGGTGCAAACGAATCATAGGGCAATTATTTGATTATTGTGAAGACGGAAGTGTTAAGAAGAATATTCAAGTCTAAATACGTAAGTAATTAACGCGTGTTCGAGATAAATCTAGGAAGTATAACCTTGTACGTGACTTTAATGTAAACAATAAGTGTTAAGCAAGTGTGTGAAGCTTTTTTTACTACCAACGCTCTACTGTTAATGTTCAGTTTTTTTGGTGTCATTTTTATACGGTGTCTCTAGCGTTTCAGTGAAACTGATGTGCAATTGCACTTTCGCTTTATTTTTTTGTTTTTTTGGTTTTCCCGTTCTTTGTCACACGGCCTCTTTTTAGTCTCTATTGAAGTGCTGTAGATCTTGTTTATTATTTTTTCCTCTTGTATTGTGTAGTCATTATTTTCGCCACCTTTTGTACTCTCACTTCTTCGAGTTCAGCTTCTCTATCTTTTACTTGCGCTTGTCTATCTTCTTCAGATGTAAAAGTTTCTGACAACGTGTCACTATATACAGTAATCGAATCCTCATCTGAAGTGTAGCTTGATGATGACCATCTGCTTTATCTTTTTTGCTTTCGTTCTAATGATTTGGGAGGTTTTAGAGACAATGGACGTAGTGTGTTTTCTATACTTCGTTAGGATCCAGACGACCCAGGCTGTGTCTCTACCCTAAATTTTCTTGTTGTCGGTTATTTTCTCTTTGTTTATGTTTTTCAAAATCCTACCTTTTAGTTAAAATACTGGGTGCAAATACAATTTCGGCTATAGCATTGGGTTTAAATGGATAAATGCCTGTCGCCGCAAAACCAGATTTTATATTTTGCGGTGTAACAGCTTTGTTCCAGACAGAGAAGAAAATTTACCCAAACCTTTGTTTAATAATAGTTCGGTCTTTGTAGCGGGTGCAGTATAGTAGTACCTCTTCGTCCCAGTAATGCTTAAAAGATTTAAATACAGCTTTGTCCATAGACTGTAGCTCGTGCATTGTATTGTTCGGAAGACAAAAACGAGTTATGTCACGAAAGTCAGCAGTTTTGACGATAGACGTATCTAAATGGCATGATGCACCATCAAACATAAGAAGATATTTTTCCGGAAGCTTGTATTTAGCTAGATGTTTTAGCCATTCATTGAAACTACTAACTGTCATACTTCCTTTCGTTCTCATAATAGTCAAAGTTTCTAGAGGCAACTGGTCACGCCATTCAGGTTTTAACCTTTGGCCGTTAAAGAGAATTGCAGGAGGAATTCGTCCACCACTAGCGTTACCACAAGATACTACTGTAACATTTTCACCATAAGGAACAAGATGTACTTGTTTGGCCAAAATAGTCTGTTAGTGATAAGTGTTGATCTGCATCCTTTCTCGTCAACATTATAAATTCTTTCTGGCTTGTCGATTAGGTCGAGCACTAAGCGAACGTTCTTGAGCTTTTCAAAATAATCGGTAACTATAAATTTATTCAATTTTTGTGTCTTGGCCGTGTTCATACTCTGAGCGTGGCGATAAGAAATGTTTTGGTGTCTTCTTAGAAATGCTTTTAACCTAATCGTCCCGCTGACCGTTTTTCAAGTGAAAAGGGATGAAGTGTACTATTTTGCACACAGTAATTAAAAACGCATCTTCTAAGAATTCTTTTAGTCATAGGGTACCCCACAGTTGCTAATCTAATAATTCTAGCTACTAATTACGATTCTTGTTGATCACCAAGTATAGTTATTCTTCCCATTTTGTGGTTTCTTTTAATTAAATACCGACTGAGTGTCCTTCTTGATATATTGAATTGTTTAGACTCTGAATTTTGGGATTTTCGGGTATTATTTGCTTGTAGATGCTGTACATTTTTTTCGTCTACTGTGCTCGTTTAGAAGGCGCCATCTGTCATTAAAACATAATAATTATAGTTGTACTCATTCAAAAAAAAATTGTTAAAGGTAATATGCTCAATGAGCATATTAACCTCAAGTTCCCATGGGCACATTGACCACACCTCATGTTGATACATATTTTTATGGAAATACAAAATGTGTTTGTAAGAACCATGCATAAAAAATAATTAGAAGAAAACTTATATTTAGATGGTATAGTTACAGTTTTATTCACATTTTAAGTAGTAATAAATGTTTTAAAAATTTTAATCTTAAACAAAATATTTTCGTGTATAAATAAACATATATAATCTTCGTAAGAATAAAAAAATCAAACTTAATGTGTAGAAATTTAATAACACATTAAGTTTGATTTTTTTATTTTTACGAAGATCTTTTAGGGCCGGTAGTATAATAAACAAAAAATTTGTATTTCCCATGTCACTAATATGCTGCTTTACAAAAATACAATAAATAATAGTTCTTTTCCTGAATGTCAATTAAGAACAATGAAGTATTTACCTTTATATTCAATTCCTATTGATTTCTAGGAGATTATCTACAGTTTTTCCGATTTACTGTGCCGTTGAGAAAAAAGGTCGGAAAATATAATATTTTGCAAAAATTCTTTGTCATCATTCAGGCGTTGAAACGTGATTTCGCAAAACTTTAACTTGCGGTTCAAATCATCTTCGTTTAGTTCTTGAACCAAAACCACTTTATACGGGTGCCAATTTACCAACTTAAAATATTTTAAGACGAAACTTTGAACTATTTCGTTGCCTGCTGCCACTTGGTGGGTACATAAATAGAGATTTTCTTGAAACTGAATTAGAACGTTTAATTTAACATATTCCTGGACTGTTGGACGACACATTTTAGAGCGATGTTTCACATTGCCTACTTCCAAAGAATTTTGCATTATCTCGCTAAAGGTCGACTACATACTTAGTTCTCTATTACAATATTTGTTAATAAATAAACGCCAAACTTCAACTTGTGTGCGAACTCTGTCTCCGTAACCGATCATCATGAAAATTTCTATTCTTTTCTTTTCACTTAAACGGCTGACTATTTTTAGATAGTTAAAAAAAGTAAAATGAAATTTGAAATATTATTAAGTAATCCTAATTTCGCAAAATACAACATAAACTTATGAGGAACAAGTGCAAAATTCTCTAAAAAATTGTCAAAATCGTTTGTTTTTTCCGTTCTTTCTTGATAATTGGTCTTATCGCATAACTATGACCTACATTTATGAAACTGGAACCAAATATATCAAAAGATTATCTTTTCAAGGTCACTTTTTTTAACATTTTCGTATTTATCAAAATGAACTCTATCGAAAACCGTTGAAACAAATTTGGGTTACCATGTAAAAAATGTCGATGACAAAGACACGAGCAAACAATGTCAATGGCGAAAAAAGTGAAACAAAGAAAATTGACGTGTTCGAGGAAATTTTCTTAAAATATATAATGTAGGAAATAATTTATTTCATACTTTACGAGCTCACTGTATGTACGAATATAAGCTTATAAACATTAAAAAAAAATTGGGAAATATGTAGTCGCTTAATTTCGAGGTTGTTTGGTGATAATAAATATTGCATGTAATGGATAGCAAATCTTCCACTTTTGGGATTACTATTGCATAGTTTCTTAATCTGCTGCAACTTATAGAATTTTGTAGCGCAATGTTTGTGGACTCTTAGTTCTGCTGCGGCTGTTCTTTTCGCGTTAGTTTATATATAGTGGACTATACATCTACCTGAAATTTTCCAAAACAAAGTAAAAATTTTTCCCTAAAATAGTTCAAGTAACATTCATATTTTACTATAGGTACATTGCAGTTTCGGATACTGTTTAATAAAAAAGAGAATGCATTCCTCTTGCAGTTAGGCTCGCATCTAAATATGAAATAGATTTAGATCTATAATGAGTAGTTTGTACTGATTTGATTTTTTAAATTTTATTTCTGGATAATACATATAGTCAAAATTTATGTTGTCCTCTTTTCTGATCCCTTTAACCTGAGAAAAAAAATCTAGGAGTTAGGTCGGGGTTGCTACGCAACATGATATCTTCTCCCAATCCACTTATTCGGATATTTTTTATTTAGTAGTGCTATGACTGCTGGAGTTGTGTGAGCCGATGCTCTAATATGTTGAAACAAAGTCTTTGTCTGATGTTTAGCGGTAAGTCATCAAAAAGGTCTGGCGGAACGTTATTTAAAAATTTTTTCTTACCATTCAATCGGTTTGGGAGGATGTAAGGCCAAATAACGTACTCCCCTACGACTCCAGCACATATATTTACTGAAAGATGTGTTGATGCACACAAATAAATGTTGCGTGGGGATTTTCACCACACTAAAAGTGATTATTGCAAGAACTAAGAAAAAAAAGATTTGTTTCTAAATAAATTTTTTTTTCAAAACGCTTCTGAAGATTGCAACCTTCAAGAAATCAACGACAAAACAACAATCTTGGTTGAAGTGTTCGGGTCATAAAGCTTGGATTTTTTGTATAGAAAATGGACGGATACCTTGTCCCTTGAGAGCTTGCCAAACTGTTACTTGATTTAATGGACTAAAATGTAGACACTTGAAAGAAGAAGAAAGAACACAGATATTCTAAAAAAATTGGGAATACACTTGGAAGGTGTTTGTCAAAAGTCGCGTTTGTGTCAAACCAAAAGCTAGAAAACGAGGAGAAGAAGAAAATTCAAGACACATCTTATTTGGGCAATAATAAACTCTCTGTAATCTGTAAAAAAATGTTTCTCAATACTCTGGCGGTGAAAAGTTATAAGAAAATGGAGTAAAGATGATTTACCAATTATGAAATAAATCTCACATAATACAAATACTGCTAGCGCTTCCAAGACACGTATTTAAATTGCTTCATGATTTTTTTGTAGTAATAGTAAAAAAAAACTATTAAACACTACGAGGTACCTAGAATGTCTATACGAACAGCTGCCATCATGATTGAAGATCAAGGGGGTCTACTACGTATTTCAGCAATCTAATTCCCACCAAACTACCCTCCAAATAAACACTCGGAGCAAGATTTCTGGCTGATGCAGATTATATGCGAAACATAAAAGTTGTAGAATAGAAGAGGTAGAATTATGTATAAAGTAATTCACAAAATGCGTTTAAGTCACCTGTCAACTTATAAACGACATACTGACCAACGGACCAAAATCGACTACCAGATCTACTAGACTTCTTTGTCGTTAAGGGCATATCTAAGGAACATCTGCAAATTGAAATAAATGAAGATCTGCTTTCCGATCATACTGCAATTATTGCTGCCATAATATCAAAACCAAAAAAAAACACAACCACCTAGGATAGTTAATAAAACAACAAACTTGAAATTGTTTCAACAAATACTAGAAGAACAAATAAACCTGAAAATTTTACTAAAATCGTCACAAGATTTAGAACTTGCTATTAAGACATTATCCAAAAAGCAGCTTGGGAATCAAAAATTTCTGGAAAACAGAAAAAATCAACACAAACAAAACATCCATTCAGAAGATAAAACAAAACTAAACTAAAAATGTAAAGAAGTGAGAGAACTAATAAGAAAACATAACAACGACTCTTTTGGGTAATATCTAAGCAATCTAACTTCAAGTATAGATACAGACTATGCTTTATGGAAAGCTACGAAAAAACTTAATCCACCACAAAATCAAATAACACTCATCAAAACAGAAAGTTACGTATTTCAAGTTAGCAGTACAAGGTTAGCAGAATCAAATAACATATACTTAGGAATTTGTTGCGAAAAAAAAATTGCGTTTTTGGCTAACTTGAGGCAAGTTAGTAGTACACCATTCTAAAAAGTGCTTTAATGAAATTATTTCCTGTTTAAAATGCGTGTAAAATAATAATAAAGCTATCAGCTATTTTACACTTAATTAACAACACTTAAGCAACAAATTCTACACACATTTTAAACCGAATACCGATTCATTAAAATCTGTTTACTAATTATGTTTTATTTGATTTTGCTAACTTTGTATTGATAACTTAAGGGATGGAAAAACTTGATACCCAATTGCTATGTGACAAACTTTTATAATTTCATTATATACAATTTCCAGTGATGTAGGTGAATAATTGTGCAATCTGAATTATCATCATGTAATACCTATAAATACGTATATATACCCATGTTTAAAATTAAAAAAACTGCTAATAATAAAGAATATTATCAAAAGCAAAATAAAAAATTATCTTACCGATAAACCTATACGTGCAGCAATTACTCGTATAGAAAATCCACATTTCCCTCTAGTTTCTAATGATAACTCTGCTTGTCCAGGAAGACGTGGCAGTTTGCACAAAATTGACACACAAAACAACACTAAAAATTGTACATTACAGTAATGGCGGATCCTTGTACAGAAGGGGGTATTACTGGGGGTATAGAGTACCCCTCAAAAGAACGGGGTTTTGGGTCTCTGGAAACACTGCTTTAAGCGTAATTTTGATGAGGATTTTTGTATTCTTTCTTCTCAAATTTTATTTCAATCTTTGATTTTGGTTTCAACACGCTAAGTACTAGTAATAAAAGTAGAAAAACATTTGTAAATTTTTGTTTAGTAGGTAATTATATTAGTTTTTTAATCAACAATCCTAGGTTTTCCAAAATGATTGAGATGTAATGAACCGAATCCAAATGATTGAAAAATTCATTACGTTTGCCAAATGTAATGTTTGCATCCTATATGGATTTATTAACATTATCGAAGAAAAAAAATAATAAGTAAAAGTAAAGGAACAAAGTATATAATATAAATTTAAAAAGAGTTCAAAAACTATAAATTATTAATGTTTTGTAATTATTTCGTTAAAAACTTTTGTTTTTTTATATTTTGTTGATGTTATTGTACTACTCCCTGTCCGCGCCTGGAACCGCCTCGTCTACGTCTGCGTTACTTCGAAATTTGGTGGGGCAACTATTGCGATACATTAATTCGTTTCTAATATTATGGAATAACGTTTAAAATTTTGGCATTTCTTTAGTTTAATTTTAAATTTTCATACTTTCTACTGGTCCAATAATTTTTGTTTGCCATTGCATACTTTACATGATGTATAAATATAAATAAAAATTTCAGGAAAAGCAATAACAAAATTTTTCAAAACGCAAAAATGTAAATAAATTATGTTACTTGTGTGGGGTCCATAAAACCGTTCTTGGTTTAAGAGAAAAATGATCATAGAATGGTTTAGGTTTCAAGAAAACAGATATAACTATGGAAAGCCGTTTTACTTTTTAATGTCATATAGAAAACGTTAATAAAAAATAATATGACGATTTAGAAATAAGTCAACACATATTTAAAATTAATTTCAAATATGTATTTCATATATTTAAATAAATAAACAGACTGCTGTCATATTTTTAAATTATTTGCCATAAGTTTTAACATAAACTATTCCATTAAAAAATATGTGTTGACTTCTAAAAATATAATACTAATATGAGTCGACATATAAAAATATATTTTTTTTTAATGTTATAACAAAATAATTATTTGTTTCTATTTTACGAATAAATACATTTCAAATTATTTTATGTATCAGAGGGTAAATATAAACTTATAAAAATATTTTAACTTGTTTTAATTTGATACAGTAATTTTATTTTACATTACTTTATAAGACTGTTTCATAACCACAATGTCTAAATAACATAAAAATGAATTGTAAATATGTTGTAACATATTTTAAATTAAATGTTAAGTTAAAATTTAAACGGAATTTTCTTGATACATTAAACGAATAATTTCGACTACAGTAAAATGAATGCATAACAATAAAATGAATTTCAAATATGTCTTTAGCATATTTCAAATTCGGAATTTATTTGTTTGTATATCGAAAAAATTCAATTTCAAATATGCTAAAGACATATTTTTAATTCCAATATAATTATATTTAAAGATCTTCACGTTTAGCTAATATTATGTTAAGAGAATTTTTTTTGTCATACATTATATCGTTTCCGAAAGTTTTGTATATTTTAGTCGTTTACCTAACGAAAAAATGAATTTCAAATATGTATTTGACTTAATTTTAATTCCTAACGTTTTAATTCATCTGTTTTACATGTGGCAACGTAGCTTCGCGCGTGCGTTTAATCAAAATTGAAGAACTAAACAGATTCAACAAGTTAATAGCAAATATTGGTTAATAGTATCAGGTCACAGCTGTGATCAAAAGGTATCAGCCATAGGTATCAGCGGTATCAGTATCTTTGGTATCAGCTGTTGGCGCGCTTTGAAACCGTTCAGCGTACGCACGCGTGAAGCTACGTTGCCACATGTAAAACCGATTTAAAATAAAAAATATATATTTGAAATTCATTTTTTCGTCAGGTAAACGACTAAAATATACCAAATTTTGGGAAACGATATGATGTATGACAAAAAAATTCTCTTAACATAATATTAACTAAACGTGAAGATTTTTGAATGAAATTATATTGGAATTAAAAATATGTCTTTAACATATTTGAAATTGAATTTTTTCGATATACAAACAAATAAATTCCGAATTTAAAATATGTTAAAGACATATTTGAAATTCATTTTATTGTTATGAATTCATTTTAATGTAGTCGAAATTATTCGTTTAATGTATAAAAAAATTTCTGTTTTTATTTGAATTTAATATTTAATTTAAAATATGCTACATCATATTTAAAATTCATTTTTAGGTTATATAGACGATAGAACTAATAAAAAAAATTACTTTTGATGTAACAAGAAAATGTGTAACAACTTAATTTATATAATTTTTAATTTGGTGTATTAGTTGGATGCATTAAAAAGTAAAACGGCTTTCCATAGATACCAATGTTTGAAAACATTTTTTGTAATATATAAAACCTTACTCCTATTATAATTAATAAAAGTTCCATTTTTAAATTTTTTCATTTTCTTTATATTCAAATTAAAAAAATAACAGGCAATGTAAACATTATACTTAACCAAAATTAATTTGAATTACTTGAAGAAAAAGAAAAAACAAGAAAATGCTTTAAGGACACGGGACGCTCAAATACAACTGTAAAGCACAGTTAAATACGGTCCCATGAGCTGTGAATCAGGTTTAAAATAAACTTCGCCCTGCGGTCCATAGGCTGTGACGAAAGTTTAACCGCGGGGCTAAACGTGTTAAATACTTCGCATGAGTGCAACTTATACATATCCCACGATTTGACATCTTTTAAGTTAATCGTTACTTATAATTTTTAGGTTTTTGAAGTATTGGGTATTTAAAAAAAATTATTTTTTCTTTAAACCGAGGTTGAGACTTAGTTATTAATTTAGAAATAAACGTTGTTGACCAATTTGAACAAAAAAGACAGTTTTAGCAAAAACCTGCAAGAATTCTGTTTTGATTTATAGGTAACGAAACTCATATTAGTTTCGATTTCCAGTTCAGTTACATCTAACTAAAAATAATATCTTTTCGAAAGAATAATTATTTTCTCGCCACTTGTTCTTTTTGTTATAATATAAAAAAAGATTTTACGAGAGCCACCTGAAAATAAACTCTACAGGTTCAGATAAGTAAATTTGAGTTACGAATACCTTCTGTCTAATACTTAAACTAGTACGTTCGATATCATCCATTAATTGAAGCATTTTTCCGTAGATTACGACAGTGTAATCAAAAAAACAATTGAACATTGGATTTTACCTATATCCATAAAAATCTATTTTCTATAAAAAAATTGCAAACTACGAATAAATGTTATGAAAATTTGTAATAAGAATTAAAATTACAATTGTCAACCACTAATTACGTTCAAATGATGATAACACTTCTTTTACAAAGAAAATCAGAATGTTGACTTTAATTTAATCCGGATATATTAAAAATTTAGGCTAAAAAACAGCAATTTCATATTTGGGCATGTATAAATCAATTATAAATCAAATTATAAATGACTTAGGACTGTTTTAATTAAGAGCTATAGCATTCATTTAAAACTTGAGCAGAGAACATAAATAAAAAATTCGACAAAAAAAATTTAAATCTTTATGGTACAATTTGCAACAAAAAACATGTTCTTTGAACACTTGAGGCGGTGCTTATAAAGAATGGTTAGTAACCTCGTAATATTACTGCAAGTAATGTCTACAGTGCCAATGTTGTCAAATTTAACTAACCGTTCTGTTATAACTTACGTTTGGTTGCCTACCCTGCAGGTCGCGCTTAAAAGCTTCTAATAACTTTTTTCAAATACCTTGTGTAAAAAAAGTGATAGTGAAGTGCAATGAAAAATACATTACACGTCTGAATAAACACCCTAACAAACTAGCCATTAACTTGCTGGATAATCGTGAGCAATTAAACAGACTTGCTATAACAACCCGATTGGATTTACAATACAGACGAAAATTCAATAATTAATAGGAAGAATTTATAACTAAAAATTATAGTTTTAAGTAACATTACAACGAAAGTCTCATATAAAGTGTAAGTCACTGTGCTGTAACTCTTAGAAGATAAGTAACGACATAACAACAAAAATGCTTAGTGTTAAACATATGTAACAGATTTTGTGTAAATAAAAAAAATACATAAAAAGATTAACAAAAACAAAAAAAACAGTAATGAACACAGAAAAGCCCGCTTTTAATCGACGTTCAGTTTTAATTTGTTTTCAATCTGAAGTATTATTTGTGTCAAATTGCTTGTCGATTTGATTGTAATTTACACATAGGTCAGTTCAAATGCATTACAAAATTACAAGTTTTCTTGTTTTAAAAATGGATCCAGATATGTACTATAAAATATTACTATTATGACAATTAATGTTGTTCTAATTATTATAAATTTAAAATATTATTACCTAAGAGCAATAAATTAGTATTAATTATATACATTTACAAGTTCGTATTTTGTTGTACATCTAACTTTCTTTAGTAATTGAATATTTTTCTTAATCTAGGTAAAAATTTAATTTAAAATGCAAGTCATTAATTAATTTATAAAAAGCATGAAATTTACAGAAGCGTTATAACTCGGCTTGCAAAACATTTTATGTTCAGTTATGTATTCACATAAGCAATTTCTTATTATTACAAAACCTTTACTTGTGCCGCCATCTTGTTTACTCATTATGAAATACACTAATTCTACTTATTTTTTTTAATAAACCATAAAAAGAATTTGTATTAAACATCGCATCGCGTAGAGAAGTTTAAGCATTTTTTTTTTAATTTTTGACGTAGATTTGGAAATTACGCTTAAATATAAACTAAGTACCTACATGTCACACAACAGTGAACTAAAAAGAATTTGTAATTTATGCAAATCCTTTGTAACACGATGCAAATACTAAAACCAAATAAAAATCAATTTTTTAGTTATTTCCTGTCTATTTTAGCGAATCATGTTCGCATGAATAGAGCGATTTAAGTTATTTGACAAATAAGCGTAAAATATAAAGATGAAACTACAAAAAAAGTATATAAAAGATTTTAAGGTCGAACGAGAGCAGATTCACAAATGATTGCTTGTTAGTTCTTTCCTCTTTTTTTCATGGGGGCATTGTGAGAAATTTTGGTGAGAATTTTTTCGACTAAATTACAATTTGAGATTAATAAACTCTATTCTCGTCGAATTATAATTTATTAAAGGTTGGTGAATGTGTTCGTATAAATTAATCGACTGAACAAGACAAGTAGTATTAACATTAGATAAAGTTTTGTTAGGGAGAGCAACGCATATAAAATTATATGAAAATTAATGCCAAACACGTGTCGCCTAAAACACTAGAAACACATTTAGTTATTTATCTATTCGCTTTATATTTCGCTTGACATTCAAAGCTTAATATAAAGGGCATTTGGCGTATACATTAAAATTAGGAAATTCGGTTCATTTAAGCGCGCATTTAAGCACGCTTTCAAATCGTTTCTCTTGTATTAGTTTAAACTTGAAAGGCCCTTTCATATTTGGTTCATGCTTGAAATTCAACCTATCGTAACGTAGATCTTTTTTTTTCATTATTACTATTTTTCCAGCTGCAACGAATTTTTTGTTACACTTTGATAACAATAAAAAAGGGGGGAATTGTTAATACCAAACGAAAGAAAAGAGAGCGACATCAAAAGACGACTGTTACCCTCCGTACTATTCTAATCAGGACGTGGCACTTTATAGTGAAATTTAGGTTAGGGTGCTAGGAAAAGGGATCAAGGATGAGTGATTTGTATAGAATTCAATTGGCAAACGCCAAAAAATGTAAAATTTAGCATTTCTTTTCAAAATTAAGAAGATTATTGTGAATGGGATTCCCAAAAACTGTCATACATAATAAAAAGAAAATAATGGTAACGTCACGTTGCTGTGCTTGCCTGACTACATTACTTATCAATTGTTTACGAACACGGTGTCTTCGATGCATTTTCACCCTTAAAATGGCACAATAGGTTCACAGTTCACATACATGTGACATACATATGTATAGTCCTTAATTATAATACTTGCTGTTAGAAACGTGACAGTTTTTAACGAATACCGCTGAAATAATGTTACCAAATATCAGATTTTAAATTATTCTAAATTTGATTGTCTGTTCGCTTGCTAATATACGACTGCAAATTTACATGACGTTTATTGTTATCAAAATTATTATATAGACAAAAGTAGTACAAGAACCATTATTTTCAACGACGTGACTGGCGCTGTTCGACCTTTGATTAGACTCTATTCAACCTTAATTACACTACTAATTACAATTACTTAGAATAATTTGAGTTTATTGTTTGTATTAATGTAGAGTATTCCCTCCGATAGCATTAATTTTCTTTAACAACGTACGCGCAAAGTTTATTTAATTGTGCCGCATTACAATATAATAGAAACGAGATATATTTATAAGTACAGACAGTCTAGAAAAAATGGAGAATTCGTACTATAAAGTTTGTCAGTAAAATTAACTTAAAATGCAGTGAAACTATGGAACGCCGTTTTATTTTGTATTGTCCGTTTTTATATGTAACTTCTTCTAGATAAGTTACAATTTAAATTTTGCTTTAAAAAATTTTAGATTAGTATACTATAAGTTTGATTAAAATGTTGAAGAAAAATAAATGTTAAAATTGAAGTAACATTATAAATCATCGAATTTTCACGAATAAATTAGAATGCTAGAATAATTTTTAAATTTTGATTTTAAAATTAAAGAATTAAAATTATCAACAAACATTTTAATCCAGAATTAATGTTTATTACTAAATTTAATTTTAATTTAAAATTGAAGAAATAAAATTATCAAAAAACCTTTTAATTCAGAATTAATATGATTGTTAAGTAATTTTAATTCTTGTTTTAAAATCAAAGAATTAAAATTATTAAACATTTTAATTCAGAATTAATATGTTTGTTAGTAATTTTAATTCTTGATTTAAAATTGCACAATTAAAATTATCAACAAACATTTTAATTTAGAATTACTATGTTTGTTGGTAATTTTAATTATTAATTCAAAATAAAAAATTAGAGTTTATTTTTCCCAAATTTTCTTGATTTATCTATTAAAATTAAAAAATTAGCAGCTTTTAGATTTTTCTTTAACCGATTATATACTTTTCCTCTTGATTGTGATAGTTTTAACAAAGAAATAAATAAATATTATTTATTATCTAGCTAATATTAATGGTTATCCATTACATTTTATTAAAAATTTACAAAAGAAAATTTTGTCTTCTATTAAAATTAAAAATTCTTCATCTCTTACACCTGTCTCTAATCAATCTAAAATATATTTTTCTCTTTCTTATATAGGCCCATCTTCATTTCAATTTCAAAATCTATTAAAACATTTTGGCATTAACATTTCTTTTTCGTCAAATAATAATATTAATTCTTTATTTATTAATACTAAAGATAAAATTAATATTTTAGACAAATCCGGTGTTTATAAATTAAAATGTGGTGATTGCAACGCATTTTATATAGGACAAACAGGTCGAAAGTTTTCTATTAGAATTGCTGAACATCTATCTTGTTTTAAAAATAATAACATTTCATTTAAATCATCATTTGTTAATCATATACTAAATTCTCATAATTCATTCAATTCTAAAAAAGATTTTGAAATTTTACACATTCGTAATAAAGGTTTAAGACTTCATTTTTTAAAAATAAAAGAAATTATTAAAAATTACAATTCCAATCGTGAATCATCCTTTAACGAAGTTGTTAACTTTAATAATAATTTACTTTTTCTAAATTAGTTTTTGTTTGATTATTTTCATTATTATATTATTTTGTTGTATCCTAGGATTTTCTATTATTAAGCTAATTTTGTGTTCAAATTTTGAAATTTGTCATACTTCAAATATTTAACCATTTTTAATTTGATTAATATATGTTGGTAAGTTTATTTATTTTTATAACTTTTAGATTTTTTTAATTTATATTATTTTTCAGATTTTTATAATTATTATTTTTTAAAGTTTATGTAATATTTGATGTTTCATTTTTCAATTCTAATGTAAGTTTATATTTAAATAAGATTCGATTTTATATTTTTTATTTTATAGTATACGCCTGAAGATGACTATTAGTCGAAACATGTAGCGTTTATTAAAATATAAAAATTAAAAATTAAAATTAAGTAATGGGAAGGTTTTGAGAATCTATAAAAAATAAAAATAAAATAATATAAAGAATTAGATTTATTAAAAAACATTTAAATTTAAGATTATTGTTTGTTAGTAATTTCAATTCTTGATATAAAATTGAAGAATTAAAATTAAGAACAAGCATTTTAATTCAGAATTAATATTTTTGTTAGTAATTTTAATTTATGATTTATAATTGAAGAATCAAAATTATCAACAAATATCTTAATTCGGAATTAATATGTTTGTTAGTCATTTTATTTCATGATTTTAAATTGAATAATTAAAACTATCAACGAATATTTTAAATCACAATTAATATGTTTGTTAGTAATTTTAATTCATGATTTAAAATTGAGGAATTAAAATTATTAACAAATATTTTAATTCAGAATTAATATGTTTGTTAGTAATTTTAATTCATGATTTAAAATTGAGGAATTAAAATTATTAACAAATATTTTAATTCAGAATTAATATGTTTGTTAGTCATTTTAATTCATAATTTAAAATTAAAAAATTAAAACTATCAACAAATATCTTAATTCAGAATTAATATGTTTGTTAGTAATTTTAATTCATGATTTAAAATTAAAGAATTAAAATGGAACAATTAAAATTATCAACACACATTTTAATTTAGAATTACTATATTTGTTGGTAATTTTAGTTATTAATTCAAATTAAAGAATTAGAATTATTAAGAAACATTTTAATTTAAAATTAATATGTTTGTTAGTAATTTTAATTCCTGATTTTAAATTGAAATCTCAAAGTTATCAACGAATATTTTAATTAAAAATTAATATGTTTCTTAGTAATTGTAATTTATGAAATTGAAATTGAAGAAATACAATTATCAAAAAATGTTTTATATCAGAATTAATATATTTGTGCTAATATTAATTCTTGATTTAAAATTGAAGAATCGAAATTATCAACAAACGTTTTAATTTGGAAATTATATGTTTCTTAATAAATTTAATTCATGATTTAAAGTTAGAGAATTAAAATTATCAATACATTTTAATTCAAATATGTTTGTTGGTAATTTTGATACTTGATTTAAAATTGAAGAAATAAAATTATCAATGAATATTTTAATTCAGAGTTAATATGCTTGTTCGTAATTTTAATTTATGATTTAAAATTAAAGAGTTAAAATTATCAACTACCATTTTAATTCAGAATTAATATGTTTGTTAGTAATTTTATTTCTTTGTTACACTATAAAACGATGGTTTAGAGAAGGTAACAATGGGATGGTGGTTTGCCAGCTAACTTAGTCGAGAAGGGGCGGGTCGAATTATTTGTCTCTCACTTACCTTTTTGCCGAGTTTACTTAAACCAGGAAGAGTTGTTAAGGGCGCCACCGAATTTTTAGTCACTGTGAAATGTTCGCCAAAACCGGAAATTCGAACACTCCGTAGATGAAAACAGGCGATTCAGAGAAAGTCAAATATGAGATAATAATTCGTATATTAAAATTTAAAGCAAGTAAAATGGTTAATAAAATCATTCAAATTAATCTTAAATTTAAAAGTCGCACAGGGAATCAGCCGCAGAGCGCTTGGTCGTACGTACGACTCGCCGCAAACGATAAATGCCGCTACTTGAGAACTACCTTAACTTAATTCACAACTAAAGCATGCATACAACAAAACATCAAACAAAATAATAAATCAAGACTGCGAACCGAGTCAGAGGGGTCTAAAGTTTGATAATCAAGACATAATTGAATTCTAAGACTCTATTCTGATCGATTCGCCCGTCTTGACTTTAACCAACAATTTAAATCAACCAAAAACAAAATCAAATAGAAGTACGCGTCGAAAATAACTGGTGTCCGTGATGTTCTTCTAACGATCGAATTGGAGGCGAGTTCTTCAGTTGAAGAGGTGATAAGTTGTTAAAGGTACTTACAGGTATGCCTGCAGTTTGACAGCTACTAATCCTTAGTTTACAACAAAAACTCAACACTTTATTGTCAGAATCGATTCACTTAACTCCGTCAAAGACGTTACACGCGTTCAGCATCGGTAAAACGCGTCGATACAGTACCATTAGCCGGGAAAACTTTATAAAGTCCGCAGTAGCGACTATTTTCTCAATTGGGAGAACAACCGGCAACTTTCCCGGAACTAATTATTACAATCGTCAATTCTTCAGATGTTCCGCTTGTTCGTTCAATTACCCACACTTTAACATTCTTCGTTTACCAAACTTTTCACCTCAAGGTCTTATTCTCGTCTCAATCGTTTGATTTTAACCAATTTTCGTAGTTCACCTTTATTTAATTAAACACACACAAGTGCGGTTCTAATTTGCCACTTGAATTAGAATGTTTAAGTAACGTAATGTTCATCACCTGTATTTATAATGCGTCGCCGAAAACTCGGTGTTAATTACCCGCATAAAACACTTGACTTCTTGAACCGAACTTAAATCAACTATTTGTTTTACAAATTTCAATTATACAAAATTTCTGATTGGATTCGAAATTATATTAATTGACCTTTTTTTTCGAGGGCCAAAAAGGAACTTAACTTTCCTCTGGAAAGAATGAAGCTTAAATAGCCCCTTCTCAAAAACAAAATCTCCAATCAAAAACCTTACATTAATTACATCATACTTTAAGACAAAGAACTTAACATAATTTAGGTACGTGACAATTCTTATCCGAATCTTCCCACGCAACAGCTAAATCAGCACTTGCTTCTGATTATGAAATATAACAAGAATGATAGCTCAGCAAGTCCATGGGAACAGAGTAATAAACGCGTTCAGAAACATAAATCTTACTCTAATCTAAACTTAAAATATACAAAGAGACATCTGAACAAAGAATAATTCTAAGTAAAATAATTTTAACATGAACCAAATCTCAAGTTTCACAAATTTAATGGGTTTAAGGCACGTACACAGACATCCGTCGCCAAAAGATATTCAATTACCAGATAATAAATAATTTTAAATGAATGTCAATAAATACAATGGAAACTTTTAAAAATGTTACCAAGAAATACGCAATTCGAAAATACAAAGAAGTTTAATGAACGATGGAAATGCTAAACACACCCGTAATTACAACATAATAATAAAAAAATATTTGGATAAAAACTCTCAGCCCCCAAAAACCACCGGGACGGTGACACCCCCCTTACAAGAAGAGTGATTTCCCAAATTACTCTAACAAAAAAAAAAAATAAAAGCGATAGAATACCAAAAGAAAAATAAGGTACCGTAAGCCAAAAGGAATCGGTGGATTTTGGACGAAATGCAAGGCTCGACACGATGCACCGGTCATGAGTAGAGAAGAGGGCACGCCATGTTTCACGGTATCCACATGTTGTAAAATCCCACAACCAACCCACGACCGACACAAAGCAACCTTACCTGTGATAGCAAAACGCCAAAACCACCGACACAAACATCTGACCAACGGCGCAAAACGATAAAATAATAAAAAAAATAATAATAAAAAAAATTATTCTTGGGAGGGATCGAGCTTCAAATCCTTTGCGTTCCACACACCTCTTGAAGTGCCAGAAGCATCAGATAATTCATAAGTTTGGTACGACACCTTGCGTCGAATTAGAAAAGGACCCACAAATTTGGGTGCTAACTTAGCGGTAAAATGACGGGAAGCATCGGAGAGGACATAGTTCCTCCTCCAAACGGTATCTCCAATTTCAAAAGGAGCGGCACGACGACGCAAGTCATAATATTTTTTTGATCGTATATAAGCGGCCTCTAATCGCTTTTTAATATCACGGTAGACATCGTTAAAAACATTGCTCCTAGGAGCCAAGTGAGTTCGATCGCCGAATGTAATGTCATTAAGTTCGGCATTGTCGGATGTAGGACCAAAACGGGAACCGTCAAGACATATTTCTTGACCAAAGTTAGTAAAATATGGTGTCAGGCCGGTTACCTCATGCACGGCAGTTCGGATAGCACAAGCCACTTTGGCTAGGTACTTATCCCAATCACGATGATTATCCCCTACGTATGAGGCTAACATGGTCTTCATTACCCTATTTACTCTTTCGGAAGGGTTGGCCTGGGGATGATAATGCGCATTGAAAATTATTCGCGAATTGTATTGGGCTACCATTTTAGTAAACTCACGACTACGGAATTGAGTCCCATTGTCACATAAGATATATTGAGGAGCTCCAAACATTAGAATGACATCCTCTTCTAAACGTTTAGTCACTGCCGCAGCAGTAGCGTTACGTAACGGGAAGAACAAGACAAACTTTGAGAAGCAATCCGCCACTACCAATACATACGAATATCCACTTTTTGATTGTGGCAAGGGTCCGACAATATCCGTAGCAATCATTTGCCAGGGTTTTTCTACGACTGGATGACGTGACATCAAAATTAAATAATCAAAATTATTAACAAATATTTTAATTCAGAATTTATATGTTTGTTAGTAATTTTAATTCATGATTTAAAATTAAAGAATTAAAATAATTAACAAGAATCTTAATTCAGAATTTATATGTTTGCTAGTAATTTTAATTCGTGATTTAAAATTGAATAATTGAATTATCAACAAATATTTTAATTCAGAATTTATAAGTTTTAGTAATTTTAATTTTTGATTTAAAATTGAAGAATTAAAATTATCAACAAATATTTTAATTCAATATTAATATGTTTTTTAGTCATGTTAATTCATTTAAATTAAAGATTTAACATTATCAACAAATATTTTAATTCAGAATTATTATGTTTGTTAGCTATTTTAATTCATAATTTAAAATTAATAAAAAATATTTTAATTTAGAATTAATTTGTTTGTTAGTCATTTTAATTTATGATTTTAAATTAAAGAATTAACATTATCAACGAATATTTTAATTCAGAAATAAATGTTTGTTGGTGGATTTAATTCATGACTTAAAATTGAAAACTTATAATTATCAACAAACATATTAACTCTGAATTAATATGTTTGTTGGTAATATCAATTCTTGATTTAAAATTGAAGAATTAAAAGTTAACAACAAATATTTTAATTTACAATTAATATGTTTGTTAGTAATTCTAATTCAAGATTTCAAATTAAAGAATTAGAATTATTAAGAAAGGTTTTAATTTGAAATGAATATGTTTGTTACTAATTTTAATTCATGATTTTAAATTGAGGAATTAAAATTATCAACGAATATTTTAATTTAGAATGAATATGATTCTTAGTAATTGTAATTTATGACTTTGAATTGAAGAAATACAATTATCAACAAATATTTTATTTCAGAATTAATATGTTTGTGCTAATATTAATTCTTGATTTAAAATTGATAAATAAAAATTATCAAGGAATATTTTAATTCAGAATTAATATGTTTGTTAGTAATTTTAATTCATGATTTAAATTTAAAGAATTAAAACTATCAACACACATTTTAATTTAAACATGTTCGTTGGTAATTTTAATACTTAATTTAAAATTAAAGAAATAAAATTATCAACAAATATCTTAAGTCAGAATTAATTTAAAATTGAATAATAGAATTATTAACAAATATTTTAATTCAGAATTTATAAGTTTGTTAGTAATTTTAATTCATGATTTAAAATTGAATAATTAAAATTATCAACAAATATTTTAATTTAGAATTAATATGATTATTGTGGTAATTTTAATTCTTGATTTAAAATTAAAGAATTAAAGTTATCAACAAATATATTTATTCAGAATTATTATGTTTGTCGGTAATTTCAATTCATGATTTTAAATTAAAGAATGAACATTATCAACGAATATTTCAATTCAGAATTAATATGTTTGTTAGTAATTTCAATTCATGATTTAATATTGAAGAATTTAAATTATCAACCAACATTTTAATTCAAAATTAATATGTTTGTTGCTAATATTAATTCTTGATTTAAAATTGAAGAATTAAAATTATTAACAAATATTTTAATTTAGAATTATTATGATTGTTGTGGTAATTTTAAATCTTAATTTAAAATTAAAGAACTAAAATTATCAACAAATATCTTAATTCAGAATTATTATGTTTGTAAGTAGTTTTAATTCATAATTTAATGTTGAAAAATTAAAATTATCAACAAATGTTTTAATTCAAAATTAATGTTTGTTAGTCATTTTAATTCATGATTTGAAATTGAAGAATTACAATTATCAATTAACATTTTAATTCAAAATCAATATGTTTGTTGCTAATATTAATTCTTAATTTAAAATTGAAGAATTAAAATTATCAAGAAACATTTTAATTTAAAATAAATGTTTGTTGATAATTTTAATAATTCAATTTTAAATCAAGAATTAAAATTACCAACAAACGTTTTAATTCAGGATTAATATATTTGTTGGTAATTTTAACTCTTGGTTTAAAATTGAAGAATTAAAACTATCAACAAACATTTTAATTCAGAATTAATATTTTTGTTAATAATTTTAATTCTTGATTTAAAATTGAGGAATTAAGATTATCTATAAACGTATTGATTCAGAATTAATGTTTCTTAGTAATTTTATTTTTTTTGGCTGCAGGTAAATAATAATTAATGATTAATTCTAGTTATTAATGAACATATTTCCATTCTCTGATAATTCTTTATCAATTGCAAGAGGCTTTATTTACAGCTATTTTAAGAATTAAAATCGTTAACTAATTAAATTTATGTTTTAAAAAATGTTATTTGAAGCTTGGGCCTAACTAAATGTGAATGTTATTATAGTAAATATATATTAAATATAATCAATGCTTAAAGTTATAATGTTTTTAAACAATTTTAGTAGTTTTAGCAAATACAATTATCTATTTATTTTTGTGTTTTAAATTACAATTACGCCAAAACTAATTACATTAAACTATTGACAACTGTCACAACCACAAAACAAAATACTTGCTCGATTTTTAATTAAAAATGAATATCTTTAGTTTAAAATTTGATCTAGTAACAGTTATTGTTATTATATTGCTTCTTGCGATAGAATTTTGTCGCTTCGGTTATAATAATACACTTCCCAATCTTGGCATATAATATTGTAACGAATTTTAAAACTAATTTATTTAAAATTGACTATTTACACTTAATTAAGAACTAATTTTTGATTAAACTAAATAATAAAATGTACAAATCAAAAATCAATTAAGTAATTTATATATGACTATGACTCGATATTTATAAACATTGTTGCACTTTCGTTTATCTTAAACTATTATTTATTTTCATTGATCAGGCGTGTTAAACACTAATTATTAAAGCCCGATTCTTCACAGTTCTGACTTCTCCCTAAGTTAAATTAAACCTTCTTTGAACACCTTTTACATTTTTGTTTTATCGGTGTCAAGAACATTCCATTAATCAGCTCGAATCGTTTTTAATGGTCCCGATGCTTCTATGCGTTTTACTGTCCCCTTCTTAAGACTGTCCTGTTTCAGAAAAGGAAGCTAAACGAGGCATGAATAGAAAAGGTCGTTAATAGCGTCAGCTCTCTCTATTTCGGCAACATTGAGAATAAAAGTAGCTGTAAATAGACTTTTTCTGACCCGACGTTCTACTTAGATGGTAAATGCGTCTGATCTTCGGAAAACGACTTCCAACATATTTCGAACTGCTCTTTAATCTAGCTGATCTAAGTCGCAACCAAGCTTAGGTACTGCAAATTTCTTAATGCTGTAGAACTCTATTTCTCTCTTGAGATTTTTTTGTATAACGGCTCTATACCTGAGTAATTCTTGGTAACCAAATAGAAATTAAAGCGTTAATCATGACTTCGTAGTTTATCCGAACTTCTTCTTAAGTATTACTCTTCTAGACATCTCAAGATCTTTACTCAATCAATAACGTAATCTCTTTATGTTTGGAACAGGTTTTGTTGCTCCTCGGTTGTAACTCCAAACCTAGCCTTTTCAGAACCTTCATAAACTTATCGAAGTCTATTTCATCCACTTGATTCTTAGTTCTACTCGTTATTACCCTGACTTGGATTTGGGTTTAGGTAACGTTATTATATGCAAACAAACGGGGCTAGACGATCGATGTGGAGCGCTTTTGGCTTGGCTATGGGTGATTTTTGGATACGTTATACAACGTCATTAATACGCTATAAAACTTCATAAAAGCGCTCTCATTGCCTTTGCAGCTTCAGCAATAATTGAAGCCTACCATTTTGTCATTGACGTCATATTTGGTTTTCATTCTGTCGCTGGCAATTTGCGTGTTTTTTATTTAGCTTTTTTATCTTGCTGACGTAGTCTTCTCCATTAATTTTTTTTCTAGTTTTCTTCCAAATTGGAGATCACATGGCAGTCGTATTTTGTATCATACAAGATGGTGTTTGACCTGTGATTTCGCAAACTTCTTGAAACAATGCAGACTCAAAGTTGCGGTTTTGGTTGGAATGTAGTTCCAACAGAATTCCAAACCGGTAAAAAAGCTTTTCCCTAAAACATTTGCGACTATAGCTACTTTTTGATTGGGTATGGCGTCAGTTTTTGTTTATTTCGTGAAATAATCTATCGCCAGCAAGATGCATTTGTTTCCCAAATTAGATTATGGAAACCGCTTTACTCTTTTTAAAGGGCTTCCCGCGTTATCTTGTTTTATTGGCGCTTTTTTGCTAGACCATTTCTTGATGTGCAGACCGTGCACTTACGGTATCATTTCATGATGTCCTTCTTGCAGTTCACCTAGTAAAATCTTTTTTAAACTTTCCCTAAATGTCTTATTCACGCTAGAGTGTCCTCCTAATGTACTATCGTGCAGATGGTGCAACACATGTTACACTCAGTTCTTTGGCATTACTAACTTCAATCTGTTTTTCGTGCCTTAATTACTCTTTAGGGATCGCTTAAAAAATCAGTTTTCTACTGTCAAAAAGTCCCACTGCGCCCAGTATGATTTGATGTTTCTGTCCAAAGTAGTCACTTCTTCTTAGGTTGGTTATCAGCCGTTTGCTTTTCAGTTCAACAGTACTTTTATGTCGGAATCATTTTCGTGTTCGACTCGCAACTGCTCAGGTTCTCAGTCGTCGTCAACTATAGCAGTTCTTCAGAGAAATTCGATTTTTTCTTCAAATCAACACGGTTTCGTTAAGGGCCGCTCAACTTCTACCAACACTCAACACATCTTAGATGCTTTCGGGGAAGGAGCTGATGTAGAATCTGTGTACACGGACTTTAGTAAGGCGTTTGACAAGGTCAACCATACTATACTTATTGCTAAACTGGAATCTTCTGGTATAAGTGGCTCTCTCCTGTGTTGATTCAGTGACTACTTGAGTGACAGGCTATTGAAAGTAAAATTTTCACCAGATTTTCTTTTCGATGATTTTATTGCTACTTCAGGTGTATCTCAAGGGTTCCATTTGGGCTCTTTACTTTTCAGCCTTTTTGTAAATGACATTGGTAGTCAATTTTGCTATTCTAAATACTTGTTTGCCGACGACCTAAAAGTTATTAGTGTTATAAGATGCAGTGCCGTAGCTAGACCTTTCGGGGCCCTGGAGCAGAAAGTACATACGAGGCCCCTTTTATTTACAATTTGTTTTCAAATCGTAGGTAATGTATTAGCTTAAATCAGTGTTTCCCAACAGGTAGTCCGTGGACCAAAGAAGATCTGGCTACTACTATGATTAATTTTTTCTCTTGATTAAATTGCAATTTTCGTTAAATAAGAGATCAAACACACGTGTACATTGCAAACAAAATAAACCGCCTAAGTGTACCAAGTGTGGTGCCACACTTTTATCGCCCTGGAAGTGTGGTTGGAATTTTAATTATAGGAATCGATCATCAATATATTGGTAAAAAATACGAGTAACATTATTATTTCATTAGCAGTTTATTCAAAATACTCCAGGAACAAAATGGATATAGAAGTGAAAACAACTGCTGACTTTTTAGTTTAAAATCTGAGCAGTGTTATTTTAGCATACACACACTAAGACTAAGACCCCTTTCCCACACTTTACAACTTTTTGCCATACTATCACTGTTTGGTGATTAATATTGAGCAACGTTTGACGTCGCCTTTTGCTAACAGGTGTTTAGAAAAACAAATAAAGTTACTGGACGGTACATACTGACAAGCGCTTCACTTACCGCACTACAACGTTTATTCGTATTTGTCAACTCGCGTTGACAAAACACGGCGTTAAGCACTGCATATGTGTACTAGGTCTAAGTGGCAATAACAAAAATTAAACAAAATAAAAACAGCTTCTCTGCAAGAACAAAAATGGAAAAAAGCTCATTCGCACACAACTCAGATTAAAATGTTTTTTTTCTGGATTTAACACTGGCAAAAACATCAATCACTCGGTTGTAGTCGATTTTCTGTGTCCTTTTATTCTCAATCGATAAAATAGTCAAACTTGTAAGACGTTGCTGAGACATAAGAGTCTCTAAGATAATTTTTTATCGGTTTAAGTTTTTAAAAAAACCTTTCAGCTTTTGCCACGGTTACCGGAACTGTAAGATACATGAAGCTAGCGGTAAGTACATCTGGGTAAGCGGAAACTAAAGAGTTGTTTTGTATCAAGTGCAGGTTCTCAACGTCTTTGACATTTGTAAAAGTTCTAAACTTTGATTTAAAAGCATTTCGGTTTGATAAAATCTGTGCTTTGAACATTGGTGTCACATCGTTAGAAAATCGCCTGGTAAACTTGTCGGCTTCAGAACCTAATTCTTTGTCAGTATTTGAGGCAAGAAAAGAAGGCTGAACAACTCTGTAAAAGTCAACTATTTTTTTCATGCCTTTGAAACGGGTTTGAAGTTGAGACACTATGGTATCAACCATTGGATAAAATGCTATCACTCGGAATTTGCTGATAGGATTAATCAATCTTTGATCTTTGCACAGTTCATCAAAGTGTTTTTTTTACCCTTCTCGCTCTTTAATCTGCAAATTCGTGTGTTATTCCATATTTTACGTACACCTGCGCAGCTTCACTTAAGACTTCTCCGAAGGAAGAACAAAGTGCTGTCACTTTTTATAAAGCTCTATCTAGAAAGTCGTAAGCTGTCATTAAATCTATGCATTCAGATTGTAAGTAGTTTAAAGCTAAATTTATTTCTCTCAAGATTTTAAATTGGACCATCAAAAGCAAAGGAAAGCTGAATGATTCTAACTTTTGCTTGAGCCGTTCAGCCTCGTTCCTTTCTTTTGACTTTTTGCTTGACAAAATAATTTTATTTAAGGCTTTCATGACGTCAGCGAACCTCTCCTTCAACGCGTGAACTGCCTCGTACCTTCCCGTCCAACGTGTGGGATTTAAAGTCTTTAGCGTTATCTTAGCCTTAGAATTGGTCTTATTTTCTGTACAATCGGAGGAAACTTTAAGCTCTTGCCAACGAACAATGCTTTGTCGAAAAATAGTATATACGTTTTGCACAGTCTTGAAAAATTGAGCAATTTCTCGGTTACTCTCAAGGGCGTCTTTAAGCACTAGATTTAAATTATGGCTGGCACAGTGAATGAAATAGGCATGCGGAGCTAGTTCTTTAATTCTCCTCTGTACTCTACTATAAACACCACTCATAATGGATGCACCGTCGTAGCCTTGTCCTCTGCATGGACCTTTTTCCAAAATGGATTTTATAATGAGATGCTCCAGTCCCGAAGCGGTTTGGTCCGTAACAGCTGTGAAAGAGGTAAACGTTTCGCATAGGTACAAGTCACAAGGTTTTCCGCTTTCATCATATTCAATTTTTACATAGCGAAAAACTTCACTTAACTGATCTACTTTACTGACGTCTTGAGTCTTGTCCATAATAATAGAAAAAAAGGTGCGTTCTTAAGTTCTTCTTTAATTTCACTGAGCACTTCATCAGCCATCAGAGAAATCATTTCGTTTTGTATTGTTGGACTCAAATATCATTAACAGTGCCACTTGCTTTTTGAATTAGCTTTTCCAAAATAGTATCATATATTTTTGGATAGTAGTTCGATTACTGAAAAAAAAATTCCTTTGTTACTTTCCACTCTCTCCAGGAAATGAAAGGTTGCATGTAGCCAACATTAACAAAGCATGGATGATCTTCAGAATTTTCTTCCAAAAAATTATTTTGTTTATCAAACCTTTTCCTAAAACATCATCTGTTGCACTATGGTAACACCACTTCATATATCAAGCAGGCTTCTGCATGATGCGGTGCTTTTTTATACGGCCTGACAAATGCTTCCAGTCTCGCAATCCAGTTGAATCCCATGCCCCTAAAATCTTTTTTTGAGGAAACACTATCACATTTAGGTGAATAACACAACTAAGTTCTTTTTAACTTAAGCTCCCTTGTTGTTTTTCATTACTAAGAAATGGGCCAAATTGTTGGCAGCGTTCCAACCAATTATACACTTTTTAATCTCCGAATCTGTAACACTATCTGGAAAATGTTATTCTTCAATGTTCAAGAAAGTCATACGAAGAGTTTGGTCACATAGACCTACTCCTACTAATTCATCACTTGCAGTAGCAGTTGTTGTTGCAGATGTTGAAGGAATAGGGTCATTTTGATGTGGTTGCCTTTGTCTATCCAAATTTTCTTGAAAATGAGGTGTATCAGTTTCCCAGAAAGCGGGAAAGTGGTTGTTTAAGCACGATGATTGAAACAAAGATTAGGGAATTGTTTACCAGGGAACTTATAGATTTTTTTTTAAAACTCGTGTTAATCTATTTTTCTATGCTTACCATATCACAATCAACCATTTTTTCTGGTCACTTACGCGAAAAATCACAAATAAATAAAATATTTTTATTTAACGTTGTGCGTGCTATATGACAGCATACACCATTTCACCTTCCACAGCAGATATGACGCTGTAGCTGTATTGTTTTTGGTTATGTGCTATTAAAAATTTTCGCCTCCCATTTAAAAATCGTTACATAATAATACTAAGTTATTTAGCTGTAGCCGACTAAAGTCAATAACAACTACTTATCTGCTCGTACAATGTTTTCAGTTTCTTCATCAAATGTAGATGTGTGAAGAGGGCGTTTTAACCAAGTTGAAAGGGCAGACGAATATTGTAAAGCTTCTTCCTCTTTTCTTTTTTTCTCTCGCATTTTCTTTGCACCGCTTGGGTGAATTCTTCTCATTTTAATAATTTAATTTAGTCTGCCGTATCTGTAAAAATGACGCAATATTAATGGCATATGGCTATGAAAATACAGTAGTACTAGTAATCTATTAAATAAAAGTTTAGTCTACGTTAAAAAGTTTATAAATTAAAAGGACAAAAACTTAACGTGATTTGTCGTTTATGGTAGTTTGTTCTCTTATGAATTTAATACAGTGCAGTAGGAAAAGCAAAATCGGTGTTTTGTTTTTGGGGTTTGTTTTACTGGTACTAGTACTAGCATTTGATAGAGATTGGTATTTGTTAAATGTTGGGATTTTGAAAACGTCGCTTGTGGTTCATATGTCTTCCTTAGAGTAACGCTCTGTGATATTACTTATGTTAAAGTTACTTTTAGTTTGTGTTAATGATTTCATTTTCCACACAGTTATGCGTTGAGTTATATATTTGTGTTTAAGGTGGTAACAGTAAAAAAAATTTGGCAGTTGGATATTTGTAACCGTCGTTTGATTTTTAGATGTATTCTTTTGTGACATGGTAGAGATTTTACTTTGTAGTATCAAAGTATTTAACATTTTCTAAATTCATCTTAATTTTGATTTTTTTTCTTGAGTCATTTAGGTCGATTTTATTGTCGTGTGTTTTGAGTGTATTTTATAATTCACTACTTCCAACAGTCATTATTATTTGATTTCAAAAATTATTATAAAGGAAAAAGATAGTACAAATGACTTACTAAGTTGTCAAATTATAGAATGGACAACACCAGAAAGTGATATTAGAAATGGACAACCACAAGATCGATATTTGAATTTAAACGTAAGAGTAACGTGTGAAAGTACGAAAACGATATTTCTACAAAACAACAAAATCAAGTAGAATAACACAAGCATGTTATTTTATGATATCGATACTATCCCAGTTTCATTATTATTTTTGCGTTTTATTTATAACCCATCGATAAGTTTATAATTTTTGTAGATATACACGAAAATTTTCCGTTCGGTTTTTTTTTTATTAACAATAGAAAGATTAAGCACTTCACAATATGATAATAAAATTGGTGCCAGTAAGACGAAGCGTAGAAACACAACACTTTAAATGTTAAACGGAAAAAAGTCATGACAAATAACAATCGATGAAAAAATATTTTCAGCAATAAATATAAGAAAATTATACGGTCAGTTAACCGCAATGGCTTTTAAGGAAAATATTTATCATGCTAAATGACATAACAATAAAGAATAAATTCTGCACAAAACAATGTATTATCATCGTAAACACTTCATATTTCAATGAGAATGTATACATTTTCAATTGAGTAGGAATTTTATGAAGTTCAACTAATCTTATCATAAATTATGATCATTCTTTTTTCTTATATAGTTTGTCATATTTATCTATGTATTTTCGATGGATTAAAATTTGTGTGACAGTTAACTATTTAATTCTGTCGTACTATTTGCTTTGCTGTTAAGTTTTTATGGATGGATAACAACTGCGCCAGGATGTTCTTGGTATTCATTAGTGTTAGAAAAGGCAACGTTCACTTTAATTAGACAAGCTAGAAGTTAGTCGGGGTTGACTTGAAAGGATCTATCGTTAACATGTATCCGGATGAACTCTATAAGATAATCATATCTTTGACATAAACCTACAAAAACTGTGCTCATTTAATTTGTATCATCTTATCAATTAGTTTAATGGAGAAAAAATCTGTTGATGTAATTATTATATACAATTGCGGCGGCTTATAACAAGTACTAAAAATCTATACATGTATTAATAAAATTGATTGATTGTGTTTTAAACAATAACTCGTTAGGTAAACGTAAAGTAACTTAATTAAGTGGGTACATCAAAGAATCAACAAAATTATAGTATTTTTTAATTAAAATTTTAACGTCGATTCGTTTTAGATGATAAATACAATTTTTAGCTAGCAATTCTAGAAAATCGTTTGCAATCTTGGTCATTAGATAACGTCTAGTTTTCTAACAATAACTGTTTTATGTTATTTTGCATTTCCTGTAAAAGTAAAAGAAAGCAAATATTGCAAATAATGCAGCTGAAACTTCTGTAACAAAAGTAGAGTCGAGTTTCTTTTATGTGCATGCATGTTTAAGACACAATGGTAATAAAGAGATAAATTAAAGCATACTATATTTTAAGGAGTTATTGTTTATGCTGATATAATAATTGTTTATAATGATTAATAACTTGCTTAATCGATTTTTATATACGCAGTGTTTAATGACGAGTTTCTATTAGCTTTTTAAAGAAAAAAAATGTATAATAGAATGGCAACAAAATTTTTTATTTTAAATAGATCTACTAAACACATTTTTGAATTATAGCTAATATTGTAACGGATTTTAAAACTAATTCATTTATAGACAAAATATTTACACTTTTATGACTATATATATAATGGTATTTTTATCTTTTATAATAAAAGACTTAATTGCTTTTATCTAAAAATTAAAGCTTTTATTCAACAAATTCATTTTATATCAACAATAACAACTCACCTAAAAATTAAAGAAAACAACATTTAAAGTCTTTATATCTTTCAACAACTTATATCTAAAATTAATATTCACAAAATCTCGCAAATGTCAAAAAAAAAAAAACTTTAGACCCGATGTATCCCATGAGCCTTGTACATGGATAAGGTGGTTTTCTTTACATCTCCCCCCTAGAGAGAGTAACAATGAGATGTTTTTATTGTAGTATAAGGAATAGTCCTAGATGTCACTATGGTTCGTAAGGGTCTTAGGGTTTTTGTATTGTATATGTTGGCAACACGGCAGATTTCCCTGGTTTGGTTGATAGATTCGAATTAATTTCAACTATTTCAAGTGCTTCTTCTGTCAATTAATTCTGTCAGCTGCCAAGATCTCCAGACAAAAAGAGTTTATAATAAGAAATGGATTGGGGTCAATCGTCTACGTCGATCGAGGGCAAATATAGTCAATTAACCCTACATGATTTAAAGACTGAGCTGAGAAAACGTGGTGCCAAACTAAGTGGTCGAAAAGCAGATCTTATACACCGGTTAGTACCTACTCAAAATTATTTTAAAATACCCTATTCGTTAGTGAGTATGGTCGGCTATTAAAAATATAGTTGGGCACGTATAATTATGGCTGGTGTGTGGTGCAAAAACGGCCAACATTGTATGTTGGATAATCAATCTGTTACGGTCGAAATTTTCATAGCGTACGCCTATGTATTCCGACGTGAAATTAGATTCGGGTTTTGACGCCCTCTAACGATCCTTTTCTCGTTAGATGTCATTTGGCGGAAAATCGTCACACGTAAATGATATAAAATGGTCTGTAATCATTGAATATTGATATATATCCGCTACCATCTGGAAAAGAATGGAAAACCAATTGTAATTAGTTGATTATCTAATTTATTCGAAGCGTTACAGGATAAGCTACTGTCGTCTTTTAGTAAAAATTCGTTCATAATTCGTTCTTCCTTTTAACAGCCATTTTGCGTTCCTTCATTTCGCACCTGTTACATTCTCTATAAATGGATATCGTAAACTACTACTAAATAAGACATCACGTTGCCGTACACGAGCGCTGGCGGAAGGCGATTTCCACGCCACGAAATTGGGGTCTTGCGGAGCCGTCCAGGGAAAATAATACGACACGTGGATGACACGACGTTAAACATATTAATAACCACCTATTTTCGATCTCACTACATACAATAGTCGATGCACGTTTTGTTTACTTTTGAGATAGATTTCATGAATTATTTAATACAAAATTGTTTTAGCCGAACTATCACTTGTGAGTTGGGGTTATGACACGATTCGTGTTAATATTTTATTGCAGGCCACTGAAGAAGAAAAACGTTTTTCTTCGGGCTAGTGGATGCTGGAATTCGAGTGAGTGATTTGAATTTACTTTAGATATCGTGGTCACGTACAATTACTCACGAACTGTGGGATTACAATTTAACGTTAGTAAATAAGTATAACGCGTAGCTACCAATAGGGTATTTAAAATCAGTGAAATCAATGTCTCGCATATTGTATGTAGTTGAAAGACATGTACTTCGGTTCTTTATAATTGTGTGTGGTGGGTTGCCGATGTTGTAGACATCGAGATCTTAACTTTTCTTGTTTTTATAATTCTCTAAATTGACTATTCCGAACTCAAACGTTAATACCGTTGTAAATATTTAATGTAAATTTTTCTAGTCTTTAGTAACTCCAACTGTGGGGTGTAATGACTTTTGCTTAGTACAACTACAACTGTGATAACTGTTAATGATAGACTGAGGGCGATAAAAGTTGTTAATTCTTTTTTTGTGTGCTTATTGTTCCCTACGAACCAGTTTGGGCTACTCGAACAGCTGAGTAGAGGGATTACGAATCTTCGAATTGTTACAAGTTTTACACCATTCTGTTGTGAGCGGACAGAAGTATTACTTTGGGATAAGCTCTGGCGCCCTGAAACATCTTTTATATATTTTTTTTGTGAACCTACCCATCTCCGACTATTGCGAGTTTGGCCGTGCAAGGTTCGTAAAACCAAAAAGCTTGTAACAAACCACCAACATCAACAATAATAATCATCAATTTTTCAGGTTCGAAGCTTATGACGCTAATATAAGCCTAAATGAAAACCTTACACCGGAGTATCGAATGGAACTTCCTGAAAAACAAAATTATAAGGATATCAACTCCACTTGTGATATACCCAAGATATCCAGACGATGTATAAATTGTTGATGCTGTTGAAAAGTTTGCTTTAAGTAAGTTTGAGGACTAAGAAAAGTACCTGTTGGCTATACGCAGTGCGATTAGAAATGAAGCAACGTTCATCAAAAGTTTTTGTGCTGCAGAAATGAGAAAACATGTAGTTTACGAAGTGGATTTGGAAGTCAATGAAAACTGCATCATCCAGGCACAATGTGAGTGTGCTGCGGGAATGGGTCCAACTGCCCACTGCAAACATGTGTTTGTTTGTTTATTTGCATTAGAGGACTACTCGATAAATGAAACCATAGTTGTTCAAGATTCTTCTACGGATATGTTGCAATCGTTCCATCACCCGAAGAGATTACTTTAGATCACCGAAGAAGGCAAGAGACTTGACAATCAAAAAATGCGACCATGAAATTTCAATGTTTGATCCAAGATCTGCTTCTGCCCGAAATAATGCAAAGTACGCTGGATTTTTCAGAAATGCTTGTGTAAATTTTGCTGCATCCAATTTATCTTCATCTTCAATGCCAGAATTCTGCAAACAATAGAGCTAGCCAACATACCTGCTGTATTTCTTGATCATTGTTACTGTGTACAAATGAACCATAAGAAAAAATTGTTGTCTGACCAGGAGCTGGCAGAACTAGAAAAAAATACACGAGGCCAAAGAAACAATAATTTGTGGATTCAAGAAAGATGTCTACGATTGCAAAGCTTTGACTTTGGAAGAATTTGTAAGTGTACAGAGAGGACAGACAAGAAGAAGCTGGCAGAATCACTGCTGTGTAGAAAGCAAATATATTTTAAAGTGTTGGATCATGGAGTTTTTTATGAAAAGAAAGCCCTAGCTGCATTTCAAAGAAGAACTATAAAACAAGTGAAGGAATGTGGTTTGTTTGTAAACAAAAGAGATCAGTTTTTGGGATCATCACCTGATGGTATTGTTTTAGGCGAGAATGCTTTATTAGAGATAAAGTGTTCTTACACAACTAAAGGCAGGGAAATCTCGCCTGAATCAGTACCATATATTTATTTATGTAAAGAGACTGGAACATATAAACTCTATGAACATCATGACTACTACTACCAAACACAGGGACAACTGTATTGTAGTGGTCGTGATCTGTGTTATTTAGCAATTTTTACTTTAAAAGATATTCTGATTATTAATGTTGACAAGAGTAAAGGTTTCATAAAGAAAATGAGACTAAAGTTGACAACCTTTTATAATTATTATTGCAAACAAGCTATTACAGAGAAATTTATGTATAAAGATTATAATAAACATTTTGTTAGATAATATAAGGTGTTAATAGTTTAACATGTATAATAACTTTTTAAATAATATGTTAGCTATGTGTTTAAAAGTGTAAAACATAACGTAACCATTAAGCATCCCTACTTATAATGTTGCTTCTGAAGTTGGTCAACATGGCACAGATAAACACGATATCTTCAGACAAAATTGTTTCGGTTTTCATCAGGCCTATTCGTCTTTCGATGTGGACTCGTTTACTAGCTATTTTCCTGTCCGTGTAAATTGTAGATCCCTGAATTCTATTCGACTTTTTAAAAAATGCTGGTGTATTTACTTTAATTCCATATGGAGAAAAAGATCTTGAACATTAAAACCTTTATCTGACATTATAGAATCACCCAGACTACACAAACGTACAAGATTACTTCTTTCTATAATCTGTCGAACACTTGTGCTGCCCCCATAGCTTCGTGACATGTAAGTTATAAGCCCACCAGGACTGGCACCAACCAAGACTTTAATAATGTTTCTGTTTTTATGTTGAAAAAGTGCACTGTTGAGCTGTTGGCAAAGAGGGTTTTCGAATCCATCAATTATAAGTCTTGTTAGTGGATATTTGCAGCCAAAATCCCGCGGGGTGTAAAATTGGACAAGTTCTCTTGGTGTCCATAAAGAAACCTCTTTCCATTGCAAACTCATAAATCTTACCCACGTAATAAAAATGTTTGAGGCTGCCTTTTTATTTATGTTGAACAATGTGCTTAATTCAAAGTATGTACTGCTACGTCTAAGTCTAATCAAAATTTAAAAAAACTGATTTATCACAGTAATATGTGTTGGTTGATTTCCATTTATATAATGTAAGCTAAATGCAGCTTCCCCTAAAGTCTGAAATACAAATAGAAATTTGTCATAAAATTCTAGACCAGTATAAAAGTGCAGTCCTATCTTATCAGTTGTAAGCCCCTTACAGCAGCCAGTGACATCTATTGGCAACATTGTCGGGAAAACATCCCATTGTATGTAATTGTTTATCCACTAACATACACTGGAGATATTTTCGTAATGTGGTAGAAATTGGATTCTATTTTCTTGTGTCCGGTATCAACTTCATAGATCGAATTAGAAATCTTCTTCATAATTTTGCATGGTCTAATTCTCAGTTCATCCATTTTCTTCTTATTTAATCTATTTCCGTTTTCCAACGTATACTTTGTCTCCCACTTCCAATTTATGTTCTTCCCTATACCGGTCGAATATTTTTTTATTATAATGATGAGATTTTATTGTGTTCTCCAGAGCAATTTTCCTATCTCTTTCCAGATCTTCTTTTGTGCATCTTAATTTCAATTCAATTGGTAAAATATTAATATTTTCACCTTCCAAAAGGTATTTTGGAGCAAATTTTGTAATTGTATGCTCCGTTTCGTTGTATTTTTCTACACATTTATGGGCAATGGTAGTCCATGCTATTTTTTATCACTTTCATTTATCTTACATCTTATCTTATTAACTAAAGTTTGATTTAGTCTTTCATTGAGCCCATTCGAAAATAGTGAATCTACAGCAGTGAAAACTATTTTTATGTTTTCATTTTTCAAAAATTCTTTAAATTCTTTAGAATTTATACCAGGGTATTGGTCCGTCAACACTATTTCAATATTGTAATTTTGTGTTATACTTTCTATTAGTTTAATAAAATCATTAGAACTTTGATTTCTTGATGTAAGAATATAAGCATACCTTGTAAAATGATCGACCACAAGCTATAAGTATTTATTTGTCGACCGTGATCCACCAAAGCCTCCAATGGTATCAATAGATATAATTTCAAATGAATGTGTTGCTTGACCTAAATGTGACATTAAACCATATTTTGACTTCCTCCTTGATTTCTTTTTTATACAAACTTCGCATTCATCGCAAATTTGTTTAATGTTTGCAATGATGTTCTTCGCTGTGTAAAATGGCGTTATTTTGTTTGTCATCTGTGTTCTTCCAATGTGGCAGTAAGTATCGTAGACACCTTTTATTAGAGTTTTGCTCAGTTTTTCTAATAATATGATTTTTTTTCTTCTCGTCTTTTTATATTAAATTTCATTTTCAAATGTAAGTTTTTTTTTCTAGGTCAAGATTTGTCTGTTGGTCATTTTGTATATCTTCTAGGTTTATTAAATTTACAACTTTTAAAAAATCTTCAGTATTGTCATGAGGTTCTAGAACTAGGTTTCTGCTTAAACAGTCTGCTTCTTGGTGTTTAATTTTCCTGGGTTATATTTAATTTTAAAATTATATTGGGATAAATAATATGTCAAATCTCCTAGTTCTTCGTCAGTTCTAGCCTTGATGTTCATATTTTCTAATGGTTTATGATCTGAATATACCATAAATTCTTTTCCCATAAGCTAGTGCTGCCAATACTTCATGGCTTCTTTTATTGCTAGACATTCTATATATATTGCCTTCTTCTTTCTTTGAGCTTCAGTTAACTTTTTTGAAAAATAAGCAACTGGCTTAACTACTATTTTCATTTTTATCTTCTTGTTTTAACACCGCTCCCGTTCCTTTGATGCTAGCATTCGTGTAAATCATTATTGGTAATTCGGGGTCAAAAATATTCATAATTGGTTCTGAACATAGCAATTCTTTTATTTTATCAAATGATTCCTGACATTCTGCGGACCATATGAATTTCACATCTTTCCGTAATAAATTGTGTAAAGGATCCAGAACAATTGCACCGTGTGGTACAAATTTATGATGAAAATTGACTTTACCTAGGAATTGTCGTATATTTTTCTTTGTTTTTGGAAGTGGAATGTTTTTGACAGCAGTAAAATAATCTTTCAAATGTCTGATTGAATTGTTTTCAATTATGTGACGTAAATATTTGGCGTGATTACTTTCAAAAGAACATTTTGAAAATTTAATTCTAAAGCCTTCTGTTCTTATTGCTTCCATTAGTCTCGATATAGATAATAATTATTGCTCTTTAAAAGTTTTCGAAAAAATTAAGATGTCATCTATAAAATTTATCGCAAAACTAGAGAGTTTGTACTTTCTAATGATGTTTCCCAATATTCTGTAAAATAGGACTGGAGCAGTCTTTAACCCAAATGGTAGGCACGTTCCTTGGGAAATGACTTTCCTGTGTAACAAATGCAGTTTTGTATCTATCTTGAATCTTTAAAGGAAATCACTAAAATGCTGAATTTATGTCCAAAGTAGAAAAATATTTACAGTTTTTATCATTAAATCCTCAATCAACGGAAAAGGCTGTGATTGTGGGACGACAATTTTGTTCAATTCTCTAAAATCTATACACAGTCATGTTTTTCTTTCATCTTCTTTTTTATATGCTAGAGTTACTGGAGCAGCAAATGGGCTATAAGAATCTTCAATCAAATTTTTATTTAATAGTTTTGATATTTGATTTTCTATTTCTTTTCTATCTTCAGGTGTGCATCTGTATAGACTTTTGCAACAATCTATCATCAAGTCAATGTGAGCTTCATAATCTCGTGCAGTACCGATGTCATATTTATCTTTCGCAAAGACCGGTTTGTATTTTTCTATCAACTTAACAATTTCTGATTGTTGGTATAAATCTAAATGGTTTACTAATGTTTCAAATCTATCTGAGTTTATATGTTCATTGAAATTTATTTTACATTTACTCATCGTTTTAGTATCTTGTTTTAATACCTCAGAGTTTAATAAAAATCCTTCTTTGTTTTTGTCACCTAGTAATTTTGACAAGTATTATCTTTGATTTATCATTTTTTAAGTATTTTTCGTTTCTCATATCCTCTTCAATTGAGGTTACCGTCTTTTCTTTCGGATTGTAACATTGTATGATCTTCAATTCTTCATTTTGCATTAATTTAAATTTTTTGGTGCAATCCAACCCGATTAGAAAATCATAGTTAAAGTTTTCATTATCTACTACAAAAACATCCATATTTCTTACAATATTGTAAATTTTTATTTTTAATGTTACCATACCTTTTGTTTTTTTCTCACCATTAATAGTTTTCTAGTTAAGTTTTTTTTATATTATTTGTATTTTCTTTTGGTTGTATCTTCAATAACTTTGCATTTATTAATGACACATTTGAACCTGAATCATAAATTCCCGAAACATTTAAAATATTGAAACGTTCAAAAAATATCTTGCAAAGGCAAGAGCCTTCTAGAAGCTGTCTAGAAGATATAGCGAAAAGTAGGGAACGTTCGAGAAGGATTCGCCGATGTCTATAAATGCCGAACATGGAAATCGTAGGTCAGTTATTGCTGGAATGTGAATGCATGCAGTATTAAGAAGATTATTAAGGTGAAGATAAATAAGTGATTAGCACGCGCGACGTTTTAAATAAATAACAGTGTACACCGAATCGAGTGAACGTGACTTATAGTGTAAACAAATCCGAGGACGTTATCTTATCTTATCTTAAGTGTTATACAACGGTTATACATAAATTATAGTGTAAGTGTTTTTATTATTAGATTTAATTAGTTCGGTTAATTTAAAAGTATACATATTTCTATAATAAGTAAACGTAGTTTTAGTCGTTTTAAATAAATTAGTTTTTAATAAATAAATACGTAACAGTGGCGTCAGAAGTGGGATATCGTTCGCGAATTTTAGTGTGAATACCATTAAGTTATTTGATATCGCTCCCGTAATTGATTGCGCGATACGCGTGTTTATTTATAAAGTGTAAAATAGTGTCTATTAAACTTTTTCTTTTAACAAGTGCGTGATCGCGATACTAATTAAATTCGTTTCCGTACACTAGTGGTTTAATATTAACAAGTGGATCGTTATTAAAATTTTGTGTTATTCAAAAACTGCATTTTAAAAAGTAGTGTATTTAAACTTTATATTCGTGTTATATTTAAATTTATGCCGGTGACGCGTTCGCAAACAGTTAAAATGGATTCAAAAATACTTGAAATTCTCGAATCGATGAATAGAAAAATAGGCGAAAATTCACAGAAAATTGAAGAAAAACTGTCGGAAAGTTCAAGAAAAATGGAAGAAAAACTCTCCGAACATTCTCAGAAAATGGAGGAAAATTCTAGAAGTTTAAAAGAAGAAATACGAACGAGCATAGAAAATCAAATCAAAATTGTTCAAGAGGAAACCCAAGCAGACATGTTAAACTTAAAAGAAGAAATTTGCGATTCTGTGAATGACATAATAGAAGAAGTACAAGACAAATTAGAAGAGAAGTTAAAAGAAAATTCAAGAACCATAGAAGACAAGCTAGAGAAAAAATTGAGAGAAAGAATACAACTGCTTGAAGAAAGAATTACCCAAATGAATTGTCACGGTGAAGGAAGCGTCACGAGTGAAGATTTAATAACGGACCATCGAGAAGAAAACACTCACAAGTTCAAAGTTGTACCACCGAATTTTGATGGTAAAGTTCCATGGTCAACCTACTACAAGCAGTTTGAAGCCGCAGCTACTGCTAATGGTTGGAGCAACAAGCAGAAAGCGACGTCTTTAATAGTGTCCTTACGTGGAGAAGCGCTTGGAATTTTACAAACTGTTCCTGACCACCTACAAGAAAATTACGAACTTTTAATTTCACGTTTAGAAATGAGATATGGAGATGCTCATCTTCAACAAGTCTATCAAGCTCAAATTAAAAGTCGGGTTCAAAAAGCTGCCGAAAGTCTTCAAGAGTTTGAGGCTGACATCGCCAGATTAACACGGCTTGCGTATCCTACAGCACCAGATACCTTCTTGGAGCAGTTGGCTATTCAAACCTTCGTAGACGGCCTCCGAGACAACGCAACTCAGCAGACTCTACGGTTAGCACGACCGAAGACGTTGGATGACGCTTTAACTCATGCTTTGGAGTTCGAGGCGGCAAAACAAGCGTCGCACCGAAGCAGCCATAAACTCTGCTGTGCTACAGAAGTACCCGCGCAGACACTGGAGAGCATCGAGAAGATAGCGCGACGAATACTTCGGGAAAGAGGAGTGACAGCTTTAAACTGCGATGAAATAGGCCATGTACGACGGCATCGTACCAAACCTAAGAAGAGGACTAGAAGAGCCTTCGAAAATTTGGAACGAGGCGAGCGAAAGAAACAAAAAGTAATCTCATCTAGTGAAACTCCGGAGGTTACAATCTAAATGGCATCGCCTAGAGAGCAATTGCATAGCATTTATCTCGATGGCAAGATCAATGGGAGAAGCGTCCAGTTACTGGTTGACACGGGAGCGACGAAGACCATCATTCGTCCTGACATCTTATTAGAAAACGAGAAGACATCACCAGTAACAGTACGACTTCGAACAGCGACGGGCGACGAAATACCTACTCACGGACAAGTCAAAGTAACCATAGGTTTGGGAAATGGAGAACTCGACCATCAAGTACTGGTAGCCGACATCACGGAAGAAGTTATCCTGGGAATGGACGTGATAAAGAAGTACGGGTTCCATTTGGATATGAAGAACGATGTCCTGAAGATCGACAATGAAGAAATTCCTTTTCATTCGTCAGAGAAGGCAGCCGTGCGAGTCTTATTGAGTGAAGACGTGACTCTGCCTGCAAGGACTGAAAGTGTGGTGATGGCACGCCTGGATGGAAGTCTCCGGGAAGGCTACATACGCGCGATTGAACCAATGGAGGGCGGCTTAGTTGAAAAGAGACTACTCGTTGGCAGAACTTTAGTACGAGTAAAGAACACGATGCCAGTAAGGATCCTAAACATCAACTCAGATCCTGTAACGCTGAAAAAGAAGACCGTGGTAGGCCAATGCACGCCAGTATCACAAATTGTGAGATGCGTGAAGTCGAACGAAGATACGTCGCCGAAGAAGTGTCCACAACATCTATTGGACATTCTTACTACCAAATGCGAAAACCTCAGCCAAAACCAGCTGGCTAAAGTTAAAGTGTTGATCCAAGAGTACCAAGATGTGTTCGCGCTGGAGAGTGGCTCCAAAGGAAGAACTAACGTGGTGAAACATAAAATTAATACCGGAGACGCTCGGCCGATACGACAACATCCACGCAGACTTCCTTTGGCGAAAAGAGAAGAAGCCGAACAAATAATTACGGATATGGAGAGAGAAGGCGTGATTGAACCTTCAAGTAGTCCATGGGCATCCCCAGTGGTACTCGTGAAGAAGAAGGATGGATTAACGAGGTTTTGCGTAGACTACAGGCAGCTAAACGACGTGACCAAAAAGGACAGCTACCCTTTACCCAGAATTGACGATACGCTAGACACCTTGTCAGGATCCCAGTGGTTTTCTACGTTAGATTTAAAGAGTGGATACTGGCAGGTAGAATTAAAACCTAAGGATCGTGAAAAAACAGCTTTTACGATCGGAACTGGTTTGTGGCAGTTCACTGTAATGCCCTTCGGCCTGTGTAATGCTCCTGCAACGTTCGAGCGTTTGATGGAGACCATCTTGCGCGGATTGTCTTGGAAGACGTGAGCTTGGTTTACCTGGACGACGTGATCGTGGTTGGAAGGTCGTTTGAAGAGCACTTAAACAACTTGAAGGAAGTGTTCCAGAGATTACGTGGGGCTAACCTCAAACTGAGCCCAAAGAAGTGCCACGTATTTAAGAAGGAAGTCCAATACCTTGGCTATGTCGTATCTAGAGATGGAGTAAGGGCTGACCCAGACAAAATCCGAGCAGTGCAAGCATGGCCAAGACCGATCGACAAACATCAGGTCCGAAGTTTCCTTGGGTTGTGCACTTATTATAGAAGATTTGTCCCCGGATTTGCCAATATTGCCAAACCATTGACAAAACTAACCGAAGAAAAAGCAGAATTTAGATGGGATGAAGACTGCGAAAATTCTTTTAATCAACTAAAACAGGCCCTAGTCACTTCGCCGATTTTGAGTTATCCACGAGAAGATGGAAAGTTTGTTTTGGATACCGACGCAAGCAATATGGCCATAGGCGCGGTCCTTTCGCAGGTTCAAGATGGACAAGAAAAGGTTATCGCGTACTTTAGCAAGGTTTTGTCTAGGCCAGAAAGGAATTATTGCGTGACTAGGAGGGAGCTGTTAGCAGTCGTTAAGTCCATCGAACATTTCTACAAGTATTTGTATGGACGAAGATTCTTACTGAGAACAGACCACGCCGCTTTAAAATGGCTACTGCAGTTCCGTAACCCAGAAGGACAAGTAGCAAGATGGATCGAGAGACTGCAAGAGTATGACTACGACACAGAACACCGTGCCGGAAGCAGTCATCGGAACGCTGATGCCTTATCCAGAAGACCATGTCCGGCGGACTGCAGCCATTGTTCGCGACTGGAAGAAAAAGTCGAATGCCTCCGGAGAACTGCTATGGTTGATGATGAGTGGGAACCTGAGCAGTTACGTCGCGAACAAGAAGACGATCCTGAAATAAGACTACTCCTGAACTGGAAAGAAAGCGGCCGACGACCAACCTGGGAAGAAGTGAGTGCTTTGGGCAAAAATATCAAAGCGTACTGGGTGCAGTGGGACTCCTTGATAGTAGAAGACGGTCTTCTTAAGCGATCCCTAGAAAGTGCCGAGGGCACGGGAAACAAACTACAGCTGGTAGTGCCGAAGAGCAGGGTGACCGAAGTGTTGAAGCATCTCCACGATGGGACATCAGGAGGACACTTTGGCATTAAGAAGACGTTGGGTAAAGTGCGAGAACGATTCTACTGGATGAACTGCAAAGAGGACGTCATGAAATGGTGCCGTAAATGCATAGTCTGCGCTTCAGGAAATGGTCCAGCGAGAAAGCGCAAAGCACCCATGAAACAATACAACGTAGGAAGCCCTTTGGAAAGAGTAGCGATTGACATCGCAGGGCCGTTCCCAGAATCCGATTCGGGAAATAAATACATCCTCGTGGCAATGGATTATTTCACGAAATGGACGGAGGCTTACGCCATACCCAATCAGAAAGCAGCTACAGTCGCAGACGTATTAGTAAAGGAGTTTTTCTGCCGGTTTGGAGTTCCGTTGGAATTACACTCCGATCAAGGCCGCAATTTTGAGTCTGGGCTGTTTCAAGAAGTTTGCCGACTGTTAGGAATTAAGAAGACTAGGACAACGCCTCTCCATCCTCAATCTGATGGCATGGTTGAACGGATGAATCGAACAATGGGCAAGTACTTAGCCAAGGTAGTGTCCGAACACCAAAGAGACTGGGATCAGTACTTGCACCTTTTCCTAATGGCATACCGATCATCCTTTCACGAAAGCACAGGCCAAACACCATCCTGTGTAATGCTCGGTCGTGAAATACGATTGCCATGCGACCTTCAATTTGGCCGAAGACCGGAAAAGGAAGTCGCTGGAGAAGATTACGTCAGCAAGCTGGCAAAGAGGCTAGACGAAGTACATGAAGAGGTTCGTAAAAACACACAAATTGCCAGCGACAAGATGAAAACAAGATATGACGTCAAGGCGCAAAATGGTGGGTTTCAACCTGGCGATATGGTCTGGTTGTATCACCCTCAAAGGAGACGTGGTTTGTCGCCGAAGCTGCAAAGGCAATAGGAGGGCCCCTATGAAGTCGTGCAGCGTATTAACGACGTTATATACCGCATCCGAAAACCGCCCAGAGGCAAGCCAAAAGTGGTCCACGTCGATCGTCTAGCCCCGTTTGCTGGCGATAACCACAATCCGCAAGTTCATGTCCGAACCAGAGTAATAAGTAGCAGAACCAGGAATCCAATCGAAGAAATGGAGTTCGAAAAGTTTATGAACTTATACGGAGGTTCTGGAAAAGCTAGGTTCGGAGTTACCACCGAGGAACAACAAGACCTGTTCCAGACACAAAAAGATTACGCCATCGCACATTGCGTGAGCGAGGACCTTGACATGTCCAAAGGGATTGCAGTCGTGTTTAAAAAGAAGTTTGGACAGCTAGATGAATTACGAAGACAGCAACCGGCAGTCGGAAAAGTTTTAGGACTACGTGGTGACGGACGCTTCGTTTTCTATCTGGTCACCAAGAAATACTTACGTGTCAAGCCGTTATACAAAGATCTGTGGCGAACATTATGGAGTCTCAAGAGACAAATGGAGTTTCATCATGTTAAGAAATTGGCAGTACCCAAGCTTGGTTGTGGCTTAGATCAACTGAATTGGAGGACAGTTCGAAACATGTTGGAGGTCGTCTTCCGAGGAACAGGCATTCAAGTGTTGGTCTGTAGTTACCAACCGAGGAGAGTATTGGGTCAGGAAAAGTCCATTGACTGTTACTTTTATGGTCAAGGAAGTTGCCGAAATGGAGGAAGCTGCCGCTATCGCCACGATCCCTTTTACCGGTGTCACATCCAGTCTCCTGTTCTGGGACAGAACAGTCCTAAGAAGGGGGCAGTGAAACGTTCAAGAAATATCTTGCAAAGGCAAGAGCCTTCTAGAAGCTGTCTAGAAGATATAGCGAAAAGTAGGGAACGTTCGAGAAGGATTCGCCGATGTCTATAAATGCCGAACATGGAAATTGTAGGTCAGTTATTGCTGGAATGTGAATGCATGCAGTATTAAGAAGATTATTAAGGTGAAGATAAATAAGTGATTAGCACGCGCGACGTTTTAAATAAATAACAGTGTACACCGAATCGAGTGAACGTGACTTATAGTGTAAACAAATCCGAGGACGGTATCTTATCTTATCTTAAGTGTTATACAACGGTTATACATAAATTATAGTGTAAGTGTTTTTATTATTAGATTTAATTAGTTCGGTTAATTTAAAAGTATACATATTTCTATAATAAGTAAACGTAGTTTTAATCGTTTAAATAAATTAGTTTGTAATAAAATAGATACGTAACAATATAATTTAATATTAAATTTACTTTTATTAATGGTGGCACTTCTAGTTTTTTGGATTCTCCTCGTTCAGCTTAATTTTCAATTCTGAGTTATTTACAGTATTTAAAACTGTTTTTTTATTTTTCTCTTTAAACCAGCAATTTTCCTCTGGATGTTAACGTATCCCTCTTTTCTCGCAGACACAGATTAGGCATGTTTTTTTTTCTCAATTTTTATTGATCTATTGTCAGAATATACATGATTTTTTTTATCATATTTATTTTTCCCAACAAAATGTTCTAATCTTCCTAATTCGTTGTAAAAATCTTCCGTTCCTTGTAAAGTTTCTCTGTTAATTTTATCAGCCACATAATTAGGTAAGCCAAATGCTATAAGGTTATTAGTGTCCCAGTATCAATTGATTTTCTTACTTCTAATAACAAGTTTTCTTTTTTTAAAGCATACTAAAGTAACGAACCTGCTTGATATTTAAAAGCTAGAGCATGTCTAATGGGCCACCATTCTTTGTTTGCAAAACAAAAACTTTTCTTCCATTTGTTCCACTGTAAGTTTTATTAACATGCAGCTGTATCAATCTATGCTAAAGTATTCCAAAAAAAAATTGGCATTTCAATTTTCTTTTTATGTTTATTGATTTGGAAACGTTCACATTCTTTATTAAAATCCCTAATCCACTGATAAGCGTTTGAGTTCCTGCCATTGAATTTCACAATCATAAAATCCTTTGCAATTTTCCCTAGATTTTCAGTTTCAGATTTTATTTGTTTATCTTCAAGCAACTTCTTTAACAATTCTTGAAACGATTCATTTGAGCCACTAGGTATAGATTCAACACTTTGTTTCTGCTAAAATTTCTTCCAAGTAAAAATCGTTAAACTGTAGGTTTTGTTCTTCATCCAAATATATTTTTGATATGTCATCTGTCAGAGTTATCCATATTTTTCTTGTTTGATACCTTTTATTTAATGATTTTCTTACTTTCACGTAGTTTTGAGTATTTGTAATAAATTGATGCAAGTTTGCAGGTTGGAACTCGACTGGTATTCCAAAAATCTGTCCGTTAGATGTAGCTATCGAGTTTATGCATATGGTGTTTGATTTCCACTGTTGGTTTCACAACAAAATCAAATCTTAATCTTTCCATGTTTCGTAAAATATTTGCAGAAAATGTTGTTTTATAATGGTATTTTTATCTTTTATAACCAAAGACTTAATTGCTTTTCTCTAAAAATTAAAGCTCTTATTCAACAAATTCATTTTATAGCAACAACAAAAACTCATCTAAAAACTAAAGAAAACAACATTTAAAGTCCTTATATCTTTCAACAACATATCTAGAATTAATTTTTTACAAAATCTCGCAATTAAACAAATGTAAAAAAAACAATATATAATAAGGTGGTTTTCTTTACATATATATAAGTGGAGGTCTCTGCCGCATCCCGCATTTCGATCGCCATCTTTCTCTGTTTCTCCATTCTTCCTTATCAATAGCTCGATCCCTCATTGTCTCTCTTATTCCATTTTCCAATGTTAATGCTGGTCTTCTTCCTTTTCTTCTATTCCGTGGTACATACTTCATAGTTTTTTTTTGGCCATCGATTCTTCTCCATTCTCATTACGTGTCCATACCACAGAAGTTATCTTGTTTCTACCCCGTCAATGTCTTGATTCGGTATACGTTCCAGCCTGACACTCTACTTTCCCTTCTTATGTAATCCATTTCTACTGCCTCCACGCTTTTCCTATTTCTGTCCGATCACTGCCAGCATTCTGATCCGTATGTCAATATTGGTTCTACTATTGCTCTATAAATTGTCATTTTTGTATTTATTTTAATGTGATTCGGCCAAAGTAATGAATTAAACATTCGTACACATTTCAGACCTTGTTGAACCCTATACGTTATATCAATATTGGACGTTCTTTCCCTTGATATCATGCTTCTTAAGCATTTATACTCTTCACATTTCCTTAATTCTCTTAATTGTAAACCCGGGTCTTCTTGCTTTTCTCTTATACGTAGGTATTCTGTTTTTTCTTTGTTCATATTCATACCCCACTCTTTGTATTTTTCTATAATTTTTCTTAGCATGTAATCAATGTCTTCTTCGCAGTTTGCAATAATTACTTGATCGTCAGCAAAGAAGAGAATTGTTAAGCATTTATCCCTGACATCAACTCCCATTCCTGAACACTTCTTCCTCCAGTTTTCCAAAGTTTCTTGAACATATATCTTGAACAAAATGAGTGACAAACAGCATCCTTGTTTGAGACCCACCGACTTTCTTGTTTCGTTTCTTATAAATTGAATTGATATATGCCAATTTCCAATCCACTGCAATGTCTTCACTCCTAATCAGGTAGGCATTAAACAGCTCGGCTAGAATTTCCAACATAATATCTGGTCCATGTATTATTAGTTCAATTGAAATGTTTCCCGGTCCCGGAGCTTTGCCGTTTTTCATGTCTGTTAATGCTCTGTTGATTTCAGTTATATTTATCTCTTCTTCCTCCATGTTTTTATCTACTTCAATCTTGTTTATTTTTCCTTTAAATTGTTCTCTATTTTCCGTTAATAGTGTCCTATAATATTCTCGCCATTCTTCTTCTTTTATCAAGTTTATATTTTCTGTCATTTCCATGCCTGTGTTATTTTGCTGGGTCAGGTAGTCGATTATCGATCGTAATTGTCTTGTGGATTGTACCCATGTGAATTTGTGTACATCTTTATGCTAAAAAAAACCATTCATTACTTTGAGGGATAGTGTTTTGCACTAAGTCATTGACCGTTATTATTTACTTTTTCTTCACTATATTTTTCCCACCGCCGAGTAAATTTCTTTCCGTCCAACTCTGGCATTTAAATGTGATAGTATGCAAATCTCGTTCTTGTTAATTATGTCATGAAGACAGTTTTAATATTATGTTTCTTTAGCACCCTGCTTTTTTTGTTTGTCGAACTCAAACAGTATGGTAAATAAGCGGTGCTAGTAGGAAGTGATAAGCCTTTTTATACTGTTGGATTTATTGCTCTTTTCCATGCGTCTTGGATCTCTTTGAACCCGTATCCATTTTGTTGTAAGGACTCCAACAGTGTTTCCTTTTCCTTTTGTAGATTTTCGTTACCTGACACACGTATAGCTCTTTTGGCTACAGTATGCAAAAGAGTATTCTTCTATACTGGATGGTGGTGAGATTTGGCGTTTAAGTATCTATTATTGTGCGTTTTTTTTCTATTAACGGAATGCCCCAATTTTCCGTTATTTTTCTTGATCACCAGTACATCAAAAAAGGCTAGACTACTGTTATGTTCTAACTCCATAGTTTTAATGCTATTATGTACAGAGTTGAGATGTTGAAAGAACTGCAAGTTTATCTTTGCCATGAGGCCATACAACAAACGTATCATCAACATATCTGAACCAAGTTTTTGGTTTTAACTCAACTTTTTTCATAATCTCAATTTCAAAATATTCCATGTAAATATTGGCTATAACTGGAGAGAGCGGTAAATCCATGGCCGCTCCTTTTACTTGTTTAAAGAAGTTGTTGTCATAACTAAAATAAGTGTTTTTAAGGCAGAGTTCGATGATCAGAACTTCTTCTTCAGTAATTCTCTCTCTGGTTTCTCTTCAATATGCCAATAAACTTTTCACCTTTAGTTAAAGCAAAAGGAATTGAATTGATTATTCATTGTGAGCAAATCAAGCGAAGTCGGATAATTAAGGCTGACAATAATTTTGTAATTTTGTAATTATACTGTTGTTATTTTGTGATAAAATTGTTCCTTTCTACGGTGCTTTAGACCTTGACCTCCACGAGGTTCAAGGTGGGCAACGACTCACAGGCTATAAATCCAATCGTTTCTGGCAATAAGCTCCTGTGAACGGCTGAAAGGGGTATTAGGTCGCTGTTGCGCTCTACCTCTCCTACTCCTTTAGATTCCTTCGCCATGGAGGCTGAATCCGCCTCCACCAAGCGTCGTCGTGAAGACGACGATGATTATGTCCCGTCAGATACCTCTCTTGAATCCTTATTCCACGCCGATATCCTCCGTCTTACTGAAGTGATCTCTGCTTGTAAGATTACGACTTCCCGTCAATCAGAAATGATTGACATTGTCAGCAGACTTCAAGTGACATTTCGTAAATCCTTGATCTCCCATCGCGTCTCGCAGCAAACTGTTGACATTGCTAGCATCTTGGCTGATGTCCAAACAGCCTTGCAGAATGTATCAGCCAAGCTCTCAAAAGTACCTTCTGAAAAAATCCGTTTCTCCCGTATCCCGTTCGACAGTAGTCATCGTGCCCAAACCCGACTCTCCTCTTAAGTCAGCCGACGAAACGAAGACGGCTTTAATAAAATTCCTTGACCCTCAAAAGTACGGCCTTCGACTCGACCGTGTGACTAAGACGGGCAAAAGCTCGATTAGACTCGAATCAGAGAAGACTGACCTGACTAAAATTCCTTTGGACATCGTAGATAAAGCCGGCCTTGTGGTTACGCCCCAAGGCAAATCATTACCACGCCTATCCTTAATAAACGTTCCTACTAACCTGTCCCCTGAGCAGGTGAAAGAGGCAATTATTTCTTAGAATTTCCATGACGCTTCTGATGAGGTACTACACTTGGCCAATGAACACTTGAAAGTCCTATTCCGTTTCGGTCCTAGAAACCAATCTAACAGCAATTGGATCATTGAGGTCCATGCCGATGTTCGACGATACCTTTTGGCATCGCGTCGTGTGTATGTAGGGTGAAATGCTTGTAGGATCAATGACCATATCCGAGTTACTCGCTGTTTCAATTGCCAGAAATACGGCCATCATTCGAACGACTGTAAAAGCGAGATACAGTGCGGCCACTGTGCTGAAAAGCACGAAACAAAAGCATGCCCTAACTTTGAAAGAGACCCTACATGCGCAAACTGCGTTCGCTTTGTCACAAAGGAGACATCTCTAACACCTGCAGGTGACTTCAATTCGAAATCGACGCTTTGACACGCCCCGGTGACCGACGAACAAGGACAATGTGTGGAGAACCTCGTGGGTGAACGTGACCTCTGTGTAGTCAACGAACCTCATCAGCCCTTTACTTTCGCTAGCCATCTAGGCTCAACAAACATAGATGTTACTTTAGCTTCTCCTTATTTAGAAAAATAATAAACTAACGAGTCATCCCCGATGTTACAGAAAGTGATCACCGACTGATACGGTTTGAACTAACCGTCAAGGTCCCTAATCTTGTACCTATCCCTAAAAGAATCCTTGACTTTGAACGCATAGATCTTCGTGCCACTATCTTAAATCTGTAGGCGCTTTTATTGATAAGTTTATCAGGATGATTCTCGACTCTTGCCACAATGGCTTAAACAGCATACGCTTAAGATCTAGAACTGGTGTACCTTAGTGGAGTCTTAAGTTAGATAGGTTAAAGCGAGCGGTGCGTTGTTTACGAAAACACTACCAAAAAGCCTCTGCAGACTTAAAACATCAATGGCTTGCCTCTTATAAGGCCGCGCTTCACCGGTATAAACTGGCAGTGAAGACAGCAAAATATAGCTCATGGCAAAGTTTCGTGGAAAAAAGCTTGGCAACGAGTGTTTGGGGGTTACTTTACAGGTTATCTTTCCCAAAGTTCCTGTCGATCCAATCGTGCTCCAATGTCAAAGACGGCGACAGATACACTATCTCAGTATTAGATACGATCAGAGTAATAGTTTGCACTTTATTTCCAGACGACGATCCCTCGACGGACAATGCCTAACATACCCAAATAAGATCGCGATCTCTTTTGCAATGTAATTTCCGACAGGACTGGGTGATTACTAGCGACGATTTAGCCGCGGTGGCTACCAAAATTTCTAAGAATAAAGCTGCTGGACTTGACGGAATACACTGTAATGTTTTGCGAACGGTTGTCTTAGATTCTTTCTCATCAACGATCGTTGACCTGTTCAACTCTTGCATAAAAATCTGTTATTTTCCTACCAGCTGGAAAGCTGGTAAACTAATCACTATTCTCAAGCCCGGAAAGAAGGATCTCGCCAACTCAAACTCGTATCGCCAGATAACTTTGTTATCGGAACTTTTCGAAAGGACACTTCTTAAAAAGATACACGACGACATTCCGCCAAATATCTTATTCCATCCTAGTCAATATGGCTTCGTTTCTGGCAAAACGACGACAGACGCCGTCCGTCGATTAATGACTATTGTACAATAACGTATGGTGGCCCTCTATAATCGAAGCTCTCGTCATTAAGAGAGTACCTGCTGACGCTACGCGCATCATTCGTAGCTATTTGTTGAATAGATCGATAACGTACTCTGCGAACGTTTCACGTTCAACCTTCACCAAACAAGTGACGAAGGGCTGTCCACAAGGCTCGGTTTTTGGCCCGAGCTTGTGGAACTTGGTGGTAAATGATAGACAAGAACTTACCACAGACTGCGACATCTTCGTCTATGCGGATGACATAACCGTCACAGTTTCTGCTACTCCTGTCCCAGGGTCTTCAAATTCAAGTACCTCGGACTTTTGCTTGACGACAAACTGAGTTTTGTAAAACATTGCGCTTTCGTGGTTGACAAGTGTAAGAGCGTCTTGCACTTGTTCTACAAATACTCACGATTGAAATGGAACTTTCACCGTTCCCGTAGATACCCTTTGTGTTATATTCAAGCATCCTCCCCGACATCTTTTGTAGGAAATTTACTGCACCAAAGTTCTTCGCAAGGCTGGCTCGTGCAACTTCCTTGACCAGCACGTTTCAATCAACGATTTTCCGTCCTTTTCAGCGGCCAAGCGTCACTTAAAGGTCTTGACCTTGGGTGAATGGCAGCGGCTGTGGGACACTTCCCATAAAGGGCGTAATGCCTATTCTTTTATCCCGGATATTCTTACCTGGGTCAGAATGCCCCACGTCCCTGGACGAGAAGCCGTCCTGTCTTCACACGGCGGATTTCGTTACCATCTAAAACGCATTAGCGTTTTGGATGATGACAGGTGTCTGTCGTGCGGCGTTCCTGACACTCAGGCGCATCGGATTCTCGCTTGTCGCGAATTCGATGAGGATCGGAGTCCCTTGTCAACCATTATTAGCCCATATCCCGATTCCCCTCAGACCATACTTAAACTGGTACCTGATGTGAATCTTTATAGACAATTCGCAAAGAGAGATCATAGTCTACAATAAGAATAACGTTTTATTTTCTAACGAATTTTGCATGGTTTTGTTTATTTATTTCTCATAAGTACGGTACGGCAAAGTAGGTATTCAGTTTTTAATTTATTAACAGCATGTAATTTATTTTAGAGTCATTTATTTCATTATATTTTTATTTAAATAACCTTTTAGTTTCTTCCTTTACAACTGCCAAAGTTCCTTTTCCTAGCTACTTGGTTTATGCCTTAGAAGCGAAGATAAGCCGTAAGGCAGGTGCCTCGCTGAACCGCGTGCTCTCAAACCACGTCCCAATACCTAGCACATCTGACTAAGACTAACTACACTTTCCTTTAAATAAAACATTTCCTACTTTCACCTATCCTTTTGTGACGAACTTGTACCAAGCAAGTTCGGGTGGTTTGGTGGGTTTACATCCTCCTCCTCCTCCTCCTCCTCCTCCTCAGTAATTTTCTCCTTGAGCAAAAACAACACTTTGTCAACCGGGACTTTAGTAAAAAAAGATACCAGGATATCTTCTTTTGTTATACGCAAGTTCTTAATTTTCTCTACAAAGTGTTACGTGCATAAATTTAAATAATGCACTACCCTGTATATTGGTTTAATTAAAAATTACTTTTCTATTTCTCGACGCCATCTATCGGGCTCGTTGGTCTCTTCGTATTGAGTAGACGATATCCGGTGAGATACGGGCACTTTAACTTTAACATCGTTCATGTTATAATCTATGTCTGCGTGAATTAAAAATCGTTTTCTCAAAACATCCACGTGTTGGGACACGATGGGTAATAGAAGTCTTCTTATTTAACTAATTTAATCCACGCAGGGTAAGTGGTTTTTGTTCTTTCTTTGATTAAAGGTAACTTTTATGTCTTTTTGTTAGCGCCATGTGCTACCTCCTAAATATGGGTATTCTTGTCGTAATTTAAAATCTACAAGGGAAAATTATAATTTCATTACGATCGTAAAGTATTCGAGTCGTCACCGGCCGTTCCACCACGTTCTGGCACAGGTTTCTAGTCGATAACGAATTATGAGGGATTAACATCGACAAATACTTTCATGGGACGATTATAACTATCTATAAGGCCTACAGTTAAAACTAAATAAACCGAAGACAATCACATTTCTGCGAGATTTTACTCATGCGGCAAACACCTGCGAAACCAACTGTCATCGAAGGTGTACAACAGCATTCGACAACCGGGTTATATTATATGTACTTTCTTTAACAATAAGTAACCATTTTTGTAGATCTTGATTTCGTGAGGCATTGGTTTGACACGATTTGCGGCTCAAATTGATTTCAGGCTCACTTGCCGGGAAAAGCGCTTTCTTCGACCAAGTAGGAGTTACTGTATTGTGGGTAAGTTGATTTATTTATTTGTTCGCTGTCAGTAAGGTCGCTCACGAAATGTAGCTAATGTTAATTCCGTAATTGTTAACATTGCTCTATTACCATTAAGGTAGTATCATTAGTTATTTTGTATTTTTCGCATGCTGTGTACAACCAATAATTATTACGAAAGTTTAGTATTAATTCAGTAATTATTATCTCTGTTTTATTATACGTAATGTCGTATTATTAATTACTTTGTGTGTTTCGCATACTGTGTACAAACAATATTTACTACAAACTATTCTTCGCTGTTCATTTCAACGTAACTTACTTATGTATTGTGTGTTGCCGATACTACTGGCATTCCTGTACTGAAAATTCGATATATCTGTGATAATCATCGACGTTACTAAATTAAAGTTGTTATCTTGGTTACTCTTTCTTTTATGGCAACATACCTTTCTCTTTTGATCGTCGTTACCTAATAACAAACTTTGGCTACTCGACCATCAGAGTAATAAGGATTACGAACCTCCAATTGTGTTACAAGTTTGGACCGTCTGTCGTGAGCGAGGCAGAAGTGTTATCTTAGATCAGCTCTGGCGCCCTTAAGCATACTTCCTATAAACCTCTCCTGCTTCCGACTATATGAGTTGACCGTGCAAGGTTCGTAAAACCTAAAGCTAGTAACAAAAGTCTGTAGAATCTATAATGTGAGTTTCTGTATTTCCTGTCAACGGCAAGGGTTTTGCAGCTAGATAACGTGCTAACGATTAGGTTGGTAAATTGATGGTCCTCACTATCGGTCGAAGGGGGACTCCTTCTTCGTGTATCTTAGGAAGACCGTAGATTTGTGACATAACTAGATTTTTGACTGAACTTTGACTAAACTAAAGTGTTGGCTAGAACTCCTTTCTACTTTTCTAGACTAATCTGCGAAGCTGTTGAAATAGAAAAACATCCACGTAATATGAACCGAGAAGACGGTTTAAGACTCAGCAAATCTTGGCTACCAGTATTATATCCTCTAAGAAAAAGATCAACCTTCTTGGAAAGGACACCAACACTTACTCCGTGTAATAACGAAGTCAGTGAAGCGGTAACGGAAAGATAAGGTCCGTTAATCACGCTTATCGCTATTGGTATAAATGTCGTCAAATACACTTTTTCTTTTAGTGACATTTACCACTCTGAAGATGCAAGCTGCAACGTCTTGCGAAACGTCAGTACTTCTTGTTTTGGCTCTCAAAGAGAGACTAGGGCCAAGCCTAAGTCTGGGCGTTTAACTACGACGCGGTCTAAGCCGAAAGTCGCTTATAATCATAAATATAAATTTTATTATAAAGAAAGAAAAACATAAAATTGTAAACAATCAATAATTTCGTCAGCAATTTATAGTGTAATTGTATCTGTAAGAGCTAAGATAATACAATTTTGACGCAATTTTTAGGTTATTAATTTTTAGTTGATCTACGCTGCAATTTAATTTAAACAGAAAGCTATTATCGATCAACTTTTTACGTTTAAAAAGCTGTTTGTGATATAAAGAACTAAACAAGTTAATGTTTTTACGCTGAAACATTTACAAGTGCTTTTTAAAATACAATTCTGTTATAAATTAGCGATAATTTATTTCAATTGCTCAGCTTTAATTACTTTAAGCTGTACAAATGTAATAAACTCAGATTTTTCAAGAGTCGTTATGTTTAATGGTGGTAGGTTAATGACTATAATATTTTTACAGCAAAGTTCTTCCTCTGTTACTTCACGATAAAAATTGATAAGAAAAATAATTATGCCACGGGCGTTATGGTGTATAGTTAATTAATTAAGCATATTTTTAAGAATGTCTAGTTACTTATGCACGTGCTGGCACTGGCAATAACGTATTTTTGAGAACGTGCAGACGACTCAGGTTCGTGAGAGAAAAGATCGAAAATAAAATGAAAAGAATTAATGACTCGCTTGTTCCAAGTTCCTTAATTATCTCTTCCTTTATCTGGGTACGTATGAGAGTTTCGCTTCTTTTTTAATATTCCTTTGATTGTAGTCTAGTTAGATGGATTTTAACGTTGGGGAGAAGTAGAGAAGAACGAGGAAAGAGGAAAAAATTTAGGGTTCGTGAAAAGGTAGCAAGAACTAATAGAATTTTCTTTTTATAATCTCAAGACTAGTTGTAAGCAGTGAATCCGATTTAGATTTAAAAGTAGTTTTTGGACCGATAAAATGTGATTTTCGTTTCAGCGAGTTGAAGTTTCCACTCGAAGAAAAAAAGTAATAAATTTGCTTTCGATCTCAAGCTGGCATGTAACAAATTCATTTTTGATGTAACTTTGTTACGTGCAAAATTTGTGTTTAACAATACTTCGTTAAAACGAAAGCTGTAAAACTACATAATTTATTTATATCTGACGTTAAAATTAAACGCCATCAAACATAAAATCTCTGGCATTATGTAAGTTCTAAAATTCTAAAAGCGGCACAGTGCAATTTACACGAAGGCTATAATAATAGGACAATACACAGGTGGATAACAATGGCTTTCAAAGTAGACTGGCGCCTTTGTTAAAGCCAGTATAATTGATGGCACTTTATGATCAAGAATTAAACTCGTTTACGATACGAGATACACTACATCATTCAAATTTTAGATAAAAGGAGTTAAAGCGCTTTTGGCCTATAATTTCCTATATCAAAAATGATTAGAAAATATGACGTTACATGACCGACCTGAATATTGCATAGACCTTGTCATACGATAATAATCCTACGTGTGTTAAGGGACGCTAGTTTTAAATTACTTCTTCGGTAGCATAAGTCGTACGAGATTTTATTTCACCCACGTCTTATAAACTTTGATAAATCCTTAATGTATTATATACCGAGTGTAACTTTTCCAACGTCTTCTTCTGATTATGCAAATCTGCACGTGGGTGCAATAAAACCTTGTTCTATCACATATTGACGTGAAAAAGTTTATACTTTAGAAAGCCTGAAAGAGACGTGGAGTTAAAACGCTGGAAACTAAGAGGGAAAAGCAAATTGAGTGATGGGTTTGAGGCACGTCATCATCATTCATTTATATGTATATAAAAATGTTCTTTAAAAGAAATTTGTTGGCGCAAAGAGTAATTGGCGAGAAAGAATATACTGCGAATAAAGTAAAGCATTAATTAACGTTTTAATAAAATATCGTCGGATTTTGTTAAAATGTCTAATTACGAATAAATTTTACTTTTCTGTCTAAAATTTAGACTGTTTCTCAATTAACGTTTTTTTTTCATCACATTAATTATTTATCAATTATGTTTGTCGTAGCATAGACTAATATCACTAATCCATATTCTAAAGAATTTTACGCTAATTGATGTATTACAATAACTCGAAAAATAATGGCCGCGGATAACTTCTGTTTATCTTAAAACTGACACTTGTTTACATTAAAGGCACGCAAGTTTATACTCCGTTATATTTATCTCAAACGCGCGTTAATCACTTATTTATTTAAACATCTTCTTAACACTGGCGACTTCGAATAACTGACTTATGCTCAATTTAAATCACTACCCCCTTAGGAAACTGGATGTGACACCGGTAGAAAGAATCGTGGCGATAGCGGCAACTCTCTCCATTTCAGCAACTTCCTTGACCATAAGAGTAGCAGTCAATAGACTTTTCCTGACCCAATATTCTCCTCGGTTGGTAACTACAGATCAACGCTTGAACGCCTGTTCCTTAGAAGACGACCTTCAATATATTTCAGACTGTCCTCCAATTCAGTTGATCTAAGTCACAACCAAGCTTGGGTGCTGCCAATTTCTTAATACTCTATTTCTCACTTGAGATTCCATAATGTTCGCCACAGATTCTCGTATTACTGCTTAGTACGTGAGTATTTTTTGGTGACAAGATCCTCGCTCACGCAATGTGTGGTGGCGTAATCTTTTCCTAGCCTTTCCAGAACCTCCGTATAAACTTATCCATTTCTTCGACTTGATTTACGGTTCTGCTAGTTATTACTCTGGTTGGGACCTGAACTTGCGTAATGTGGTTATCGCCAGCAAACGGGGCTAGGCGATCGATGTGGACCATTTTTAGCTTGCCTCTGGGTGGTTTTCGGATGCGATATATGACGTCATTAATACGCTGCACGACTTCATAAGGACCATCCCATTGCTTCTGCGACAAACCTCGTCCTTTTTTGGGGATTATACAACCTTATCATGTTGCTAGGTTAAAACCCGCCATTTTGTGTCCTAACGTCAAAACTAGTCTGGAGGTCAATTGGCAGTCCTATTTTGCGACCGAGCATGACACAGGATAGTGTTTGGCCTGTGCTTTCGTGAACGGATGATCGGTATGCCATTAGGAAAAGGTGCATGTACTGATCTCAGTTTTTTTGGTGTTTGGACACTACTTTGACGGACCTGCGATGTCAATCGCTATTCTTTCCAAAGGACTTCCTACCTTGTACTGCTTCATCGGTGCTTTGCGCTTTCTCGCTGGACCATTTCTTGATGCACAAACCGTGTACTTACGGCACTATTTCATAACGGCCTCTTTGCAGTTTGCCTAGTAGAATCTCGAACTTTTTCCAATGTCTTCTTTATGTCAAAGTGTCTTCCTGATGTACCATCGTGATGCTTCAACACTTCTGACACCTGGTTCTTTGGGACTACCAACTGTAGTCTGTTTCCCGTGCCTTCGACACTTTTTAGGGATCGCTTAAGAAAACCGTCTTCTACTATCAAAAAGTCCCACTGCGCCCAGTACGCTTTGATGTTTCTGTCCAAAGCACTCACTTCCTCCCTGGTTGGTCGTCGGCCGTTTTCTATCTAGTTCAGAAGTGGATCGTTTTCTTGTTCGCGACGCAACTGTTCAGGTTTCCACTCGTCATCAACCATTCTTTCTAAATTCTGCTTTTTCTTCGATCAATTTTGTCAAAGGTTTGGCAATATTGGCAAATCCGGGTACAAATCGTCTATAAAAGATATACCACCCAAGGAAATTTCGGACCTGATGTTTGTCGATTGGTCTTGACCATGCTTGCACTGCTTGGATTTTGTCTGGGTCAACGTTTACTTTATTTCTAGATACGACGTGGCCAAGGTATTGAACTTCCTTCTTAAATACGTGGCACTTCTTGCCCCACGTAGTCGCTGGAGCACTTCTTTTAAGTTGTTCAAGTATTCTTCAAACGACCTTCCAACCACGTCTTCCAAGATAGTCGGCGCATGATCTCTATCAAACACTCAAACGTTGTAGGAGCGTTACACAGGCTGAATGGCATCACAGTGAGCTGCCACAAACCAGCTGTTTTTTCACTATCTTTGAGTTCTAATTATACCTGTCAGTAACCACTCTTTAAATCTAACGTGGAAACCACTGGGATCCTGACAGATTGTCGTCAATTCTCGGTAAAGTGTAGCTGTCCTTTTTGTTCATGTCGTTTAGCTGTCTGTAGTCTACGCAAAACCTCGTTGATTCATCTTTCTTCTTTGCGAGTACTACTAGGGGCGCCCATGGGCTATTTGAAGGTTCAATCACGCCTTCTCTCTCCATATTCATAATTATTTGATCGGCTTCTTCTCTTCTCGCCAAAGGAAGTCGGCGATGTTGTCGTATCGGCCGAGCATCTTCGTTATTAATTTTATGTTTCACCACGTTAGTTTTTTCTTTGGAACCACTTGACACTGTTAGATCAACACTTTAACTTTAGCAAGCTTATCTTGGCTGAGGTTTTGGCATTTGGAGGTAAGAATGCGCAATAGATGTTGTGGGTACTTCTTCGGCGACGTATCTTCGTTAGACTTCACGCATCTTACAATTTAAGATACTGTCGTGCATTGGTCTACCACTGTCTTCTTTTTCAACGTTACTGGATCTGTGTTAATATTTAAGATCCTTACTGGCATTGTGTTTTTCACTCGTACTAAAGTTTTGCCAACTCCATTGGTTTAATCGCGCGAATGTAGCCTTTCCGGTGATTTTCATCCAGGCGTGCCATCCCCACACTTTCAGTCCTCGCAGGCAGAATCACGTCTTCACTCAATAAGACACATTCTTCATATCCAAATGGAACCCATACTTGTTTATAACGCCCATTCCCATGTCCCTGAGTATGATAGTTTTCGTCGCTTCCGTGTCAACCAGTAACTGAATACTTCTTCTATTGATCTTGCCATCAAGATATATTCTATGCAATTGCTCCATAGGCGATGCCATTTGAACGGTAATCTCAGGAACATGACTAGATAAAATTAACTTTTGTCTCTTTTGGTCAACTCGTTCCAAACTTTTGAGCGCTCTTCTTGTCTTCTTCTTGGGTTTAGTACGATGTCGTCGTACATGGCCTATTTCACCACAGTTCAAAAATCGTCAATCCTCTTGCCTCCAAAGTATTCGTCGCGCTATCTTTCATTCTTTCACTCCATTTATCAATTCTCATGGTTTTTATATCATTTATTACTTGATCTTTCTATCTTGATTTCGGCCTCCATTTTGATCTGATTTATTGTGGCTTCCATTACATTATCTTCTTCGGAATTGATTCTTCTTCTTTCTATTTACATGTTCGTATCAGCGTATTCTCCTGGCTTTAATTTCCTTTACTATGTTTTCTCCTTTCTTCTATCTCTTGGTTTGTTAATCTTATATATAATTCCTCATTTATCATCTTTGGTTCATATATTCTTCTAATTATTTTTCGTTCAAATACTTTCAATTTTTCTGCATCTTTATTTGTGATGCGCATGGTTTCACTTGCGTGTATAGTACTGCTGGTCTTATTGCTACTTTGTACATTCTCATTTTTGTTTCCTTTGTTATCTGTTTACTTTTCTTTAAATCTGTTGTATGCTTTGTGTGCTGATTTGATTCTTTATGCTAATACTATGTTTTTCTCGTGTTTGCTATTTATAACTGTTCCAAGATATTTAAAGGTTTAAACATGCTCGAATTTGTATTTTCCTATCACGATTTCCGGTTTATTTTTTAACGTCTGTTTTTTACTAATTTTCATATACTTAGTTTTCTTTTGATTTAATTCTAATGCTTGTTTTCTTGTCTCTTATTACTGCGATATCGTCTGCATACGCAATTACTTGTATTGGCCTTTGTATTATGAATCCGGTTATTTTACAATTGCTTATTACACCTTCTAATGCTATGTTAAATAGAGCTGCGGACAGTCCATCTCCTTGTCTTACTTCTTTTGCTTGTTTCACTGGGTTTGTTAATCCTTCTTGTGCTATCACAACTACCTTTGATTTCTCCAATGTCATTTTAATTAATCGTTTTATCTTGGTTGGTATTCCTAATGTTGATATGTCTTTCATTATCGTTTTTCTCTCTAAGCTGTCAAATGCTTGTTTAAAGTCTATGTACAAAATATGCAGATCAATCTCTCTTTCATAGCATTTTTCTATCACTTGATTTAGCATGTGTATTGCATCAACTGTAGATTTTCCTTGACTGAATCCATTTTGGTATTCTCCTACCTCCCTTCGTGTGTATTTATTCAGTCTTTTCAATATTATTGATGATAGCACTTTATACACTGTATTTAGTAGCATTATTCTTCTATAGTTGTCACATTTTGATAGATCTCCATTTTTTGGTATAGGCATTATCATCCCTACTCGCCATTTTTTAGAGATAACTTCTTTTACCCATACTGTCACTAGTAACTCGTATATTCTTGTTTTTAGTTCTCTTCCTCCGTTTCTATTGTTTACCTCTTCTTGTGTTGCGGTTTTTCACTGTTTCTTCTTCTTACATATTATTTGTTTCTTCATTTCCGCTAGTACCTTCTTCTGATGTTTCCATGTTTTCTAGGTATTCTTGCCATTTTTTTAATATACTCCTCTTATTGCCTTCTTCCTTGTTTGCTGTCTTAGTTGTCTATATAATTTTGTGTTGTTTTTGTTGTCGTTTTCTAACTCTTCTTATCTCTTGCAAGTCTTAACTTTGTTTTGGCTATTACTAAATAGTGGTCTGTGTTTACACTGGTTCCTCTATATGTTCTTACATCTTGTATTATACTTTCTTTTTTTTTGTATTAGGATGTGGTTTATTTGATTTCCTTTTGTTTGCCCTGATCTTGTCCATGTGACTTTATACTCCTTTTTGTGTTTGTACTTTGTGCTTGCTATGAACAAATTAAATTGTTCTGCTAGGTTATATAATCTTGTTCCATTATCATTGGATTTTCCATGCAGCGTTTCTTTGCCTGCTACATTTTGTATGAGCTTGTCTTTTCTTATCATTGCATTCAGGTCCCCTAGCAATATTAGTGTGTCTCCCATGTACTTTCTATAGTTTCGTAGAATATATCCTTTTCTTCATTTGTTGCTTTTTCGGTTGGTGCATATACATTTATTACAGAAATATTTGCTATCTGGTATTTAATTCTTAGATATAAGATTCTGCCATTTATTTTCTTAAATTCCAGTACTTGGTTTCTATATTTTTTATTTATCATAAACACTGTTCCGTTACTTCTTTGTTTTTCTTCTTCTGCGTACATTATTGAGTATTTTTCTTTATCTAATCGGCCTTTATCTAGCCATCTCACCTCTTGTAGTGCTAATATATTCATTTTATATCTTTGTATTTTCTTATTTACTTCTTCCATCTTTTCTATTTCTAATAATGTTTTTATGTTTCATGTTCCTAATCTTCCCTTATTTCGATTCTTTCTTATCTTTTTGCTCTTTCTTCATTTACTCGCAATTGTCGTCTAATTTGATTTTTTGTATTTTCTGTTTGCGTGGACAGTTTTTTGGTTGGGTTTCGTTCTTCGTCGTTGAAAACCCCTCTTGTAGACCTTGTGCCCATACAGTCTTGCTTTCTGATGGCTTTGAATGTTCTGCTTCTTCAGGTATTCTTTAATTGCTGTTTTTCTGAGCTTTTTTTGTTCGTCCGGTGATATTCTGTCGCTGATTGTTATTTGCTTTTTGTCTCTTCGTTCTCATTTTCTAAAGCGTATTTTTCTTGCTATTGCAATTGCTCGAGTGTGTAGTATTCTCCGTTTATTATTAGTTTATTGCCGATAAGATTTGCCTTGTGTTGCTTTGTTCTCGCTTCTTCCATATAGATTATTAATGTTCTTCTTTGTTGCCGTACCTGTTTTGTATAATTTTCTGAAATCCATATCTCCGTCCTTTTTAATTTATTGGTTGCTTTAACTATAACTATAACTGGTCTATTTTTCTCTTGTTCTCGTGATTTCCTGCCTATTCTCTTTATCTCGCGTAGTTCCGTTTCCATGTTTAATGTTATTTCCACTTTGCTTAGGATTTTTCTTATTTCTTCCATCAATATTGATTCCTGTTCATTGTCGTTTTCTTTTATTCCTTGTATAATTATTTTGATTTTGCGTATTTCTTCCTCTAGTGATTCCATTCTTATGTCTTGTTCTATAATTTGGATATTTAGTTTTTTATTCATTTCTTTGAGTTTTTGTTTATTACTTTTTACATTTTGTATTTCTAATTGCAAAGCGTCTATTTTTGTTTCAATGCATTTGTTCTTTTCATTTATTGCTTTAAGCTTATTGCTAATTTTACCTAGTAACTTTTCCATATTGTACCTCGCTCTTTTGTTCTTCTTTTGTTGTGTTTCCTCTATTGCGCGGTGAAACCTGTTGTGTTAGCTCGTATTTGATGTGTTGTTTATCTACTGGCGGACCTAGCATCTCTCATCTAATTATCTGTTCTTAGCTTACTCAATTCGTCCAAGAACCGAAACGGGGGCTGGCTTCGCTCCGCTATTGTGGAATAGATATTGGTGTTCTTTTAAAATCTTTTACTTTTAGAGAGTAAAACTACTATCTAACAACATTCTAATGTAATAACAGTGCTTTATTCTCATTGGTCAACTTTTACATCCATAATTGACTACTTGTTTGTTTATTTATTACCGGTATTTGAGTATCAATATTTAAATTAATTATTTGCTTTTATTTGACATTGTCGTAGATACAAACCTAAAAAAACTCATAAGCAATCTTGTATTACCTCTTTGTTTTTTAAAACAAAAAAAACGTAATAACACAATTTTTCTGGTTGTACAAATTCTGGTCGCATATTTTAATTTTGTGTAAATATTGGATTTTTCCGTCTTAAAAAATGTTTGATGCGCTCTCACTAACATGTAATAAAAGTTTTTAAACTGATATATGATCCGATTATTTAATTTTTAGCTCGTGCTAGAAATAAATGATTTATCTTTATATAACGATTCACGTAGGTCATAATTAATTAGAAGAAACTGAGCGTGATTCGTATTCGTGACTAATTACATCATGCACACTATGAACAATTGACTTTTTTGATTTAAAGAAAATTTATTTTTTTCGCTTAATAACTAATTCAAACTCTAAAAATTGGTAGTCATAAATGATGGAAGTTATTTCCACAAATTTGTAGATTTAATTATTCACCGATAACACACCTATATTTATTGCTGTATTAAATAAGACACGAGTATTAAAAAGATTAATTGATCGTGTTTATTCAAGATTACTGTAGTAGTAAGTACGCAGATTTTTATTGAAAAAGTACAAGCAAATTGCAAATTACACAACAAAGCAGTTTCCCGGAAAGAAGAAAACACGAAACTGTAATTTATGATATCTAATATAAGCTGTGGTTTCCGCTAGTGTGCAGCCGTTGGACTTCCTGACTTCAAACATGTGTCAACCCCCTTGTTTACTCATTTCCTATTCAATTTTCTTTAACTTTAATTCTCCCAGTTTTCTAATTTGTATTTTTGCTTTAAAAATAACGCCGCTTTCGTGCGACCATAACATAAAATGAATTTCACACACGTGTTCTGATATTAATAATTCAAGTAATGTTGTACGTATGCTCCGTCAATGATAAACAAGTCAAAACGACGTACACGATTTTCTGATATTGATTCAATAAATGCAATATGTCATCGTGGTTTGTTCGAGGGTGCGGTCGTAAAAAGCAATAATAACTAGAGGGGGTAATGGATAAACGTTTTATGAGCTTCCCGATTGCTCTTTTAATTACGATCAATACTATCGCATAAACTTTAACATATTTGTTTTTATTAAAACGGCAATTAACCATTTTTTCGCCATCATTTATGGAGCTTACATACAATGTTACTTTAGTATATGACACACATTTCAGATATCCTATTATAGCTTGAACGCGTTTCTTTTACATCAACATCACTGTCTCGATGATTATTACTTTAAATCCATTTTATTTTTCTACACCAATTTTTTAATTTAGAAAGTTAAAACAAACGGTGGTTTTTACCGGTAAAATCTTATATTCATTATATGTCTAATTAAACAGACGATGTATATGAGCGTTCTAAATGGAAATTATTAAGCACGATAATTAAGTATTTTGCAAACTATAGGTTGATTGTATAAACACACAAGTAATCAAATTTAAAGATAAACAGATAGAAAAAAGCAGAGCGGTCCGAATTAGTCCTACAATAAAAAATCAAAGCAAACATTTTGAACTTACGTTAGTGTAAAAATATAAATGCATGCGAGGGAGATAAACCGGTAAGCCGCAAAAGCGGAAAAAAATTTTTCCTATGGATATCCATAGAATCTCTTTGTGTAGATGTCGATGCAACATATTTGTGTGGATGTCATATAGGCATCAAAGTTGTGACATATGAACGTCCTATGGATGTACAATCGCCTTCAACTAAAATGACCGCTTAAGATCGTACCTATTCACATTCTAATGGTATGGGGTGTTTCCCATTAGAAGCTTAAAGCAAATAAACCATTGTAATTTTATTACCTGTCTAGCTAAAGAAATAATAGAATACCAGATTGGTATTTATTATAAAATTTTAAATGTATTTAATATTTAAAAAGTGTATTTTAGAGAATTTATACCTTATGGAAGCTATTAATTCTAGAATTTTTGTTTATATCAGATATTTATATAGAATATTGCTTCTACTAATACTACTATCATTACTAGTGTATTCATAACATATTTGCAATTACTATGCATACTTTTTTTTTTCATTGTGGCTTCGACTGCTTAAGTCTTTTCGCCATACAAAAATAGATTAGATAGAAACTACGTGTAGTCATTTATCATCATATTTTTTCATACAACCCAATTGCTTTTATATACTGCAACATATTTTTCATGCTTGGTATACTACTGAAATTCCGCACAATATCCGCCTGTATGTCATACAGCTGCCGCTGATTAAGAAAGTCTGCACAATCACTTATCACATGCTTCACAGTAAGGTTGGTGTTACAAGTATGGCATTGGGGTCTAGGTTGACCCTTTAAAAGATATTCATGTGTTACTTTGGTGTGTCCTATTTTTAAACGATGTATTTTTATTTGCTCTTCCCTGCGAAAACCATGCAAGTGCACTTTTTCTTTTACCTGTTGTTTAATATGCGTAAGGTAGGTATCTTCCATTTGCCACTTATCTTGCCAAATCTCAAAGTTTTTTTTTAGATGTACTTGAATGTCCGACATTTTCACATGTGACACGTTCATCTGTGGGGTTGTGATTGCTCGTCTTGCTGCACTATCTGCCTTTTCATTTCCAGGGATTCCTGAATGCCCAGGTACCCAAACAAACACAGGCTTGATTCCATATCTATTGAGATCGCACAGACACACCTGACATATATCGACCAAAGGGCCCCTCGTATACATGTGCGTTAAAGCATTTACAGCATTTAACGAATCGCTGATTATAATATAAGTTTTTTTTGTGCGTACCATGGGAATGCATAGCAGTGCTTTCCATATTGCACACTGTTCGGCTACATATACTGAAGTTTCAGCTTTCAGGGCCCAACAATGGGTCACTTCATCTATTACAACAGCACATCCCGTTCCCAATTCACTTTTGGAACCATCGGTGTAGATAAGTGTCGTGTTTATGTAGCTTTCAATGATGTTTTTGAACGAACGTAAGTATTCTTCTTTCTTTGTTGTACTTCTGTGTAAGTTTTTAAGTTCTAGTCCTTACCTCAATTTCAGGTATCAACCATGGCGCGTGCTCATACTTACTTTCGTAAAATAGCATGGGTACTGTTTCCTCTATTTGCTCCAGAAATTCCTTGAAACGTATGCTGAGGGGTCGTGTTATAGTTACTCTTGTAGCAAAAACATTTTCTACTGGGAAAAGAAATCTACTATTCGGGTGAGTTGATTGCGATTTAACCTTTATTATGTAACTTATCATTAGATGTTTCCTCCGAATGTCTAATGGGGGTAGGCCTGACTCACAATAGAGACTACAGACGGGGCTGGTAGGGAAAGCACCTAAACAATACCTTATTCCCATATTATGGATCCTATCTAGTTTTAGCAACCGCGATTTGCAAGCTGACGCATAAACAATAGCTCCATAATCCATTTGCGACATAATTAAGACGCGATATATGTTTAAAAGCGTTTGAGCCTCTGCACCCCATTTAGTATGGGATAGCACTTTTATTACGTCCATGGTTTTCACACATTTCTGTTTTAGATGTTCAATATGCACATCACATGTAAGTTTGCTGTCAAAAAAGAATCCTAGAAAGGCAGTTGATGGCGTGCATACAATCGGTCTATCCTGAATATACAATAATGGATCATCGTGCGGTTTACGGAGTCTACAAATATGAACGCATTTGGTTTTGTCTTCAGAAAATTGGTAGCCAATTCTACTGTCATTTTGCAGGATATTATTAATTGCAGATTGTAATTTAACGCTTATCTGTCGTACAGTAGCTCCAGTGCAATATATAGCCAGATCGTCTACATATAGTGCCCGGAAAACATTCGAGTCAACTCCGTAAGCTATTTCATTTATTGCAATCAGAAACAGAGTACAGCTAAGCGTTGAGCACTGTGGGACACCGTTTTCTAATATTTTAACATTTGACAGTGTGTTTCCTATTCGTACCTGAAAGTAACGATTGGACATAAAGGACTCGACAAATTTAGGTAATTTACCCCTTGAACCGTATTTATATAATTTTTTTGATATACCCTGCCTCCAGGTCATATCGTAGGCCCCTTTTATGTCAAAAAAGACCGCTATTAAGTGTTGTCTTGTTCTAAAAGCTTCCTGTATAGCATTTTCTAGTTTAACTAGATGGTCCACCGTTGATCGGCCTTTTCTAAATCCTGCTTGGTACGATACTATTTTATGGTTTTTTCAAGGTAGTATTGCAGTCTTTTATTCACCATTTTTTCCATCAGTTTACCTATACAGCATGTAAGGCTTATTGGTCGATAGCTTGCTGCATATAAAGGATTCTTTCCCCCTTTATGTATGGGTACCACTGTAGCTACCTTCCATTGTTCGGGGTATGTTCCCTGACTCCCTAAGTCATTGAAAACCTTTAATAGATCAGTTTTTACTTGTGAGGTTAAATGGCTTAGCATTTTATTTGATATTTCATCCGGTCCTGGTGCAGTCTTCTTAAGCTCTTTTACGGCTAGTTTTAGCTCACCCATGTTGAAAGGTTTGTTATAGTCTAGTTCTTGTTCGGTACTGAAATTGAGAGGCCCTTTACTTTCATTTTTTTTTTGCACAAATTCCGGATCATAGTTATTATTACTGCTCATACTGGCAAAGTGGCGGGCAAGAACCTCGGCGATTTCTTTTTCTTCCTCTAGGATATTGCCATTTTCGTTTCTTAAATGAGTTATTTGTTTATATCCAGCATTTCCTGATATTGCATTTATTTTTCGCCACACCTGCCCTGTGTCTTGAGGAGATGATATTGTTGAAACATACTGGTTCCAGCTGTTTCTTTTATTTTCTAGAACAACACGTCTCTCACTGCTCTAGCTTATTTAAACTGGATATAGTTTTCCATGGATGGTTCCCTTTAATATTTTCTGAAAGCAATTTTCTTACTCTTTATTGCCTTTTTAACTTCAGAGTTTCACCAAGGCAAGGGCCGTTTAATACGTTTTCCATCTGATTTAGGTATACTAGTTTGAGCCGAATCTTTAATACATTTTGTTACATTGTCCACATTTACAGGGCTATGTGTAACAAGGTTATTAGTAAAAGAATTCCAATCAGCTTTTTCTACAATCCATCTTTTATATATTACTTTTTCTCTTTCAGGTATATCCGTTCTTATAATAATTGGAAAATGGTCGCTGTTATGCAAGTCATTTATTACTTCCCACTTAAGACGAGGAGTTAGATTGGTAGAGACTAATGTAAGGTCAATAGCTAAAAACTTATTTGACCTAGCAATGTGATATGTAGGCAAGCCGGTGTTTAGGATTACAATATCATCTCTGATCAGCCAATTTTCTAGTAATCTACCTTTCCTACACGTATTTGCTGATCCTCAAATCGGGTTATGGGCATTGAAATCTCCTGTAATAACGAAAGGTCGTGGAAGCTGATCAACAAGTTGGGAGATTTCATCTATTGTCCAATTCTTATCAGGTAAGTAAATATTACAGACAGTGACTTGCAATGGTAAGCGTATCTTAACGGCAACCGCTTGCAGACGTGTATTAATTTGAATCTTTTCATATACTACATTGTTTCGTAAGAGAATTAATACACCACCACTGCTTCTTTGATCGTTAATACCGTCTCGCCGTTCAATGTCGTAACTTCGTAAGCGATACGGATGAGTTTCTTGAAAGCAAAAACACATTGGGTTAGACTCATGCAATATCATCTTTATGTCACAGTATCTCCTTATTATACCCCTACAATTCCATTGTATAATTTTATTTGTATCCATCGTAAAATGTTTGACTGGTTATTAAATAACATGTAGATAAAATTAAAAAAAACAGATAACTGTGTACATATGGACAAGACAAATCAGATTAAAGACAAAGAAATGAATAAAATAGAAGACATACAATTATCCACCTTTATGCGTGGATTCTCTAGATGTAGACCGGGATCTCAACGAATCTTGGGATTCATCCCTGGGTTTCCTAGTTTTACCTTTCGGCCAACCTCTTGGCTTCTTCACCATGTTGGTATCCTTTTGCTGGCTAAAAGAAGGCTGACTACCCTCGATGCAACCTTTTTCCTCAGGTGGTGTTCTCTGATCGTCTTTTCGTTTCTTATTTTCTCGATTAATATCAAGTGTAAGCTTCGTACTCGTCACCTCTTCTGTGCTATCCTTTCTCAAAGCAAACACAGCCTTCAGCGCATCTACCAACCTAGGCAACAGTTCCCTTTCCAACTCTTTTACATCTATAATTTTAATTTCGGGGCCGATTGCTTGCACAGCTTGAATGGGTATTCGTGCTGGAGCAGTAGCGACTTGCGCAAAGGAAGTACTTGGTGTTACCATTGTGTCTACTTTCTGCTTTGCATCGAAGTAAGACAGCCTGTGCACTGTCTTAACTTCTTGTATTTTTATTTCTTGTCTAAAGACCGCACACGTTTTTGCCGTGGCCTTATGCTGCCCTTGACAGTTCACACCTTCACACCACGAACCCTCATGGGTGGGTTTTCCACATACACACCGCTTATCGTGCTTGCAATTTACTGACGAGTGTCCAAATCTTTGACAGTTAAAGCACCTCAAAGGATTTGGAATGTATGGGCGCACCTGTAATGGATAGAACGCGGCTTGTATCACCTTAGGAAGCTTCTTGACATTAAAAGTAAGTATATGGTTTGCAGTATCTATAAGCTCTCCATCACGTCTTGTCTTTATCCTTCTTACGTCCACTACACCTTGACTTTTTAGGTTTTCTTTGATCTCATTAATGGAGCAGTTTAGTAGATCTCGGCAGTATACAACTCCCTTCGATATATTAAGGGTGCCATGTGGTACAACCTCAATCTCACATCCCCCAAAACGTTCACATTTAATGAGTTGCTTAGATTGCTTACTAGACACGGTTTCAATTAGCAATTCTCCCTTCACTTTCTTAACCTCTTTCACATTTCCTATTAGCCCGTACAAAGTTTTACTTATAAGAAAGGGACTTGTATTAGCAAAATCGCCTTCCTTCTTCTTGAGGACCAGGAACTGGGGCACAGAGTCCTCCTTTCCTCTGGTACCTAAAATCTCTTTTAGTGGAGGGAAAACCTTCTCACTGGCATTTTTCCTGGTGGCACCGGTACGAGGAATGGAGCCACCTACCATATCCTCGTTGGACCGAACATCTGGACGGCTCCGACGGGGGTCCGGTCCAGACTCCCCACCGCCCTGGTGATTATTTGAAAAACTTTCCATATTTTGCATTTTTACGCTACTGTTAGCTATGCAGGGTGTAGAAAAAGAAACGGACAGCATCAGCGGAGCCCTGCCGAACCACTACTAACTTCATGGTTGCGCTGAGTGCCCAGTACGAAAACATACAACAAAGGAAAAGGTATTGCTAGGTCCGTGGGGGCGCAACTCCCCAAAATCTGACGGACCGTCAGACCCCTGCGGGGATGCATACTTAATTAAATCATTTTAATAGTGGACTGATTAAACATACGTCAAATGATCAATTAAATAATAGAACCATATCGTTCTGTTCTTTATCACAAAACGACCTTCAGATTCTAAAATGAATACTATTTACATTTTTTGTGAAATAACGATTTACTTTATCGTTATATAAACTGAAAAAATCGTTTTTTGTAGTAATGTCGACTAATTTAAATCATCGTCTTAACCTGAACTAAATTTAATCAATTTTGAAGTAGATTAATACTTAATCGCTTCTCTTATTAGCTAGAAGTTTTATTATAGAAATATGTTTATTTAATACATAAAACGTTACAATTAATATTTCGTATATATGTCGCTAACCTGTTCAGTATCAAGTTAATTAATTTTTTGCAGTAGTCGGATCCTCAGAAACGTTCCCAAAGTTCATTTGCAACTTGCGCTATATTATTTAAATTCAGAGGCGTAGCTACATATACAGAGCCCTGGAGCAAATAAGATCTGTGCTCCTCCTTTTTTCTCTCACAAATGTTCCAATAAAATTCTAAATGTTCTAGTATTTATTTTTTAATTTCAATTTTAAACGTTATTTAATGACAATTGATTTAAAATTTTTAAATATATAACATATTCACACAGTAATATTGAGTTAATTGTACATTATTATGTTATAAACTACATTAAGACATTTACAAATCTTAAAACTGTTAATCGGTCAATTAATTTACCCAGATCAAGTTGACCAGCAATTGGTTTTTTAATTAATATTGTGGCCAAAGAGCTAAGACGGGATTGAGACAAACTGCTTCGTAAATATATTTTGGGAGAGACTGGGGCGTGAATTAAGAGTAACTCAGCAACTTCGCGTATAGAAGTAATATGTCTTAATTGAATAAAAAAACACATTTTAAGTCTTATTAATTGTGGTCCAAAACTAAAAGAAATATCTGAAGAATAAGCCAATTTCAACAATTTGGAATCAACCAAAATAGTTTCATTAGATGATGCGACAAGATATACTAGCGATAAACATTTAAAAAGTCTACTTACTTTACGTACGGATTTAAATTTAATATTTAATTGAGTAAATACTATGTCAATTACTTTATTAAAAAACTTTCACTTTAAAACATTCTTTACTATTTTGAATGGGCTCATCCAGTTTGTCAAAGATTTTCATTACTAGACGCAATCTATCACAATATCCTAACTATTTAATATATGTATTTTGGAATTGGGTTAGAAGGAAAGACAGCATCTCAATTGATTGCTTTACATCTTCTTGAGTAGCATTTTGGAGACAATATTAATATGTTCCAGTACTTCATTTTGTAAAATTATCAAGATAAGGGTTGAAAATTGTTATAATAAGTTATCAAACTTTTAGGTTTGCGTTGTTCGTCTTGGCCTCTTCAGTTTAATTCCAAGTAGGCTAATATTTTAATAACAACAAAATAGTGAGAACGTAACGTGTCAAGAGCCTGAACACGGGAAGACCACAGTGTTAGACAAACCCTTTTTTTTATTGAAAGTGAATAACAAGTTTATGTAAAAATCATGCCACGTGGTATTTTAAACCCTGTTTTTCTAAGAATTAACAAAAATTAAGGGTTTATTACAAAGGCAAAAGTCCAAAAACACCTTTTTGTGAGAACCAAAGACAACAAATTGCAACTTTGCATAGATGTTTTTTTAAACCTCTTATCGCCGCTTTTATATTTTTTTCAAACCATAGTGCATTATTAAATTTGAAAGTGACTACAAATCACGATTACGTCATAGAGCACCCTCAAAAAACTATTACTAGAAGTACAATTACAATACATTTCAGCTTTTAAGCAGTCGCACAGCGCACACAACATTCATTAAGTATTATCAAATTGTGTTCATAAATTGATTAAACCTCTTTTACTGCCTGATAAAACTATTTAGTAAAATTACATTATGATAAGCTGTTTTAAAATTTTCACTCCCTGGCTCGTGCGCTCTCAAAATTTGTGCGCTCGGAGCAGTTTGCTCCAACTGCTCCAGGATAGCTTCGCCCCTGTTTAAATTGCTTGCCATAATGTCAAGGCGATTGTTTGTCTATGTCCTGCTCATAACTACCGACATATTCTAAATGGGGTTTAAGTCAAAAGATTTTGTTGGTCCGAAGTAATAACATTCTGCTGAACTTTCATTGTTTATTATTTTGAAACGAATATACACAACGTTTCGATTGCTGTGGTATCTGCAATCGTCATCAGGTGAATACTAACAAACTTAGAAACTACTGGAGCTTATGTACTAAAGACATGTTCGATGAAGCGTTCAAGCGTACAAAATCAACTTAGCGTAACAGCTTAATTAACAAAATTGCTTAGTGAAGTTTAAGTTGTTTTAGAGGTTCGATTAGTGGTTTTCATATGTTGCTTATCTCGACACTTGGCTGGCTTTGCTTTGTTGTTGATGAATGCCGCTTCTTTAAATTTCCGTTTGTACCAATGTTCCTCTCTGTGTATGATTTTTGCTTCCGACCATATCATTCGATGTTGGTTATCCCACGAATGATTCGCGATGCCGGACTTAGAAGTCTCTCCTCTCTGTGTGTGCGTCTGATGTTCTTTCAGTCTGATGTCAAGTGGTCTTTTGGTTTCCCCCACGTATGATTTGCCACATTCACATAGAACTTGGTAAATACAGTTTTGGGAATCTCGACTTGTTTGTGGTTTTATGTTGGTAATTATACTCTTAATGGTGGTCGATGATTTGAACACTGTATTTAAGTTGTAGCTTTTCCCTATACGTTTTATTGATTCTGATAAACCTTTGACGTATGGGATGCTCAGCAGTGAATTGGGCAGTTCTTCTGTTTTAGGTTGTCCCATGATGTTCAATTGCTTTTTCTGTAATAGCTCTCCTACAATCTTTTCTGGATAACCATTCTGCCTTAGATCGTTTCTAATGTTTTTGATTTCTTCTCGTAGCCCTTTCTCTGTGTTGCACAACCTGTATGCTCTGTCGATTAGAGATTTTACTACTCCTCTCTTCGTAGATGTGGAATGGTTGGATTCAAAGTTGAGATATCGACCGGTGTGTCGGTTTCCTGTAGACAGCCGTTTCCATAATTTTCTTGTTCTTTGTTACTTGAACGTCGAAAAAAGAAAGTGAGTTCTCCTTTTCCTTTTCCATAGTGAATTTGATGGATGGTTTGATGTTGTTCAGATGTTGTAGCAAAAGGTCTAGTTGCCGATTACTGTGGTTCCAAATTATGAAGGTATCGTCAACATATCTAAGCCATGTTTTTGGTTTGAATTTTGATGTCTCTATGGCCGGGGATTCAAACCAGTTCATGTAGATGTTGGCGACTACTGGTGATAGAGATGAACCCATTGGTAGTCCTTCGTCTTGAGTGAAGAATCTGTTTTTCTCCTAAAAGTACGAGTTCTTGAGGCAACATTCTAGGAGCTTCATTATTCCTTCTACCGGCAGCGTGGTTCTTTCCTGGAGTTTTTCATCTTCTCGGAGCTTCGTTTGGATGATTTTTAATGCTTCTTCAACTGGCACATTAGTATAAAGACTTTCTACGTCGAAGCTGACTAATTGATGCCGTGGTTGTAGCTGTATTGTTTTCAGAATCTCAACGAAATGTTTGGAGTCTTTGACAAAAGATGAGCTGTTCTTCTGTAGTGGTACCACAATTGGTAGTAGAAATCTGGATAACTGGTATGTGGGTCCATTACGAGAGCTAGTTATCGGTCGAAGCGGCATGTTGTTTTTATGTATCTTCGGTAGTCCATATAGATGCGGCGGTTTGCTGTAGTGTGGTGTTAGCATCGTTCTCATCCTTGGTGTTAGATGTCTTTCGTAGAGTTTTAGGACTTGATAGATCTTCCTCTCTAAGCATGCTGTCGGATCTTTCTTCAGTCTGCGGTAATTCCCTTGATGACGACACAGCAATCGAAACGTTGTGTATATTCATTTCAAAATAATAAACAATGAAAGTTCAGCAGAATGTTATTACTTCGCAATATTTCAGAACACTTCATATTTCCTAGTGAGAAAACAGCCAAATTGGGAATTAATGCCACAATGACCTCCAATGGAATTCCTTCTATTCAACAACTGAAACAAACAATTAAAAAAGCCAGGGATCAAGCATTAATCAATTCAGAAGATCTCTGTATGTCATTACCAGACGATTTGAAACGTAATGCGATAGAACATATTTCTTTAACTGTCACAATGGATTTGACTGAAATTAGCGAAAAATGCTCTTATCAAAGTGAAAAAGATATTAGCCAGATACATGAAGATGATCTAGAAGATGTGCGGGAAGAGATTAATATATTTTCCGAAGTAGAGGGTTTGAATATTAAAGAGTTTAAAACAGTTATTGACAAGAAAAATTCGGATAATAACTTCTTAAGAATCAATGTGAAGAATAAAGAAGTGAAGAAATCCACACTTATATGGTTTTTCTCTAGCAAAATGGTTCGTTTGTCGAGTGATAGGTTGCTTCGAGTAAAAGGAACATCAGGAATGTCCAAACCAAAATCAAAGAAGAAAACAGCAATTACCCCAGTCAATACTCATACGTCCGATACGTCAAGTGGCAGTTACAACACAAAAAGTGAATTCGAGAACGAAAGTTTCTCCGAAGATGTTGTGCCCGAAGAGGTTATTTTAATTAATGTCAAACAATATTATGCCGTTATGTACCAATCTTGGTATATAAAGATAAAATTTTTGAAATCTGAACATGACCAGTTCGTGTGGCCAAAGCAAGACCATGTACAGACTGTAGAAAATAAATACATTTTTTATGGCCCTATTTCTTTAATTGGGACTGTTCCATTTTCCCTCAAAAGGTCTGACACCATAGCAGTGGAAAAAAATACAAGTTTGAAAAAAACGAATGTATAAATCTACCTATAGGTAACCCTGTAGACACTAAAATGTATTTTCCGAGTATTTTTACATTCAAAATATTTTTTTTTCTTTAATGCAGTTGTTTTAATGGAGTTTTTTACATCAGAAACAAAAGCGTATAGCTGAATGGGCTCAGAAACCCATTAATTTCAAATACAACTGTAAAAAAATCGTGTCAGTCGATCAATATTCATATTCTCAAGAATATTTTTAAAGAATCTCCTCATTTTAAGAAATCTTCGCAATCCTTAGGAAATCTCCGCAATCACCCCGATTGCGGCAATACGTGTACATTTTTCGTCGAGTGAATTGCCCCTCGGTTTAGCTCCTCTGTTATTATTATTCTTCTGCTCTCTTTCCTGTGTCAACTCCGGCGTAGTATGTTACATATTTATTTGTTAATCTTGTGTTTCCTTTTCCCTTCATCTTTGTTTCGCTTAGTCCCATTATTTGTATTTTGTCGTTATCCATTTCTTCAATAATCTCTATCTCTTTCCCTTTGATTGTATTTATATTCCATGTTCCTATTACAATTTTCTCTGTTTCGTCTTTATTTACTTTACTTTTTCCTTGTTCTTCTGCCTTCGTCTTTATTTTTCTCATTTTCCCTTTTCTCTTGCCTATTGTCGTCGTCTTTTTTTCTTCCAACTGGTTTTCGTTTCATGTTAGTTTTTTGGAATTTGTTGATTTCGATTTGTGTTGTTCCTAAGTGTTTTGTTTAAATCTTCCTCCTGTGCCCAATTTTGCTTTTTTTGGTATTGCTCCCCGTTCAGGACTACGTTCTTCTTCATCTGTGGATCTGGCTCTTTTCTTTTGTTCCTCTATATCGTTACGTGTTATTACTTTCGGATTTTTCTTTTCATCTTCTGTAAAGTCTTCAATGCCCCACTCTTCTCCATTTATTAGTAGTTTATTCTTCTTAATTACTACTCTTAGCCCTTTTTTTCTGGCGTCCTCCATGTGAGAGATTAGTTGTTTCTTCTCTTCTCTAGGTCATCACTCATTCCTATTTGTGTACCTGCCAATTTCTTTGTGTTCCTCACGATTTCCCATTTTTTTAGTATTGTTGTAATCCCCATCTTTACTGGTCTGTTTTTATTTTCTTTTCTCTCCCCCAGTCTGTTAATAAAGTCTATTTCATTACCTCCCAGTTGAATCTCCATTTTCTTCCTTATTATTTCTAGGACCTCTTTCAGGGTGACTAAATTTTCCTCTGCGTTTTCAGGTATTCTGAAGATTATAAAATTTCTTTTCCTTAGTTCATTTTCTAATTTCTCCTAAACATGATACAAATTGTTAGCAAAATATTTTATTAATATTATAAGAAAATAAATGTTAACAACCTAGACATAAATGTATTTAACGTTAATAAATACTTGAGAAGATTGCGAATACATTATTCTAAGTACAAAACAAAGGCACCAACATTTCTATAAAATTTGATTCAAATTTTTTTCCATATCGACCCTATGCAACAACATTAAGTTTCGGAGAGCGTTTAGATAAAGAGGTTCTTATCCTTTTTACTGATTCCATAACAAAGTTTTCAAATGGTCGCAAGTAGAAAGACAACCCTTGTGTCTTACGTTGTGCTTTAAGTTTGGCTAATTCTAAACGTTTATAATACTTTTTAGATTCTAAATTCAACGTTTTTTCTTCAAAATTGCTTAAAGAAGCAAAACCAATAGATATTAACGATTCTCCTACGTCTATATTTTGCAGTTTTTTCTAAAAATTTAAAACATTAACTTGAAACGATAGTATTTTATTCAAACCTTGTTGTCCAGCTGCGTGAATGTAACCGCATTGAACCCAGTCTTTTGAACTGTAATTGGAATAAATGTAACTTGGGTACCGACAACAATTGTTTGCAGCCAGCTAATACCATTCCGTGTAACTTCGACGTTCGTTAACTTTACAGGCAGCAGTGTCTTATTTGAAAAAGGTAATGGAATCAAAGGTTTGTGTTTAATTAATAACAAACCGTTACTTGGTTCAATTCGTTCAACAGTACCAACTAGTTGTTGTCGTTTCTGTATAAACTGCTTCGGAATATCCGTTGGCCTTATAAACCTACTAAACTATTACAAATTTACAAAACTAATAATAAACGTACTTAAGTTCTTACAGGTCGTATACGACGTACGGCTACGGTAAATCCTATTAAGGCGACAGAATAACATCCAATCTAAAAAAATACACGATACATTTAAAAACTTATATGAGAAAATGTACCTTGGCACCGACAGTATTTCCATCTAAAATGTTAACGCATTCGTTAACTACCTGAGTGATTTTTTCCCGATCGATCGGCATTTCAAAATTTGTAAAATAAAATTAGTTACATAAACGTCAATAATTCTAATAATAAATAAACTGTCAAAAACGTGATCAGATGTTTTCTGGTAGACAGTTTTTATACAGTGCATCAAACATACTAAACAAAACGCATTCAAGACAAACTCTGTTAGTTTATTAACGGAAAATTAGCAATATGCGCAATTTACTTATTATCTTAAATAATTCTTTTGATAGCGCGTTATTAAGCAGTATTTAATTGATAAACACACATGTTTGTTAGTTTTATATTTGCGGTTACGCCAATGCTGTTATTTGACAGTTTGACATTCTAAGTGAACAGCCATTGTGAATTGTTGAAGTGTTGCACTACCCTGTAAGTATTTACTTAAATTTAGCAAATATTACAACAGTTTCATCACTTAAACAGATTAAAACTTAAAATTCGAACTCTGATACTATTTTGTGAGTTAACAGTTCATAGGTTAACACAACAAAAACATAGTTTACTAAATTAGTATCAAATTAACGTTCCTCTTATAAATACGTTAAAATTTTATGCAGCTCGTGCTTTAGTTACCTTCTTTTTAGGGCACTAACAATATACAATGATTCCGGGAAATGTGGACCCACGTAGACCCGACAAAGTGCAGCGGTATAAACCTACCAATTCGGGCAGTAGTAATACTTCTGGAGAAGATTTAACACCGGACTATATGAATATATTAGGTATGTATATGATATTTTATACTTAAGACTGTTATGCATTATTCGCTGCCACACGCTATGATATTAATAACCCATATATCAGTATATGACTCAGAATATCAAGTTGCAAGAAATTTATCTTGTTTGTTGATAGTTTATTAATATAACAAGTAAATTCTTACATTATTGATGCATTTGTAATGTAAAAGTGCTTTAGTTTCTGTGCTAAATCACCGTACTTGAAACACAGGTAATTACTTGAGTTTTATGCAGTAGCAAACTAAGCCAAGGCTTTTTTTTCGATTAAAGCAATTGTCACTGTACTTACATTATTTGCACTAGTTTTAACAAACATATTTTTTGGTATATTCGAAGTTTAGGAACTTTTTTGGTACAAGTGGGTTTAATGAATCACTGTCACTTGATGGATCTCACATAATGCAAAAATTGGCGTACAAAAATGAGAGGGGAACTAATTGCGTTGAATAATGTTATTCAAAGTTAGCCTTCAACTCTTTTTAAAATGTATCTCCTTCAGTCTTTAACTTGGTCGTTGAAGAATCACTGTTTAATGTTAAAGTTACATATTTGTCATTGAATGAACGAAACAAGGTAATTAATTTAATTTTTGGTAATGTCTCCTCCTCTCTTAAATTGGTACACGTTCTCATTGAAATTTGTGGTTTTGTATCTGCCAAATTAAGTACTTAAAGTAAAATGTAAACTTAACAAGTTACTTTTTCAAATGCTTACTAAATTACAGTTTTTGACTGAATTAAACGTTTAAGTTAAATTTATTTTGAATGAGATTATTATGTAGCTTGTCCAAATCCATTGTGCGACTTAAACATCTTTTTTGCCATTTTTATCTCGTTAATTTACTTATCCAGCATTTTTTCCGTTGCACTTTAATAATTTGCATGTAGCGTTCAGGTTCTTATTCTAATCAGATAAAATTCTAAAAATATTGATAACTTTATTTATGGCGAAAGAAGAAATTTTTCTGTGATGAGATATTTTTGCATATTAAATTTAAGAACTATGCCTTGAAGGATTTGGCTGTTACTCAATTTGTTGCTGATGTGAATCTTCACAACCTCTTGAGTTAATCTTTTGTCCCTATAGAATCTTTCTGGAATTGGAGTGGTTTTTCTTCTCTTTCCGAAATTGTACGGTGACTATAACGTGCCGAGAATTCATGGGAATTTTTTATTGTTTTGAAGTCATTGTTCCTCAAAGTTTCGCTTTATTGAGGAAGCTTTTTTAAGAATTGGTACTGAGCTTTAAACGTTACTTTTTGAAAAAGTAAGGGAATTTTGCTAGTCAGTTTTTTGAAGGGAAAAAAAATTAAACGAAAGTCAAGAAAAAATTGTTTTGTTTAAACGTAGTAGTTGTTTTAAATCATGTTTTTATGCCCGTTCTACTTTCTATCAATACCGAATCGTAAACTTAATCATTGGTTTGTATCAATTTTTATGTTCCCATTGTGATCGTTTGCATAACATATGTTTTCGTTGTTTTTAACGCAAACATTTTTGTTTTTGACATCTTCGAGAATTTAGGATACTTTTTTAATCAAGGCTTGTGGTTTCCTTTCCCCAAATTTAGTTTTGTAATTAAAGTAGAATGTAAACAACTTAACAACAGCCACTTTTTAACCGCGACACAGTGCATACTAAATTATTGTTCTCGATTGACCCTTTTAATTGAAGGTTTAAGTTAAATTGATTTTAAATGAGAATATTAAATAATTTGAAATGTAATGAACAAAAATAAGCAATTTCCTATGACGGCAATTTTTGAGTAGTATTATTTAGTCTGTGCACGTATACATCGTAATACGTGAAGAATTATTCATATATGTATCAATCACTTACGATGCTTATTAGTATTAATTCGAAAGTTATTAATTGTAAGATTACGTTGTATTATTTGTATCATCTTTTTCTAATTATAAATGTTCTGTTCATTAGCATTAAGTACTCACAAGGATGTTCATAATATTAAGTTTCTTAGAAGTGATATGCTAGACAAGTAGTGTAATGAAAGACGTAAATAGATTTATTAGAAAATTGTGCAATAATATTTCGTAGATTGGATAGAAACATATCAAATAATTGAGTGCATATCAAATATCAGATTATAATTAACTTTTAGTCAATAGATATTAAATTCCTTCTTTATAACGACGTTATTCGTTTTAATCGTGCTGTTCATAGTGCGGTATTTTTTATTCTATTTCGAATATTTTGTGGAAAAACGTAACAGTCATTAATTCAAAACGCAGAATAATGTGGAATGCGGTTTACACACCGCAGTTATTGATAACGACGTGGAAATATGATGTACGCTCAAAAAGACAATTCGTGTGAGATTGGTTCGATCGCGATCAATATTTGTTTATACTTCTGTGGAATTTTATGATTCCAATGCCTCATTAATTTTTTCCGAAACGCAAAGTTGGAAGTATTTATATAAAAGCGAATTAAAACAATGTGACGTTCAACTAATAATAATTCAGAAGCATGCAAAAATTTGTAATGGAGTCGAGTTCTTATTTGATTTCTGTAAAGGCAAAACGTTCTCAAATACGAGTATCCATCTTCAGATTACAAGATCGCGATGTTGAGCATGTTGTCTGGTTCTATTTTTGTGGCTGTCTTTCTTTGTTAATAATGAATACTATTTACAGTAATTTTTAGCAGCATAATTTACATTTGTTAGATGTCACTTGCTTGGAATGACTGGATACTTTTTCTATGAAATTGGAATCTAAGGGCGTAATCTCATATGACATTGGAGGATATTTCTGCAGTGGAATCTTCCACCAACTCGAAAGTTATGCTTTGATAGGCCACAATGAGAAATCCAGACACCGACGGGCTAAATAGTGTCTGAGTATAAATAATTTGCCATTAAATTAAATACCAAAACTGTATTGAGAAGTTAAGGAATTCGGTAAAAAAACTAACTCGATTACTGCATTGTGGTACTTCATTAACGTTACTTGGTGACTTCAGATGGACGAGGATTACAGTAGACTATACGATGTTGTCTGTTATTCTTAAGTAGTCGTTTTATTTACATTACTATACAGTTTGTTGTTGTTTTATTGTTCATTGAAAACGGGTTTTTGCAGTTTTTCAATGCTTTCTAACACTACTCTTGTAACAAATCCAACAACTCTCATTCTTCCTAGCAAATATAGTTCAATTTGTGACGTATTTTGTATCATACGCTTAACGTCAACCTTGGTTGCAAAATTTCGCAATACTTACGAATTGAAAGATCGATCTGTGATTGCTGGATAACACAATTCTTCGTCCAATTGCTATAAAGAAACTCAACGTCCATTTGATTTCTTAACGCAGCGTTTTATTGGTCGATGACTGTGGCACCTCGTGCCTTTGTCTGTGCCAGAGTCTGTGGAGGATGGTGGAAGTGGAAAATCTCCTCTTCATCTGTTTTTCTTTGTGATTAGGTTTTGGTTTACTGAATAAAAACATAAAACTAAATTAAAATATCAAAAAATAATTTTATCTCCTTAAGTTTTTTTTTAAATATTTTGAAAGTTTCAAAAAAGTGCGTCTCTGTGCTTATGTGGATTTACATTTTATTTAGTATCTCAGACTAGAATCGAGATAGAAAGGTAAGACAAAGACAATTTTTTTTCAGAGTTCAACAAGTTTTAATTCGATACATAACACGACAGTATTTGAAGTACTTAACACTTTCAACCTCCAAACTCAAAGTTTTAACAATTAATTCTAAAACACGCATATGATTTTAAGTTTTCAAAAATGCTATGAATTTTTAATGTTATTACTAATTTATGTAAAAAAGTTGGGATCTCAATGGTATTATATTTAAACAAATTATATACATAAGCTTGCGACGTAACTTTCATACATATTTTATTCAAAACATTTCAAATGACGTCAAAATCAATAAAAAAAATTTTGAATGTTCAAATTGATGTTTAGGTGAAGTCTTAAACGTAAGATTTTAATTCAGTTGACTATGAGGAATGAAAGCGTGAAACTATTAAGTTTTTTTAATATTTTCAGCTTCGTGTAGACGATATTTCAAAAAAGGTTCTTCCTTTGAGTAATGTAAGCTTGTTTTTGAAATATCGTCTAAAAGAGGCCGAAACTAATAATGGAACTCAACAATTGCACAATTCCTCATAGTTCGACTGAATTAAGGTTAAATATTTAATCTTTATGTGACAAGAAATTGTTGAAGGAAATAAAAATTTGTCAATGGATTAAATTTCAGGTTTCTGTGTAAATATCATCGGATTTCGTGGCGAGTGTTCTATCCAAAGACTGTAAAAATGAAAATGTAGAAGTAACATTTTTACATCCTTTTGGTCCAGCTCCATCATTTGTTTTCCTACGCAACGCAAACTATTTCAATAGTGAAACAAATCTAAACTCAAGTAAATCCAAACACATCTATAGAAATCTCCAAAAACAAAACTATTACAGCAACAAGAAACTTAAGTTAAAGACTTCAGTTTACCAAACATTCTACAAAAAAATTGGTTTTTGATCATTACCTAACATGGCGTTTTTTTGAAAATTTTAAATCATATACGCATTTTAAAATTTTGAGTTTGGGGGTTGAAACTATTAAGTACTGAAAATACTGTCATATTTCATTTCATTTGAAGCTAGTGGAATTCTGAAAAGAAAGTCTTACTTTTCTATCTCGATTCCAGTCTGAGATATTCAATAAAACGTAAATCTACGTGATCAAAGAAACGCGATATTTTAAATATTTAAAAAAAACTAAAGAAGATAAAAAACTATTTTTTTTTATATTTAAGTTACTTTTACATAGATATTTCAAATATAAAAAAGATTGACCCCATAAAAAATTGTGGGGTAATTGGGGTTTGATCACTTGATATGGAATGACCTACATGTTCGATGGGATTTAAATTCGATGAATGGGGTGCCCACGGCAAAACATTAATGCTTGCTTCTTGGAGGAAGTTATAGTTTGACGATTTATATGGGGACACGTGTTGTTTTGCCGAAAACGGACGTGTGGACGGCCATCTAGATAAGGTAGTAAAGTGGTTCACCATAACCCGCAGCTGCATCGAATGAAGAATGATTGGCTACCATAGGCAATAGCCCCCTAAACCATTACTTCAACAGTTTTGTGTAGATGCCTCTCAACAGCAAAATCAATATCACGTCGCTCTCTACGATGACTGAATCGCGATTCGTGGTTGAAGACTGCATTATCCCATTATGCATCCCAATGCTTCCGTTCTCTGCACCAGTTCAAACGTTGACGACAGTGGTTCGCAGTCAATCGTGGACGGTAAGAAAGAATTCCAAAAGCTCGAATCCGGCGATATACTGTCTCGTAGAGCCATTTGTCTAAAGCGCCTATTTTAACGCTTTGTGGTACACCTCAATAGCCAGTTGGTCTTCTTCGTGCTCTTCTGTCCAAAGACGTATTAACGTTATTGCAGGACAATTAACACGGCGGAAAATTTTGCGATAGGATAAGCTAACATCTCGATAGTCAACAATTCTGTCTCTGCTAAAGTCGCTAACATGGCCATAATTTTGACGTCTTCGAACTCGAGGAATTTTGTTACGCTACTAAGAGATAAAATTTTGTTTCTGCAAAATTATTAGCAAAGGTAAACAGTTGACATAGTTACCATAGCATGTTTTAAATTTAGTGATTCTATTGCCAAAAAGTTGAAGAAATGATTCCTTCTGGATGTATCACTTCTAATGTCACTAAGTATAATATGGACAGTCATAAACGCAAAATACTTACGAACAAATCATGAAAACAGGATAATGAAAACTCAATTTCTCAAGAATTGTTTCCTCTCGTTATCGTTGGTATGTACGCTTTTCTGTAAAGTTGTTACACTGGTTTTCTGGTAACAAAGAATAAGCGACGGCAAACACAGTTTCTCCGGAGAGGGAATCGCAGGCTTTGTGATGCTAAATTATAAATTAAATATAAAAAGGCGCCAAAACGATGAAAAACACTAAATTAGGGAGAAATCGTTTAACTCTACCCGCAGCTGTAAAAGAACAAATAACACAAAAGAAGTGATAACACAGAATATATATTTAATGTATCACAGAAGTAGTTGAAGAGGACGAAGGCAGTACATAAGTATCGTTATATAAACGTTGCAAACAATATTACATGGGTTGATATCACAGGCCAAGTATAAGTTACGCCATTTGACTGGGCAACACGTCACACATCAAAGTGCCTTAATCGATCTATCTTTTACATTCAACGAAGGAATAACTTTATTAAGTTAAATTACAAGAATACGATAATCAAAAGTATAGAGAATCATAGCGCACCTGATAAGTATGTGACACACAAAAAAAAGTTTGAACATTAATTGTGATTACAACCTAGTATGTACGTGTGGCCATTCTTATAATCGACATGATCAACGAAGTAAAATACAAAATGCAATACTTACAGTTGTGTATTATCTAGTAGGGGATTCCGTACTAGTATGACCTAAAACGTAATATGCAATTTGACACAAAGCGTACATACGGTGTTAGCACAGGTAATTTGATTTAATGCATACGATATTTGACGTAAAAGAATGCCCCGAGCTTTCCTCTAATTAACTTCGCACTTGTGTAAGTATTTCTTCCCATAAAATGGTGTACAATTCTTTAGCCTTCAGCGCCTGACGTCATGGAAACTTTTGGACAAGGTGTTTTACCAACGTCACTGATGACATTACAGGTGGAGGGATCGGACCCGCTAAAAGATTAATTTAAGCCCTCAATACAAAAAACGTTATAAAATCACATACACCAAAATAAGCTTTCACTCAACAATACGCAGAATTCGTCCACATATCCACGTGGAATGGCGTGAAGCAATTTAATAATGAAAGCATTGTTGGGCCAGAGAGACCGCGAAGAACGGTCCGTATTATTCCAAACGTTAACAGGAAATGACTAAAATACGCTCTTATAAAATTTGACATCGCCGACGGAAGAGGTGGGCTATGTCGAGGGACAAATTTTATACTTGAAAATTAATCTACCAACTTTTTAACATAACAAGGTTCTACTTACAGTTAATTTCTATAGTAAAACCTGTTTTGCTTAATATCAAGTGACAAAGAAAATTATCTATTGATAAATGCCTGGTAGATCCTTTGTGCGCAGCAGCCAATTCTTTTAGACGCGTTCCCCTTTGACCTTGCAAAGGATAACAATTGTTGACATCACAAATTCACCAAGACTTTATGCCATACTTAACTGGTTTTGATGGGATATACTGGGTTTAGGTTTCTAAGATATAAACTCTAGGTGTCAGTACTTGATTGCGTACCCGGATACTTAAAATGTTTCGGTTATTCACGTAAGAGTTAAACAAACTGGACTATAGGAAAATAATTAGAGGAATGCAAATATTAAGTCTAAGAGAGAGAAAAACACATCGAAGTTATGGAGAGAAGCAAAGAAATACACATATAATTCCAGATAACGAAGAGATCAACCCAAAATCGGAAACCAGAGTAGTTTAAATCTTAGAAGAAAAAAATTTAAGCAATTATTTGATACTGTTTTACACCTCCCAATTAGATGACTAAAACAAAAAGCTGGAACTGATTAGATGAAGTTATTTATGAAACGTCATGGTGAGCTTTCGCTACATCGACCAGAAAAAACAAGCTTGTCTCGAGCAACTGCATTTAACCCGATAACGGCAAAAACTTTCTTCGATAAATTAGACAAGGTGTTTTGTAAATGTTTTTTCATACCTGGCAGAATTTATAATGCCGATAAGAGTGGTCTAAGCCCTGTGGCAGAATTACCCTCTATAATCGCTCAAAAAGGACACCTTGTAACATTTGTTTCAGCTACAAAAAATCATGTTCTCCCGTCTTCATATTTTCTCGGGTTCGTTTTAGAGATGTGTTCGTTAGAGATATGTTTGGTGGTTGAAGTGATTCATCATGCTCGTGAAAATGGTGTGGTTATATTAACTTTTCCGCCATATACTGCAATTGTTGGATATATCTGACTTTAGACCATTTAAAATTGTTTTAAAGAAACGATTGGATGACATCAAATCCAGAAAAAAAATATATGCTTCTCCACTTCTTGATTCTGGCGCGCTTGCATTAATGTTTCAACCAAAGTTTGGAGACGTGTCATTACCTCTTCTACAAAATTTTCGTTTTCAATCACCTGTACTAAATCATAACACACGTCTAAAGGTGTTCGTAATTTGCAACCATTACACAAATACTCAGTCTTTAGTGCTTGCTTACGTCTCTCTTCAGGGTTTGCCTCGGTATAGTATACAGGAATTAAGTTTTGTTTAAAACCAAGACAATAAGCAACCTCGAACAAATTGTTCATCATTATCGTTGATAACCCTCCTCGGAACACTTCATCAACTAATATCTTTGCGCAACTCAGTGAGGTAGCAGATTGTAGAGAAAAAAATTCTGCAGTTTGGAACGACTAGTTGCGCTTCTCCTGTATCAATTTCTGTGGAAAAACTTACAAAATCCCACATTTCATCAAAAATCCACGATTACTCCATCGATCATAATCAATTTGTGATGAATTAACGTTCTCAAAACATTCTATAATTTTTCCAATATCCGGTTCTAAAAGAAGCTTTTGACAGCAAAGGAAGAAATGCTACACCGAGTCTCGTTATTACAATAATTTAAAGAAAACTTTTGTCGGGTATAGCAGAATCTATCAATTTATCTAATGCAAATTTTCATTTTTATCACATATTTAATGTGTTAATTGTTTCATCAAAGACAATTTAGTATGCTTTTGTAATTTTAAATTGTTTTGCCCACAAAAGATTGTGCTGTTTATTACTGCTTTAGTCACAGCTTTTTATGCTTAAAACGGATAATAATTGGTAATTGACTTTATTTAAACTTTACAAGTGAATGTGGAAATTAAATAAATGTTGTCATTTCTACGGCTTCTACGCCTAAAAAATTGCACATTTTAAAAATGGAATTTGAACCCAGTATTTTGAATTGATAATTGATTCATGCCTATTTTAGCACCAACGACTTTAATATTTCGTCTTTGTTATTATTCTATTTTGGAAGTGTGTGGCAAGTGGGAAAAAATACTCATCAGTTTTTATTGCACCCACGCGACTATTTACCATTCCTTTCTTTGTAATGCAAGCAACGAAACATGTTTTTTTTCTAATTCTTGAAATTCATTCTTTGTAACCGTAATAAATTTAGTCTTCAAGTAATTGATCGACCAAACCCAAAATATGTTTCAAATTATGACTATTATATGGAACTGAAGTTGAATTTTTTTTGTAATTTTTGTAGTGATATATAAAGAGTGGACAAAAGTTGAAACCTTAAGAATATGTAAATTTACAAAAACAAAACCTTCTGACTTCACCTGTATGTAGGATTGAAATTTCATAAAGGTTATTTTTATAAAAATCGTGTCGTGTTCGTGATAACGTTTCTCTGTTGAGACGTAATGTCAATATTTTTCATCTTCAATTGTCGTGCTCGTTACGATTTACGGTAGTTATATTTCAAAGTCGGATTTAAACGAAAAAACAAAAAGCTCGCTGGTGTTCCATTACCTTGCGAGGATGGAACTGCTAGATTTCGGTTATTGGCATGGTACCGACTTGAACCCACGCAACATCCTTGTATTAATATTTCTTCGGCAGTTTGTGTTGTTCGTAAGCTACAAACAATTTAGTTGTTTGCATCTCATGATAAACTTATGTGCGTAAATTTAACCACAATAAATGAATTCGATTTCATGTAGAGGTGACGAAATTTATAGTTTCTTTTAGTGGTGGTTGTTTTCCGGTTTCAGTTTTTACTCATAATTGTTGAATTTTAGTGAACGTTTTGTGTTTGTTTTTTAGACGTCTTTTACTAATAATAATAACAATATATCGCAGATTTTTCTTCCAATTTGGAAACAAACGGTTTAATCAAATTTCTTACAACTGCATCAGAAATATTTACATTATGTGTTTCATTTGCTCGAAACTCTTGAATATATAGACACGGTTGTAGTCGTTCATATTGATTCGTTCAGTATACGAATTGGCGTTCTCGCTATTTCTTGTTTTTTTTTGTTATTTTTAACTTCAAACTACAATCAATGTAACTGTACACTTCAAATGAAACGTTGTAAAGTTTCGTTCATCAATGGAAATACTCTCACATAACTAAGTCGTTGTGCTGTCATCGACCGATCGTGATAATTTTTATTTCATTTTAGTTTGATAAAGCTTTTGTTGACTGATATAATTCACGCTTTTCTTAGCCAGAACTACATATAACATTGAATTAATTTGATTTATTTGCATGTCTTATTGGTGCAACGAGTTAAAAAAAACCTTTCAATAATATTGTTTTCCCAGTTTCTTTTAATTTCTAAATTTCGTATAAATATGAAACATTTGTAATAACCACCGTTTAAAGTTGAAATGTTGAACTGGAGACATTGACATTTATACAATGGTCAGCCGCGATTTTCCGGTCTATGTACAATGACTATGATATGGGTTTTTTATTGCATAGCTAATAGTTTTTAATGATGGTTTAGTGTACTTTTATAATACATTCCGTTTAGAACCTGAAAAAAAAATTGCTTCTTTTGGTACATAAAAAGTTGATACTATTATAGCCCTGTCTTCTTAAATTATCAATCTTCTGATCCCACTTCTTGATGACTTGAAATATTGCACCACAAGTCGTAGTACTATACCATCACTGAAAACGATTTTGTACTGTTTTTGTTGCTTTTTCTTATTTATTGACACGTATTGGAAATTTAATGCTAAATAACTATAATTAGCTGGCATTGAAACAAATTCAACTACTAATTGCGCCAATTAAAAAAATTATTGTTTGTAGAATTTATTTAAAAACTGCCGTCTTAAAAAATTGCACAATTGCCAAAAACCGTTCCTACACATTTTGCTAGTGACGCGTTTTTTAGTTCAGGATTCTCTGTCGAGTCGCATCAAATTCTAATGCAACTTCTAATTTTATCTATGTGCGATGAAAAGTTAATAGAATTTTGTGATTTTTATTGTCGATAACGCAATTTGTGCAATCGAATAGTTTACAAAAAAAGCAAAATAGTGTTTTGTTTATATATTTTTATATATGGTACTAATGGACAAAATTTTGCGAAATTTCGCATTGGTAAAAAAACTGTAAGTCACGAGTTTTATTTTTTTAATATTAGGAAATTTTGAAAAATTATTGATACAGCGTTTATAAATAAGTGAATTTGAATAGTGTAGATATGTCAGTAACGCTTACATCTAAATGCTTTTAATGCTCCACTTTGTAACTCGTATGTTGTATTGTATTCCATATGTATTAGATCGAATTTAGATATAGGTCATTGTAGTTTAGAATTTTTCTATATATTCGTTCACTGCTCGAGCTACATGTATTCGGGCGTTTTCGTGTATTAAAACAAATCTATTACCAAGATTTTGAAATATGATAAAACAAGTTGACGCATTTTTCTCCTGTTCTTATGTAGACGTAGTTTGTCTATTTATTCTTACAGTAATACTATTCTACGTCTTTGATTGGAATTTGCTGTTTTCAAAGTTTTACTAACAATATCTCGCCGTACGTTTAGTAGCTCGTTTCTGAGATGTCCGAAGTCTAACAAACGATAAGCTTTCTACGTTTTTGACCAGATCTTCTTTTGTAATTTTTTTAAACGTTTTGGTTGAAATCCTTTGTTAAACAAATTTAAAACTGTGCACCACTATAAATAATGTAATTCGCTAATAATAACACGATTATTTAGAAAAACTTTTGCCAGACAATACCGAGAGCACGCTATAAATATTATCTCAATATAGTAAATGCCAAAAACTTTTAATTGTTTTGTCTTCTCAAACTAATTGGTAAATTATTTTAACACGTAATTTATTGGTTTTTGCTATTTTGAAATTAACATTGCAAAAAGGACAAAATTGAAATGAAACTACAATATTTTATTTTACTCAATTTAGACTGCTCCCCTCACTAGCGTGAATAATCACACTTCACGTAGATTGACAAAAAACATAAAGTTTCCAATTTTGTTTATTTATTTAAATGGTTAGTAGAAACTATACTTTCTAGTCTAGTCTAATGAAGTGCCATTTTTTCGAATTCGGGTACACTTTCCCTGAAAATTATGCTCAAGCTGTCATTCGATGCGTAATTGCACCTGGAAACTTTTTGAAGAATTTTTAAAAGAAACAATTTATTAAAAAAAAGGAGTTTCGTTTTTTGGAAATATCTCGGCAAGTATTAGAGACATCGGAAATCAAAAAAGATCAGCTTTCTTAAAAAGTTTTACTTTCCACCACCAATATTTATAATTGTAATTAAGCGGCGAAAATAGGGCTAAGAACGGGTGATGTGTCATTCGCATTTCACAAAACAATTTTACCCATTAAATATGAATATTAAGATTCGAAAATAATCAATAATGTGTTGGGGAAAAAATTTACCCAATTTTTCAATTATTTTTGCAAGCTGAAAGTCTACATAAAAACCTAATAGTTCTTAAATGATTTTTTTACATCTTGAATCTTTTCGTCAAAAATTTTAGAAATGATCCCCGTTGGGAAAATTAAAAATATTAGATTTTTCAATTTTTTATAAACAATCTAAGTTTTTAAGAAATGAAAATTTCATAGTTAGCCAATTGTTTACTGTAGGAATCTCTTCGCGATGAAAATGATTTTAAAGAAAAAAATTGTTTTTTAAAAAATTTTTCATCGGTTAAAAACAATATTAAGGAATCATTGCTCTTCTATATAATTTTTTTGTTAAATTTTTATTTGTTTATTTAATAAACCAATCGTTATAAACAAATAAATTTTATAGAAATATTTTTTATATAGTAAAAAATGAATGAAAAAACCGCGAGAATAATATTATAAATTTTTGTCCAAAAGTGGCGCATATTTGGGAAAAAAAATTGTGAACTTTATACGAGATTTTCATTTTTTTAAATATTAGATTGTTTCTAAAATTAAAATAATTTTTCGAACGGAGATCGTTTCTAAAGAGGAGGTTCAAGAAGTAGAAAAAATCTTAGTTAAAAAATTATTAGGGTTTTTATGTTTCTAATTTTTAAAAATAATTTAAAAATTGGCGAAATTTTTTTCCCACCGGATTATTGTTTGTTGAGCTATTGAAATGGTACTTGATTTTTTTGTCGTTTCTTAATATTCATATTTAATGGGTTAAAAATTTTTTTGTGAAAGTGAGCGCATAGGCAGATGTCACATCACCCGTTTTTAGCCTTATTTTCGCCGTTTAATTAAAATTATCAATATTGGCGGTAGAATTCCTTGCGGTAAAACATTTTTTAGTAGATTTCCTTCTCTTAAAGACTACTTTTTTATCCAATATTTTTAATAGTTGCCAACATATTTCTAAAAAGCGAAACCCCTTTTTTTAAATAAATTGTTTATAATTTGTAATTATTTTGAATGGGACTTGGATTTTTTCAAAAAGTATCTAGATGCAATTACGCATCGAATGACATCTTGACCATAATTTCTTGCTTATCGTTATTTTAACATTTCAAGAACGCTTGCTACTGCTTTATTCCTAGTTTATTTTTTGTTTTTTTGGATTTTATTATAGAGCTATAGGTTCCCCCGCCTACTTCTGTTGGATAAAATCAAACGGCTACTATATATATATCTATAACTGTTTTTTTATGTATATCTATTTTATTTGATAGTTTTTGTGAGTCATCCCTCTTCTAAGGAACCCAGCGGTAAATATTAATGTTTCTTTTTTATTGTATTTAGTTTTTTTTTATTAACGCCACTTGGGTTTTGTTTTTATTGATTTCAATCTTGGTCTTGTATTCTACGCTATTGAATACTTTTTTGTATTAATTTTTTTGAACATGTGCAGTTGATTTTTTTATTTTATTTTTTTTTCAAAATTTGTATTTGCTAATTTTGTAGTTTTTCTGTTGGTATTTTGACAAAAACCTAGTTTAAAAATTGTCATGCAAAAAATATTTTTTTTTGTATGGCGTTTTACATTATCTGTTTTATCGTACTTATTGTACTTTTTTCTCTTCCGCGTCCACTTTTTTATTATTTTAGTGTAATTTCTAATTTACTAGCATATTTTTAATTTTTTTTTTAACTTTGCTCCATTGTTTAACATTTGTATTGCTTGGGGTAACTTTTCCATATTTCTTTCTTTTATTATGTCTTGTTCTTATTACGTGTTTTATTATTTTCTTTGAAACAACGTCATTTTTTCTGATTTAAATGCTTCGCTAAACAACTTTTAATTTCATCTGCTACTTATATTAAAGCTTCTCCATATAAAAGCGATGGAGATTTTAAGAAGTGACACTTAAAGTATCCTTGGTTTTTAAATACATTTAAAAATGAAGAGGAAAAAATCACAAAAATCATTTTTAAAAATTTTATTGCACTTTTTTGTAGTGATCAAATCCAAATTATTTCGCCCTTTTCTATGAAGTTGGTCTCTTTATATTAGATAACTATGTAAAAGAAACTTGAATATGCGAAAAAATATTTTTTTATCTGCTCTAGTTTAAAAAAAAAATTTTTTTTAAGTGTGTTTTTGTGCCTATGTGGCTTTACGATAAAAGATAAGATAAAAATCGTTCTTTTCAGAATTCCACTAGCTTTAATTCAATATACAACATGACAGTATTTCAAGTACTTAATACTTTTAACCCCAAAAAACGAATTCTTAATGTTATTACTGGGTTGTGTACAAAATTTCAAGTTGGAATCGCGTGAGATCATATTTAAAAAAAATTATATACATAAGCTTATGACGTAAATATAGACGATTTTTATATATTTTTTATTGAGATCATGTCCAAGTTATGTAATGATCAATAAAAAAATGCAATGGTTTTGGTTTTGAAAATTATATAGGTTTTTCCTGTAGTGGTGTTCAGGTTAACTCAAGTTAAGACTTGTTAGTTCACTTTTAAAATTCTTCAGTTGCGTGGGAAAATAAATGTGGGACCAGAAGCATGTAAAAATGTTACTTCTACATCAAAAATTCTAAAACACTAAAAAAAAAAAGTGATTCTAACAACAGTACCTAAAAGTTGGATTGCAAGAAAATTAGTTCCATGTCAGTCGTTAATAAAAGAAAAAGTCAGAAAAAACTATAGACTAAAATGTTACAGATAAAGTCAAAGATTTTTACCGAAGTCGAATTATGCCAGGCAAGAAAGATTTTGTATCGATGAAATTAAATGGAAAGAAAGAACATGTTCAAACGAGACTGGTTTTATTGGATTTAAAAGAATGTAATGAACTATTTAAAAAAAACTGAAGTCTTGCAAACTTGGTTCGCTGAATAAAAATTCAAGAATTGATTGTGTGAAGAAAGACTCCTAACTGCTACCGAAACAAATGTGAAGAAGTTGCGAAATTAATAGAAAAACTTCTGAAGCAATAATAGAACCATCAAATACAAACCGTAGGTTTCTATGGGTAGATGCACATTCGAAACATTTTGCAAGACTGTTGAAGAATTTGTGAACAATTTTGGTGAACAACTTTTTGAACTAAAGAAGCATGAAGAAGATGAAGCAGTTGTAAGTTTAGACGGTCCTTTCACTGCAATAATGACCAAGCTGTTGTGTATCCTTTTTCCATTTATTACAGTGAGAGGAACTATTGAATACACCAGTTTTGTAATAGAATGCTTTATTCATAACTCGGTAGCAGTCCGTTTAATTCAATGAAAATTAATATCATTTCTAAAAAATGATGTGCTGTTCAGTTTGAAAAAAATATTTCTCTGGTGGTTCAGATGCACAGTACAAAAATCGAAAAAATTATCAATATCTGCAATCACAAAAATGATTTTGGAGTTGAGACTGAGTGGCACTTTTTTGCAACTGCTCACGGCAAAGGAAATTGTGATGGCCTGGGAGAAACTGTCAAACGATTTGCTGCAAAAGCAAGCTTGCAAGGACCGTATAGTGAAGAGATAATGATCCCTTCACAAGTGTTTACATATAATAAAAATTAAATTTGAATATTGCACAAACTTGGATCAATCAGAACAATCAGAAGAAGCTTTTTTGAAATATCGCCTACAAGAAGCTGAAACTATTAAAGGAACTTAACAGTTTCATACTTCTTCACAGTTTAAGGAGGTAAAAGTTTGTCAATGAATGAAATTTCAGGATACGTTACATGTAGATATGATTAGCGTTGGTGATTGGCGAGTGTCCTATCCAAAGACTGAAAGTGAAGATGTAGGAGTACAATTTCTACATTATTTTGGTCTAACTCCCTCATTTGTTTTACCACGCAACCCAGACATTTTAAAAGTGAACAACAAACAAGTTTTGACTCGAGTAAATCTCAACGCAGTTACAGGAGGAACTTCTGTAATTTCCAAAAACGAAACTATTACAGCAAGAAGGAGTTTAAGTTGAAGGCTTCAATACATAACTTGAACGTTTTATATAAAAAATATATAAAAGTCGACAATATTTTTTGGAATTTTTAGTTCGGGGAAGTAAAGTATTAATTACTTGAAATGTTGTGTATCAAATTAAAGCTAGTTGAATTCTGAAAAAACAATAGTTTTTGTCTTACGTTTCTTTCTTGATTCTAGCTTGAGATATTGAATCAAACTTAAATCCACGTAAGCACAAAAACACACTTTTTTTGAAACTAAAGTGTTTAAAAAATTTTTTTAATTCACTAAACCAAATACTAATCAAAAAGAAACACATTGAAGGAATTTTTTTTTTTATTTTGGTCAGCAAATAGTAGAAGAAAGAAAAAAATTAATGTAGAATTTCGGTTCCAGTTCTTTCTCGACGATAATTATCTTGAGCGATTTTGCAAGGGACTGATTTTATAATTATTTTACTTTTCGTGGAAGTGATTTTTTAACTTCTACCTTTTCTTCAATACTTCCTTGATTTTGTGAAGTTGAATAATTACTTTAACACAAACGTAAAAAATTAGCAAAGTTTGATGGCAAAGAGACATTGGGGGTAAAGTAATTCGTCCTTTCAGGTCTCATCAGCAGTAGGAGAGGCACTCTAATGTATTCCCACAATTGCTTCGACAAACCTTATAGCCTTATCCCCAATGTCTTTTACGTTATGTTTTATCCCGCAGTTTTATTCAAAACTATCTTGAATTACGCGGGTGTAAAATCAACTTACAACGTTCTCCGCCGTTATTTACAGTAAAAAATTATATTAGATCTACTATAGTGACCAATCCGATAGTCAGTTTTTTAAATATGTCTGAAATATTTAAATACGCTTTAAAATCTTTTTTGGGCAAATGCTTATCTTGGTTGAGGCATAATTACATAAGTCTCACCACATCGCTTAGCACTCTTTTTTGGTGTCTAATTAGGACTTCTCCTGGATGTATAAAGGTGTGCGTGTGTAATTAAGAGTTTCGATTTCCAGTTGGCGGTCTTAAATTCGAATCTTCTATCCTTGTAATCATACTGTATTATCTTGGCCAGCTCACTGTGGGTATTGTTAAAGTTTCTATCAAGGTTAGTTACATAATATAATAATTCCGTAGGTTTTATATAGTAATTTAAATTTTTGAGATTTTTTAGTTCACGCTTTTCTTAATAATAATTATTTCTTCTTAATTGAAGAATCTAACAAACGCGATTAATAAATTAAAGTCAGACATGAATCTTTCGACAAATTTTAGTAATATACACTTGCATTGTTGTATATTTTTGTCACAAAATCTCTTCCTCAGAGTCCTTTTAAATATTCGCAACGTCACTTTCTGATGAAGTACGAGTCGCATTTTAAATCCAAGACGTATTCACAAACTCGACTTTAAACATGTTTAATAGTATAATTTTGTAACATTGTTCACGCATTGCTTTAGTGATAATGCTGTTAAAAATATAATCAACTAACGTATTTACCCATTCAGCACTTCATGTTTTATTGTGACTATATTTATATTGTGTTATAGATTTTATCGATTACAGTTAGATAATTATATTGGCAGCGTTCCAGAAACCTACCTATGTTTGGATATTTATTTTTTTTAATAGCAAAGTTATTTTGCGATTGAAACAAATATTAAATAAAGCGGTATATTACAGAAAAGGTATTTACATTTAATGCTAAATACTTTTTCTGTTTTTATTTTAAAAAAAACCATATTGAGTGTTGCTTAGTGGGTATTGCATTGTACTTTTAGTTATAAATAAAATAAATAGTTACAATATTTTGCATTCCCTAGGTCCTGAATCGACCACGGGAAATGTGCAAGGCGACAACACTAACGAAAATATAAAAAGTACTCCAGCAAAACCTCAACCAAATCAGCAACAAACGGTAAACGTGAATGACGATGCTTCAAAATCCAATAAGGAAGCAATCCCTGCGAATATCACGAACGCAAGTAATGTGATACCCACAAGCCCTCAATATGGTTTAGCTATAATTCCTACAACTTCTAACGATATATCAACGGAAGTTATTACGCCCGCAACAGACACTATAATAGAAACTACTGCGAAAACAACCGAAAGTGAAATAAAAGACATGCATTCGACGCCGAGTAAAAACGATCGTTTTAAAGTGGTCAAAATCGCCAGTTCCGAACCTTTCCGAAGAGGAAGGTGGAAGTGTATGGATTTCGTCGATCAAGTTCCTCCAGCTACAACAATACAACAAACGAAAACAAGCCAAGGAGCAACTAACGTTCAAATGGCCGGTAACGTTTATATGCAAACTCAAAGTTTGCCTCCCCAACAGATACAACAATTATTACTACAAGGAGCTTTTACCACTACTCAACCTCCTCAGTTTTATCAAAATAATATACAATCACAGATAGTACCTCAGACGCCGTATTTTTATCCAGCTGTGCAAAACCAAGGAAGTACTCAACAACAAATGATAAACACCGGAGCGGTGGTTGTTCCAACTTCGGTCCAAGCGCAATATATTAATACGACGCAGCAGCAGTATTTCCAAGCTCCCGTTATACCGCAAAATTATCAAAATATGCAGTATCAGCAAGCGGCCAGTTATCCTAATCAAAATAGCGCTTTCGTACCGACAACGCAAAATGTACAGAGTTTTCAACAAGGACAAACGTATTCGACTCAACCTCCTGTTACACAAGCTCAAACAATACCAGCTACGCAACCTCAGCCTATGGTTAATGGTTTTACGTACACGACTCAAACAGTAACAGATCAGCAAATTGCACCTACTAATCTTCCAACGCAAGTTGCCAAAAACGTTATTTTAAATTCGAACACAGTTACGCAGGTTCCAACGCAACCCGCACCCTTGCAAAATCAACAGCAAGAATCTCAACAGAATTCGGTGTCACGACCGGTACAGTCAATTACAGAACAGAACCCCGCGACTTATCAACAATTACCGCCGCAAAACCTTAATCCAGTTCAACCGATTAATCAAAATGTAGTTGTACAACCTGCGAAAGACGTATACACAAACCCGCAGTTTGTTTCCAGTATGCACACTTTACCGACCGGCGAAGGACAGGAGGCACAAGCGAGCGAAGGAGCCGAAGCTTCTGCAGAAGCAAGTAGTGGTAACCCCGACGATCCAGCTAAAACGAATCCAGTAGTGAACGCAATCGATAACAAAATAGAACAAGCGATGGATCTCGTTAAAAGTCATTTAATGTATACAGTTAGGGAAGAGGTGGAAGTTTTAAAAGAAAAAATTGCGGAATTAATGGAACGAATTCAGCAGCTTGAATCGGAAAATAATTTTTTAAGGTCACAAATTCCAAAGAGTAATCCAAATTCAAATGGTCCAACCGAACCATCGCCCCAACAATGATTTAGTTTCTCGGCGAAAGTAATGTTTTATTCAGTAATAGCTTTTCACGATGTATCACGTATTTAAGACTAAAAAATATGTAGGTGTTAAGTCCCTGCGGCTATGAGTTTAAGTTATGTTTCTTTAACGGTTACTCCCAACTCTATTGGAATTTTTTATTATTTACGAACGGGGTCGAAGTCGTTCTGCAATTCCAAATACACCGTAACGTGGCAATAGGTAATTTGTTTTCATTTACGTCGTTTTTATTTATTACTAAGTTTTTAAATACTTATTATTTATAAGATTAAAGTATTTGAAATGGTTGAGATTTTAATGAGATTATTTTTGTCACCGATAATTGCGTTGCCGTCAAAGGCCGCTTGTAATTTAAGATGGCCTTAAATGAGACGAATTGAATGGGAAGTATACAACATTAGTATTTTTCATTTCCAGCCTATCTAAAAATTTGTACAAATTGTATAAAAGAAACATATATAAATAAATGCCAAATTTAGGATTTGGTGCTATTTGAAACTGTGATTATTTGCTCTTTATTTATTTTCCCAAAGTAATTTACTTGTATCTATAATTATTTTTTTATAATCTAATCAGAAATGATTTAGAAAGATCTTTGTTGGTAAATTTAAATTTAAAACAATTGTATAGAATATAATTAAAATATTAATGTTTTATATATAAAATATTTGTATGATCGAGGAGTATTTAAATTAAAATATATACACTAAATAAATAAATAGGTAAGCCTTAAATTGCTTATTTTTTTTAGAAGAATTTATTTCGTCGAAAACCGAGAATTAAATTTCTTACTTTTTTCACATCGTCACGAGCATAACATTACAATAGGTACCAAATTATGGACGCCTATGTGAAATCGTAGTTGTAGAAATTTTTTTCGTCAAAAATGTTAGTACCACGGAATGAGAGTTTATTAGCATAAATCTTAGACAGTTTTTTTTGTTGTACCAAGTGTCGTAGGCATATGTTATTGTATTAGAAATAGAAAACATCCGTGAGCTTATATTTTTTTTCCATTTTATACACTAAGTTACAAAATAAACTACTCATTTTAAAAGTATTATTTTTTTGGGGAAATTTTAACAACAGAATTAAGCGTTGTGAATTTTTATCACTTACTGTATGCAAAACATTAAACTAAGCAAATTATGTAATCAGTTCAACTCTTGTTTTTTCGCTGTAAATTTCAAGGGTTGTGTTATTTGTATATTTTAATGAAATATATCTTTTGTATCCACTATATGTAACTTTCTTACAATAATTTTAATATAATTTTTTTTTCACTAAAAAAAGTTAATTATTTCACAATTATATCCAAAAATATACCTTGTAGCCCAGGCATATTAGGTTTTGACCCGGAAAAAATTGTAAACAAACTGAATTTTTGCAGAGTAATAGTATTCGACCCCCTGAACAACATACCCAAATACCTAATTTTGTCTACGCGAGCTTCATCGTGTTTATGACGTATCAAGGTGGCGCTTTCCGGTTCTCACTTAAACGATCGTATTTTCGTAACCACTGGACCAATTTTAATGATATTGGGCTCTATCGATAGCTATTGACTACAACATGATTTCACTGTAATGTTTCTATTATTTACCCCTGTGCACATAAAAGCATAAACGTATATTACCTTACCGATTTTTGAGCCCTTTTCGGGTAGTAAGTTTTGAAGTATACAAAAAATTTAATTTTTTACATAACAAGATATATTCCCCTTTTCTTCTTCTTTCTGAAATGTGTACTCTTTTAAAAATCGAATTATTAGGGACCGAGTTACGATTTAATATACACACAACCAAACTTATATGGAATCACCTAGTATTTCTTACTAATATTGCGAAATGTATGAAAATGTTTCACGCAGATAAGAGATAAAGATAACGAAAGTGTTTTGTTGAAAATAACAAAGGTTTTTGAAGTTGTCTATCGCGTATGTCGTGATAACAATTAATAATTGTTGTTAATTGTAAAACTAAAGTGACAGCTTAAACTTTTCAATTTAGAAGTTTGTGTTCAAAATGCTTTACGTAGGCTTGTCCGAAGTTCAGATGGGAAGAATTATTACTCTTGTTGTAATAGTCACAGAGGCACATAGCAGCAACAGTTGGTGTGTTTCAGGGTATTGTTTCCAAAACTTATACAAGATTTTTGGAATTGAGATCACTGAAGAACAGACCTAGACAAAGTCGTCGTAGAGTGACTACTGATGAACAAGATCGATATTTAGCTCAAATAGCTAGAAGAAATCCAACCTCTTTTATTCCGGAACTTAAAAGGTAACTTGTGCAGGCTACAGGTGTTGGTGTTGGTGTTTCTCTTGAAACAGTACGAAAGAGACTTCGTGTCCGAAATTTATCTAGGAGATTGGCAAAATGTCCTTTTTTCGGATGAAACCAGAATTGGTCTGAGATCACATGACCGTCGAATTCGAGTTCTAAGAGGTCCAGGTAGACAAGCTAGACTGCAAACCGCCAGATCTGTCCCTAAATACAAAGGAGGAACCGTAATGTTCTGGGACAGTATCATGATAGGAGATAAAACTCCTTTGGTTCCACTACGCCAGAGTTTAACAGGTCCTAGGTACGTTGAGTTGGGTCTCGAATCAATAGTTAGGTTGTGGAGAGGTGCAGTGGGAGACAATTTCGTCTTTATGCATGATAATGCCCGTCCACATACCAACCGAGTTGCTACAGAATTTCTAGAAAGAGAAGCTATGACGGTTCTAGAATGGTCTGCCTCTTCACCAGACTTGAATCCCATTGAGCATGTGTGGGACTGTGTCAAAGAAGGGATTAGGGCTGGAAGAAATGCTCCAGGAAATGTGAAACAGCTCATTCCAGCCGCCCAAGAGGAATGGGCAAACGTACGTCAGGAACACGTTGACGCGTTGATTAGAAGCATTTCTCGTCGAATTGCAGCTTGTATTAGCTGGTAGAGATCATTTCACGACTAAAGAACCGTGAGGTGCGCGTCGGATAAATACGGAAATTGACGATCATGCAAAATAAATTCTAACTAAAAACATCATCTGTAAACATTAACTGTCTTTAATTGAACTAAAAAGTGAATGCATACAAGACGATGAATATAATATAAAAAAATATAAAACACAAACATAAAAAAGAGTTTGTAACAACTTGTGGAATAAATGTCGACACAAACGCCGTATGAAAAGTACGTTTTTTGGTTAGCTAGTGTATTGACATTCGGAACAAAATTGGTTTCTGCGCAGCGGTTCTTTAGTCTTGAAATGAACTCTAACACTGACTATTAAAGTGAAAAACATGTCCAAAGAAGGTATCTAACTTTTGTTTAACCTACTACCTACATCTTTAGTTTTCGCATTTTTATTGTGTTTGTTCATCTTTATTGTTGATTTAAACAATAACACTAAGAAAAAGTTTGTTTAATTTAAAAAAAAGGTTAAAATATAAAATACTGAACATAAAATAAGGTGACACATGAACTTACTACAAATACAAAAAGGTAACTAACGCTCTGACGCTACAGTGATCAATCGTATCAACATAAGTACAAAAAAAGATAGTGACAAAGCATTAGGGGTATTTTGTATTTTCATCACTTCCTCCCAAAATATTGTAACTATTGTTTTTCAGAACACACATGCCGAGTAAGCATCTCAGCTTTTCATATTTAACACGAGGTAACGACTTTGTGAACATATCCGCCACTTGGTTAACTCCACTGATGTGTTGAATGTTCATTTCACCTGCATTGAACTTTTCACGAATGAAATGAAATTTGATGTCTATGTGCTTTGACCTCTTATGAAATTCTGGATTCTTAACTAGTTTGATAGCACTAAGGTTGCCAATGAAGAGAGTTGGAGCACAATTTTTACCTGTTAGCTCCTGAAATAGCCTTTTAAGCCAGATTATTTCTTTTACTGCCTCGCTGGCTGCAATGTACTCTGCTTCCATAGTTGATAATACTATGCAGGGTTGTTTTCTGCTGCACCAGGATATTGCACCATCCTGATTAGTACAAGCGACTCCACTCCTTGAACGCCTTGTTTTGCTGTCTCCGGCATAATCGGCGTCACTATATGCTAGAAAACCGTGATTCTCGCTTGTACCTCGGTACAGGATACCGTAATCCATTGTCCCTTTTAGGTAGCGAAAAATCCTCTTCACCTCTTTCCAATTTGAAGCTTTTGGGCTGTCTAGCGATTCAGATGCCAGGCTTACGGCATAACTGATGTCGGGCCTTGTAGCTACAGCCAGGTACATAAGACTACCGACCGCCTCACGATATGGGACTCCATTTGCTGGCGAATCGTCCTCGATAGTGCCTGTTTCGGACGGTGTTGTCACAGCGTTCGACTCATCCATGTTGAACCGCTGCAGAATTTTGTTCGTGTAGACCCTTTAATCTAAAAAATATGAACCACAAATTAATTTTGAAATCTGTATCCCTACAAAATAATTTGTCGAACTGATTGTAATTTGAAACTGTCTTTCAAGTTCATCAACAAAACAGTTTATTTCCACATTATTTGTCCCGACAATTAGTCCATCATCCACATAAAGTGCAACAAATAATTTGGACACACTTGCCATTTTCACAAATAGACATGGGTCTGCCACACTTTGCACAAATTGTAAGTTACATAAAAAGTCAAACGTTCATTCCAACATCTTGGTGCCTGCTTTAACCCATATAGACTGCGTTTAAGTCTACAAACGCGACCACTTCCATCGTCGAAACCATCAGGCTGCTTCATGTAAACCTTCTCCTGTAGAATTCCATATAAAAAAGCAGTTTTAATATCGAATTGCTTCAACTGCATCCTTTCAGAGGAGGCAACACTTAGCATGGTTCGTATGGTGTCGAAACGAACTACCGGACTAAACGTTTCACCATAATCGACTCCAGCCTTCTGCGCAAACCCTCTTGCAACGAGTCTCGCTTTATATCGATCAATAGATCCATCGGGTTGGTATTTAATTTTCAGCACCCATCGATTTTGGATTAGCCGTTGATGTGGTGGTAAATCTACAAGATCCCACGTGTCGTTTTGTCGCAACGAAGCTAGTTCTTCACACATAGCCTCTAGCCATTTCTCCCCTTCTGTTGTTTTCATAGCCGCCGTGTAGGAATCTGGAATGTTTTCCGCTAGGTACACGTAATCGCGTAAATATGCTGGTCTATTAATTTTACGTCGTCCTGCACCACTGTCGTCTTCGCGTGACATCGTTGGGACAACATCATCCTCAACCGCTTCCTCCGAAGTTGTGGGTACAACTTCTTCTTCCTCCGAACTAGTGGTTTTCAGTTTAATTTCATGTACAGTTTGTTTTTCGTTTTTTACATGAACAATGGGAGTTTTTTCTTCATATTCTAAAAACAATTTTCCATTTCCTTTTAGAAGCTGTTCTTCTTTAAAAATAACTTCTCTGCTTCGAACAACCTTCTTCTCAGCCTCTATATAGATTCGGTAACCATCTTTTTCTCCGCAGTATCCTACGAATCTTCCAGAAACGCTCTTTTTGTCCCATTTTCGTCTCTTTTCCTTTGGTACATGTACAAAACACTCTGTACCAAAAATTTTCAAATGATCAAGTTTCATATTATTGTTACCTAACCATAATTCAGCAAGCGCCTTGTCCTCAACGGGTGTGTGGCCGGTTCTATTTAAAATGTACGCCACTGTGTTAACAGCTTCCGCCCTCAGTTTTATTGGAAGGTTCTTTGCATGTATCATTGACCGCGCACACTCGACTAGTGTCCTATTTTCCCGTTCCGAAACCCCATTCTGTTCATGAGCATATGGCATGATCACTCGAAAATTAATTCCGTTTAATTCTAAAATGTCTTTCACACTCGAATTATCGAACTGTTTTCCGCCGTCACTTAAGAATTCTTTTATCGTATGTCCAGCAGTTTTTGTTTCGTTTATGACTATTTTTAAACAGTTAACCACTTCTGCTTTTGTTTTAATAAAAAACACACGACGAAATTTAGTGTAATCGTCCTTGAAACACACGAAATATTTTGCACCCCCGAGTGATTCTTCCTGCATTGGTCCGCAAACGTCTGCGTGAATTAATGCACCAGGAGTCATCGGCCTATTTGTTCGTACACCGAAACTTTTACGTTGATGTTTGCCAAACACACATCCAACGCAGAATTCCTCCTCAACTTGCACATCAATTCCACTTCGCTTTAGCACCTTTTGAACGTGCTTTTTATTTTGATGGCATAAACGTTCATGCCACAGCTGTAACTCATCCGTTCCTGTTGCAATGAACCCTGTAGTAACGTTTTCCGGTAAACACACACGCATTGCTAAAACATAGAGACCTTTAACCGTTTTCTCGCCTACCAAACGTACTACACCATCCTTTTTAAATGCACATCCATTTTTATCAGCGATGAATTCAAAACCTTTGTTTACAGTTTGACCAATCGAAAACAAATTTTTTCCAATCTTGGGTACATACCAAACGCCTTGCAGGTGGTTACGTTCCCAATCACCTTTTATTTTCATTTCTACATTAATGGCACCCTGTCCGTACGCTTGAATTATGTTAATGTTCCCAACTAGAACATCACGTGGAAAATCGAAAGCTTCATAGGTTAAAAAATATTGTTTGTTGTTGGTCATGTGCGCAGATGCACCTGTGTCCGCCAACCATTTATCTTCCCTGTCGCCATCTGTGCATAGAAACGCTTCTCCCGCCAGTTTTGATTTTCCCGCTGCATCTGCTTTCTTTGTACAGTTTTTCGCTAGATGGCCTACCTTGTGACACTTAAAACATTTAAAAACTTTTCTCGGTTCCGTTTTCTTCTCAAATTTTGCGGTAGACTTTTGATCCTTCGCGATGAGAGCCGAGGAATCGCTTCTTTTTTCAGGAAGGCGCATTTCAATTAGACGCAGTCGTTCCGTTAATTTATTAATTGTTCTTTCAGGCAAAGGTATCGACTCCCAAACACTTTTGAACTCGAAATAATCAGATGGTAACGTAGACATTATTCTACTCATCAAAAGCAAGTCCGGTAACTCGGTCTTCACAAGCTTCTTCAACTCGTCGTTTAGTTCCCTAAAATTCCTCTGAAGGCGTGCGACATGCGTGGCAATATCTTCTGTGGAATCCTTTTCGCAGCTGAAGAACTTTTCCATCAGCCTATCGACACGTTGGCCAGAACTTTGTTCGTATACCGACAGAAGCTTGTTCCAAGTTTCACTTGCGGAGTTACAAGTTGCCGTCAAATCAACATTTGCATCATTCATGCTGCTTACTAAAACTAGTTGAGCTAGGGCGTCACCTTTTTTATATATTTTAACTTCAGCTTCGTATGACTTTTTCGCTGCTTCAGACAATTGTTCTTCACTAGGTGGGTCCGGAATGGCTCTATCGCCCATCACGAGATCCAATACTTCCTGATGTCGAAGTAACAACTCCATTTGTCTTCGCCATCGACTCCAATTTCTTGTGCCTTCAAGTTTTTCTATCTGTGCCTTGAAATCCATACCGAACACAAAAAAAACGCAAAATAGAATCTAACACGTGCAGCAACCTAACTTCGTTTTTTTAACACGTTATCTTAGCTACGCAGATACAAACGAACTGAGCACATATCCTATTGTTGATTTAAACAATAACACTAAGAAAAAGTTTGTTTAATTTAAAAACGGTTAGAATATAAAATACTGAACATAAAATAAGGTGACACATGAACTTACTACAAATACAAAAAGGTAACTAACGCTCTGACGCTACAGTGATCAATCGTATCAACATAAGTACAAAAAAAGATAGTGACAAAACATTAGGGATATTTTGTATTTTCATCAATCTTAAATCTTTGTTTTAATTTTTTCTTGTTGTAATTTAATAAACTACGTTATAATAAAGTCCTTCTCACTTTCTATACGGAATTTGTCAGAAATACTGAATAACATCGGAAATATTGGGTGATTCCATATAAGTTGGGTTGTGTGTACATAACAAGGTGCAACATAGATCTGCATTTACTGTAATCTTTTCTTATAATATAAGATTGAATTCAGGTATATATTTTATCAAAACTAATGCAGTGTTTTAATTTTGTCTTGTATTGCACTATATATACATCTACAGTAACAATATACAGTACTTTAAATGAACATGGAAAAGATTGTTCAAAGTACTTCTTTCTCATTATCAATATCTTCAATAAGTGGAGTGTTGAAGCAGCTGTTTTCTCTGCAGTAAGCACATAATAAGGAACAGGTTTGTCCAGACTGCTTGCAGGAACAAAATCCTCTGCAATCACTTTTGCATGTGCAAGATTTTAAAGAAAGCAGAGAAGCTGGAGCTGGAGGAAGGATGTATTGCGTGGGGTGTATGCCTTCTTATCCGTTGTTAAACGCCATCCCCAGTATGTAGGGCATAAATTTAACTCTAGCCATTCTTGAAGCTGTAAATTCGAAATAAACGCACATTTTTAAAATCAAAACAATTCAAAATCGAAAAAAACTTACTTGAAGATATGTTCGCTTTGAATGTTCATTGAGTGCATCTTTTGTTGGTGGAAGTTTTGCAAGTTCAAAAGACCCCGTAACAGTTTGACGAACAATTGAACGATTGTAGTGGTGTAGTCTCAAGGCATTGATGTTTTCGAAGTCTTCCACCTGGATATAGTGGGCGAACACACTTCTCAACATTACTAATGGCTTCGGATGATGCCCTGGGAAGATTAAACACGTTTACTGCGGAACGTAATGAATCGTCCTTTTAAAGAGCCTGGTATAACTTGCCTTGCCCATAAATTGCTGACGTTTTGTCGCATCCTGTCATTGGGTATGCGAACAAAACGTCAGCTTTCATGATTCCGATTTCCTTCTGAATTTTTGCGATATCATATATTTTTGCGGGATTCTGGCTGGTACTTGGATGAAAGATCACAACGTTTTCTTGGTCTTTTGATTTTGCAATTAGCATTACTAGGAGATCAGTATCCGTACCAACGAGGGTGACGTGATCATGCGTAAGTTCCATGTCTAAAACTGTCTGTGCTATCATTGGGTCGGCGTCATCTTTGACTTGTAGGACAGTCACGCCTGGTTCTTCTAGCAGTGGAGAAATCGCACTTATCAGGCGAGGTTTATTTTTTGTACTACTGAGAACGTCAGCCTGAGAAACAGTCACCGGGGTATCTTCAATAAATACGACTTCGACACAGTATTTTCTTGTTTCACGACGCTTCTCTCCTTTGGTACTTGGATATTCGTTGTATCCATCAAAGACCACATGGGCACCTGGATAATTCCGTACCACGTACTTCACGTACAAATCAAAAATGTCTCCAATATGCAGTTTTGGCCATACTGCAATGTGAAAATTTGTCGATTCTGGAAGCGAACACTCGTCTTCGAAGAAATGCACAAAAAGCTTCTGAAAGTCAGATTTTTGGGTTTCCTTTCGCGAGAAGCCTTCTTCGTCAAACAGGGCTGTTGCCCAAGGTGCAATTTCGTATTTGAAATACTCTTCTTGTCCTCTTCCGATTTAATCACACAAACCGTTCGAAGAAAGAGTTGGTTCGTTGAGACAGGCTGCAAGCAATCGGAAGGATGAAAAGGTGAGTTGGTATGTATCCAAGCTTTGAACTTGTTGAAGTCTCTGTCGCCTAAATTACGTCGACAATCTCGTAAGTCTACGTGCTGAAAGAGATTATAAATTTCAGAATTATAACAGATAGAAAATAATATAATTTTCGAACAAAACTAACCTGATCTGTCGTTTGTGCTTGTACACCACAAAACTCCTCTAAAGCGTCACATATTTTTATGCGTCCAGGAAAGAAATGTATGTAACGTGCTAAGGTACTTTCCGTTATTCCACGTCCACGAGTTAAACCATCTTGACTATAGTGGGCACATTAAGTCTTGCTCAATTGCTTGACCTGAAAATATTCCTGCCCAAAAGTCATGGCTGCGCCTTATTGTGAAGTATTCTGCTTTCGCGAATGAATTATACTCCTCTGGATCCATTTTTTGATGTAGTTTTTTGCCGATTTTGCATAGTCGTGACGACCTGCAGAGTGAAAGATTGGAATCATACCACGCACGCAAACCAAATGTAGCTACTAATTTCGAGTTCGCTGGGCGCGAAGAAATTGAAGAATTGTATCAACAAATCTGTAATATTAGATCCACAATGCTGCTGTTCTGTTGTCTTTTGTCAACAATTCAATCGTACTATCTAAAGTATTCTGCAAAGTCGAAACAGCTGTTTCGTCTAACACTTCAGATTCTTTGGTTTGACTGTCTTTAAGAAATTTGATGTGCAATGTGTAAAGTTCAAGTCGTACTTCATCACCTAACTCGCCGTAATTTTCTAAAAGAATAGTTCCCAGTGCTTGTTTGGTAAGGATATGGACTCGAAGTGCTCTCGCATAGGCATGTCCGGATAGCATACGGACAACTGACGCTTTTGCATACGCTTGTTCCCACAACGTCTCTAGTCCACTGCCATCTGAAATTGCAAGTGGAATATAATGTTTTCTCTAAATGTGGAATGAAGTTTCTACACTTACCCATCACATATCCAATTGCTCCCATAAATGCCATAAGAGTATGGAAACTGCCAAGACGAACAATTACGTTCATAGTTTGAGGTTTTGATGCAGCAACAATCTCTGCCGCTTTGACAAAGCGGTTGGTCGAAGGTAACCAAACAATACTTTTGGTTTCTCTTGTTATATTCTCTTGATGCAAAGAGGAGAGCCGAGTATATGGCGCTGGGGTCGCTTGGAGACAAGTTGATAAACGGTAAAGTGTCTACTTTAGTGGAGTCACAAACCATTTCACTGCTCATAGACCTCTTCATGTATTCACTCTAAGAAATAGGTTTCTCTATACCTATATAAATGATACACAGCAGATAATTTAATGCAGCGTAATTAGGTTAAACCACGAATTTGAATTAAAGATGACCGTTTTCCATTTGCAATCCGTAGAGTGTAAATAGTTCCAATAAAATTAATCTTCAGTCACCTAGCAACGTTTGAATTTTTGTAGTGTGGTGGAAATTACGTTCCTACTCTCCCCGGCCATCTTTATTTCGTGGCTTTCGCGAATAACGTACGTAAGAAAATTAAATAATTATTATCTGCCCAGCTTACATATAACCACAAAATATTAATAGCATTTGCTTTTGTCAATTCGGTGACTTCTTTAGGAGACGGTTCGGCCAGCCGCTTCATAAGTACGTTCTTCAAACCAGGATTCTGTGGTTTTCGGTACCATCTCATGTCTATTGTTCCTTTAACAAGAGATTCTCCAATCTTGCTACCCATAGAGCGCGGAACTGAATGTGGCAGTTCAACTGGTGATGCAGTAGTGCACATGATTCCTCCCATACTGTGATAGGTGCCATAACCCGTTACAGTTCGAACATTGAAGTCAGCGTTATAAAAGAAAAACTGAATGTATCCCTTGGTCGTAACCCAAGCCTGTTCAGTAAGTCCACCAGCTGTCGGGAGTCATAATGGCGATGAATATAAATGCCTACACCCATTAGAATTGCAGAAATCAAGTTTCTGGGCCTGCAAGCTGCAACTATAGCTTGACCGATTGCGTTACGCTTATTCATCACTCGTGTCTGGTCGCTTGATTTCAAGCTTACTATAGTCTCAAGAAAACTCATTAACGTTTCTGGAATATTATCAGCTTTGGAGTATGATAAATCCATTTGACTTGGATAAACCTTAGTATCATATACTTGCATTCAAATATCCTCTCGAATTATTTCAGCAGCTTTCTGCGCCATTCGCTGTTTTTCGTCTATTTCCGTGTCTTTGCGATGCAAGTACCAATTTTCGTACAGAAGTTTGTTTGCCGTCCCCTTCATATTTATCACCTCGTTCTTTCCGGTTTGTTCCGTTATGCGTATAGAATTGCCGTACTTGGACAATAACTTTTCCTTAATGTACTTTCTGTTGTAGGGTTTGCAGTGTAGGTCTTTACATACTGTTTCCATATAACTTTTCAACTTTTCCAGACTAAATTGACAGCGCTCATTTTCCTCCAGGAAAGAACTATCGAATGCTTTTACTTTAACATTATCTTCAGGTCTTCCAGGATTTTTCTCTTTTACTTCAGATGAAAACTTAATGTAACAGTCGCGGTGATATTTGGCTTCAGCGGCTACTAAATCTACCCAATTGGCTACTCTTATTTGAACAAGATCTTTCCACTCGTCTCCGCGGTCTTTAGCTTTTTCTAAGACAGTTTCTTTGAAGGGAATAGTTGAAACCTCGTTCACTTTCCGTCTTAAGTTCCTAGGCTTTTTCTGCTCATATGTCGAGTCAATTTCTTTACCACAAAATAAAAATGTGTCCTTCGTTGAAACGGCTTTCTGTAGACCTGAGCGAAGGTGGTGATGGTTGAGGTAAACCTTGAACAACATTTTCAGCTTCCGTTATGGGTGTGTACCTAGGTCTTGAATATTTTTGTCTGGGGAAATAGCAAAAAGTTCCCTAAAGCTACCTTCATTTTCTTCAGATAGTCCAGTAACTCTTCCTGTGCCCTCTCATTGCTAAAACTTGTCTTCCACAAAATAATACGGTTTCTATTATCGGCTTCAATTTATTCCTATTTTTCACAATCTGCTTTTTGCTTCCCTATTTATCTGGAGATCTACAGGGTCCTTCTTTCTACTTGAATTTGAATATGATGTCGGCATTTTCAACTTTATTCTGGTGGTCGTTAAAACGTTCTATCGCGTTTTTCCAGTTGTTGAACTTTTCGAAGTCTAGTTGTTCTGGTTTTTAATGTTTTCCCAAACCTACATTAGTATGCGATGAAATAAAACGCAAAATTTTCAATAGCATCCATCAACTTTTTTTGAGTAACTTAACCATGTCCACTTGTGCAGCCACTTTTCTTAAAATTTTAAATTTTTGTTACTGATGGAAGGAAAAGTAGATCTTCGTGGCGGTGACCATACATTGTTTAACACCTCTACGTTTTAACTAATTAGTAACTTTACGTTCACAAAATTGGCTATGTCATACGTGTCACTTGTCTTTAATTCTTCCACTGAAATTTGATCGTTACCTTCAGTAACCAGTTTTTGTTCGGAAACTGAAATATGGATTATGGAAAATTACTGGCGGATAATCCTAAGCAAACGAAGAGAAAAAGAAATATAGGAAAGAAAGAAGTTTAAACCAAGGTCGAGGACAACTTCTTCGTACCTGGCAAAACCAGACGTGACCTAAGCGATTGCTTCGTTGTGAGTTCGAACACAAAGAACAGCGTATGAACTCAGCAACCTTCGGTCTCAGATGAGGCCAGTACGAATGACACTGAAGAGCTTCCAACGTACTTCTAACACTGCGGTGCTCACGCTCAGATGGAAGGTGGTGACCATGGATTAGTTGTTGGCGTCGGTCCAAAGGAACAACTAATTTCTACACGCTAGGATCAGAAGAAGAAACACGTACACGTTTACACAAAAAAACCTCGCGCAACACACCAACGACAGAAACGACGTGGAAAGGCATAAATTTTGGAAATCAAGCCTCAATACCACGAATCAGTAGTAGACCGAGTAATCCTAGCAATTGAAAAAAAATTCGAAGGAAAAGAACGAACAGGACGTACAAATTTCTCAGCTTTCGAACGACAGTGCAAACAAGTATTAGACTCAGGAGTAGTTACAAAAGAAGGAAGTGAAGAAGTATCACAAAAACCAGCAACGGCATGAGCAGAAGCGACCGAAGTAGCAGTCTTACTCGTAGAAGTCAAAGATGATTCTAGAAGTAGGTCACTCATCAGATTCTGTGAAGTTTAAAGAACTGCTAGAGTTAATGTTCGCCTCCAAACGTTTCCCTAAAGAGACCAATTGATACAACGGAGTCAAATTACGACGAATGATTTTAAACTGTCTGCTCCGAGGCCGGTTCTAACATTTGCATAAAAAGGTATCGCATAGCAGCAATCGAATCGGTTGGTTCCATCGTACGCTTGCGAATGGTCTCCGTCAGACAATCGTCGTAATTTAAAGGCAAAAACTCTGATTTTAACATTGCAGCAACACCCTGCTAAGAGCGTAAAGTATGTCGTCTGGTTTTAAAAACAAGTAGCGCTTTACCTTCAACACCTCATAAGCTGAAAGAAAAAATTGATGCTGTAAAACTCCACGAAACAAACACAACTCGTTAAAACTCCATAAGTAGAGAAATCTTCACCAGAAAACGTAATATTACAGTCTCCTATGTTCGTTTCTGCATCAGAGTCTGAAGAAATAAGAAGTGGTGCTTCTTCATCTGAAGAACACGTAGCTAACACGCTAAAACCAAAACAAGAATTAAATCAGAACAAAAAAAGAATGATTCGATAACTAAAGTAAGTTAAGACAACGTAATACTAAAAGAGAGAAAAATAGTTAAGAATTGTAATGGCACCGACGAAATCGAGCCCTAAACAGTGTGCCAAATTTTATTACGAGGATTTTTTTATAACTTTAATAGTGACGACTAGCTCAGTTGATTCGGTGATTGGATCGTGAGTTTCGATGTGCTAAATTATAAAATAAATTAAACAAGCATCAAAATGATGAAGGTAGGAGACACCGTTTAAATCTACCCAAAGCTGTAATAGAACATATCACAAGAAGTTGTAACAACGAGTATATTTATTTTATTACAGACAGAAGTTCATAGATAGGAGAAGAACATATTTATATAAGTGATATCATAGACAAAATTTTATAGTTAATTGTGACAAAAACCGAACATATGCGTACAGTCGTATGTACAACTGACTATCAACGTGAAAAGAATTAAAGTAAGAAATAAATTATTTACAGTTTAGTTTTTCTTCGAAGCCTGCTGCTAGCTAGAAGTATTTTCTGTTTTTTCTAAAATTTCCTGAAATTTAACTAAGCGTACATATGGTGTTATCACAAGTAAATATCATACGATTACTGAAAAACAATCAAATTCGCCAAATTTCCCCCAAATTAAGTATACTGTTTCGGTAAGTGTTCCTCCAATACGGCGACATTACATCCAAACACGCTAAGGTGCAGATAGCGTGAACTATGGTGACGTGACGTCATCAGGACATTGTTTCAATCAAAGTATCAGCTTATTATCTCTACAGTCAAAGAACACGTGTGGAGATATGGAAACCCGCTAATAAATAAATAAAAATAAGCAATAAATGTTTACACCAATGAAGACTTTCACTGAAGTGGCAATAATATTTTGTCCAATACTCGCATGGATACGCGTGATTAATTAACAATGAAAGCCACGTTGGTCGCACAAAACGCTAAATGAAGTTCGCGTTATTCCAACATTGCCTGAAAAATTATCGTTTTACAATTTAACATTTATCTGCCAGTGCGGCGAAAAATAGGCGTTCCGAGAATAAATCTTATACAGGGGACAAACTTCATACCAAAACACTTAATATAACAAAAGGTCCAATTTCAATCAATGTTTTATGCGAAGTCGACGTCTAAGGAGATGTGAAAGGTGACTGCATGCCGGATGGACAAAATGTTGAAGGCTAGTAGGCTGAAAGGGGCTGCTTAAGTGACTGTGTATTAGATGATACTTCACTTTGGTTTGTTTCTTAGGTATATTACAGGTTCATCAAACGAAAGTCGATCAGTTCTACAATAAGTGACCTGGATGTCTCGTTCTTTAGAATATCGGCACGTTCATTATCTTCGACGGAATTTGATTCGTAGTCTTCTGCGGTAGTGTGTCTTTTGCGTTCACTTACTGTGCCAGATGTAAAGTCTGCATCATCAAATACGTCCGGGTTAAACGGTTCAATTCCACACTTCGCAAAACTTATCCGCTGTTCTTACGACGGCTAATTTTAAATACGCCTCATTATTAGTTACAGTTTTCCCAGGATTTTTAACAAGGAAACTGTCGCACGCTTGGCTATAAAAAATTTCAGTGGTCCAAAAAAAAGCTGCAAACGGTGAGTAGTGCGGGGCGGAAGTTCATAACAATCCCATTGCTTCTCCATAGATTTATGGCTTCCAAAGAGCAATGCGAGAAGTGATTGTCAACTATCAGTAAAATAAGATTTTTGTGTGAGTAAATTTGATGAAATGTCTAAGGTACTTTACAAAAGATTCAGTGTTCATTCCTCCGCTTGGCAGGCTGACCGCATCACTATTTGAAGGGCATCTATTTAGGAGTACACTCATTCTGACTCGCAAAAATAAAAAATGTAGGAACATATGAACCTTGGGCATTCATCAACCAAACAACGGTAGTATTTTTTCCTTGTTCCCCACTTGCATCCTTTGAAACTCAGATTTTTCCTGTTGGTGATAGAACTTTTAGCTTCTTATTCGGCACTGTGGAGAAGCCCGATTTATCGGCATTGTAGATTCGGTCCGGACTAAATCCATATTTTAATTTAAGGTCTCTTGGTAGATTAAAAAAACTTTGTTGAAGCTAATTAAACAACCCAGTGATAGATTCGGGTGTCTTTATACTAATTTTGCGTCGTTTCATAAATGAAATTAGCCAATCTTTACCGGCCACTTTGGTAGTCTTGTTAAACGAGTTTGAAATATTTTTTGTTTGAGCAAATTCATAAGCTTGCATTCCAAACAACTAAGTCCAAAAACGCAGCTGTTAACGTTTTTGAGATAATTAGCAAACTCTTCTTCTTGGGCATTGCTAAAAGTATAGCTAAATTTGCCTCGACTATTTGGAGAACTGTCATTGTTCCTTTTTTTTCGTGCATATGAAGGGTAGGTTCCGGTATTTCATTATTCACCGTCATATTTTTCCAGAAAGCATGGATGGCCGCGATTAAATTGTCTTCCAACCATGATAGACGACTGTTTTTTTCCTTGTAATTTCTTATCATCTGCAAAAAAATTAATTTTTCTCGTTTTATTTTAATTCACTGATGTTATCATCTTGAATGAAATAACATTATTAAAAATAACGCTCGATTCTGTAATTCCGGCCAATATACTACTGGCGCCATCAATCTTCTTATGATATAATTTCACGTTCTCTTGTCTTCTGTAAATATCGAATTCGTTATCTTTCCGCGTTCGTCATCTTATTCCACCTTTAGTATTAAAAAACAATTTTATTTAATAAATATATAAACCTACATAGCAATACATCACTTTATGTTATACTATTAGTATATATTATATGTATATCGTGTATTGAACAGTAAAATAAAAATGCGTTTTGATTTTTACTGTACATCAGTCTTCATTAAAATATCAAATAAAAACAATTATATTATTCTTTGAGAAACAACAGTTACATTTTAAACTATTTCGCATTGTTAGAAGAATGAATAATTATATATGTTAATATTATAGCAATTTCTGTTTTAAACTAAACCTTAACGATATTAATTAATATCTTTACATTTTGGATATGTTCTTTGACACTCTACTTGTTATTTATTGAAGTAATCAATGACATTACGAATAATGTTTCGTGTTTCGGAATGAACAACTTTTCGGGTTCTGCTTTCTATGGATTAAAACTGTAATACAAGTTGCTTTAACTAATTATTATTATTGGTTTTGTATTATAAATACAATAAATAAATTATTTTGTCTTTTAAATTAAATAGAATCAATTTTAACCTAAAAATATTAACCGGGGTACTAAACGGAGCCATTTTCCATGCAAATTGAGGTACACTTTTCTCAAAAACTACTAAATCGATTTTTGTGAAATTTTGAACACGTTTTCTTTACATAGTTTTAAAGCTGTACTGCAGGTAGAATTTAATTTAAAGAAATAGTAATTTTTTTATTGACTTAGAAAGTTTAAAAATTTTATTGTGTTATTAAAAGTAAAGTAATAAAGAAACCAGCTGGATTTTTAAAATTTGCTCTGCTGCGTTTGTTACTAGCGTCGCCATGAATAAGATACAAAAAAACGCACTCAATTACCTGTCATAGTTTTGAAGAAAAGTGTACCGAAATAGAAAAAATACAACTGTTCAGGAGAAGCAAGAAACAAAGAAGTTTTGTTTTTTATCTTTAGTAGTCGTTTTTGCTTTTCAAAGTTCTTGTTCCTGTTCGTATATTGTAGTCTTATTGTTTTACTTGTGTTTATTGCAGAGATTTTATTTTACTCGTTTCAAATATGCCGAGAACGGGTCCGGTTTTCAAAAAGAGAGAAAGGCGGTTTTCAGGTAAAAGGCCTGCAGAAATCAGTTAATGGAAACATACCTCGTTGCCGTATTTTTTATTTATTAGGCAATTTTTGTGTAACGCACAACTAGAAAAGTCCTTCCAAGTTTACACTTAAATTTAAGTAACTTCTAAAACTTGTAGAGACATCGGATTTTTTGCAATCTTTGCAGAATATAATGTAGATTAAAAAACAAAAATTTTAAAAAAATTGATAATTTTTAAATTTTTTCATCAAGTACCCCCTTAAACAAGAGTATAACGTTGCTTAAATAAATTTAAATTAAAGAGCGTAACAACACAAAAAATTATACTTATACTCTTTGTCCATGTATGATTTCTTTGTAAAAGATTTGACGACACTTAAGTAATTTAAATGATTTATTTCACAATGCAACAAAATACTGTATAAAACGGTTTTATATATATATCAATGAGTAATATCAAACTTATATAAACTTTTGTACGAAGCGCACAACCCTTGCGACGCTTCTTCGTTAAGTAGGGGAATTGCGATGTTGGTTGCCAGTCGCAGGCGCCAAATAATCCTTAACAGTCCAAGACTAGGAAAATTTGTTGTATGCACTTCACATCACGCATAACAGAACTAAATTGTTGATTAGATGCACTTTTTTATAGTTGGTGCGTTCCTGTATAAACCCTTAATATAGGCCTGACTCACCGCGTTGCCGGTTATTACTTGTATTTTATGCACCTGTCTATGTTTATATTTTACTTAGGACGTAAAAATCGCTAATTCACTATTACCAAATGTATTTTATATTATTCACTGAGTAGACACTGTTCTCTTAACGTATGCTACAAGTTCTATTTTTTTGTTTCAGGAATGATATTCAGTATGTGTGGTCTCATGATGAGACTGAAATGGTGTGCGTGGGTAGCACTATACTGTTCTTGCATTAGTTTTGCCAATTCTCGTTTACTGGACGACACTAAACAGGTAAGTGAAAACATCTATGTACAAGTAACTAATCTGACCTGCCTTTCAGATTCTTAGTTCCTTTATGTTATCAATATCAGCTGTTGTTATGTCTTATTTACAAAATCCACAACCGATGACACCGCCTTGGGCATCATCAACCTAAAAGTTTATTATATTTGAAATTTCTATTGTTATTTTTTAAATCGAGGTATTAAATAAACGTCAAATTTATTAAGTAAATATTCGTTACAGTGTTATATATGTAAATAACAAATCACAACAATACGTCATGAGGAGCACCTGCTGTACATTTAATTATTAAATACTTTTTACACCTAAGTAACAATCACATTAAGTCATATACTTCTAACATCCATAGAACTAGAGCGCAACGTCTCGATATTTTTGTACGTCATCAACAGATGTATTACTAATTGAACTTTTACTGTTCAACTTATCCAATTTTTTCTTGTAAATTAAAAAATCGGGTCCATCAAGAGGTCCATAATAAATAGGTACACCGTAATTAGCCACAGGTTGCGCATAAAAACCCGAACGATTTTTAATGATGTGGTGATTACGATTAATGTCGTTTAATGCATCGACAGATGCATATTTTGATAAGCGTGGATTCAAATCTTGTTTGCTTGGATAAGTTGGTAGAATCACGCTGTTTGTTTCCGTGATCGATTGGGACATCCACGGCTGCCACTGGTTAAATTTTTCGTGACCTAAAGGTAAGTTATCTTCGATTGTTCTAAGATCTAATAGGGACTGCGCTTTTTTCGCTGAAAAATATGTTTTTTATTTAACGCTTAGACTAAATAAAGTGATTACCTGGGAGCGATAATTGCACATCTTCATTTACAAAATTTGGCACAAAAATACTGGCGTTGAATTCACTTTGCGTTGTGCAAAATTGATAAGCGTTGAAAGGGATCGTTGTTAAATTGTTTGGAATGCTTCCATTCCATATTTGAGGTGTCGAACCAACTCTAAAACAATATTAAGATTTCATTAATTTTCTTAATGTTTACTTTTAACTAATTAACGGAAAAGAGGTTCAAGAAGACTAGTACGCATAGAACTTTTAAGTCATAACGAGCGTTGCATATTCCTGATTTGTACAGTTACGCTCGCCCTCCTCTAAATGAAAATGATGGGTAAACGAATTTTAAAGACAAGTTGTGCCCGGCTTAGTTCCTACAGCTCACAAAAATTTGACACTAGATATTGTAATGAAGGCTGCCACGGCCGGAGTCTATGCTAATATTAGAACGTCATCCGGGTTCGAACCGTGTTGATGTAATCGAAGTTGCCAACGTTTCGCCCACTTCCGTAATGAGTTTCATTAGGCCGTGAAAGAAATCGAAAACTTAAAGAAGTAAAAGATAATCTAACAAAGAATTACTACAGAGTTAAGTAATCAACTTGTTGACTAACTCCATAGAAGTGACTTAAGAAGAAGTTCTTTCCGTATTTATATAAGAAGAATAGTCCCGGTGGGAGGAACTCGGCTCTGATTGGGTTACGTTCGGAAAGCGGCGCGTCTTCGATAAACCAGTAACAACCGGGAATACTTCCAAACCGTTGTCACGATTGAAGTTATTGGGGTGTTTGATGATTTCTATGCTTTCCCGAAGTTTCCTATTGAAGACAAATGGAGATTTCGCAATAGGCAACCGAGGCGTTATCAAAATCTATATTGTGGCCTGTGGTAAAATAATGTTCAGCAACGGCAGATTTGGAAATGTTTTTTTTTACACAAAGATTATGTTCTAAAATACGTGTAATGACGGAACGACTAATTTTACCGATATAGACCAAACCACATGAACAAGGAGTTTGGTATACAACTTGAAATGAAAGTGTAGGAAATTTGTCTTTGGAAGAAGGAAGGAAGCATTTGAGAGATTTAACCTGTGGAGTTTAATATGAGTTTATTACTCTTTTTAAGTTGAAGTTTGATCTGTGACCTTATAAATATGAGGTAAAAATGTCCGAACCCAGAAGACGTTCTAATCTTAACAATAGATAGATACCAGAAAGCCAGTCTTGGCTATTGCCACGCTATTATTTTCGTATCTTCAACGGCATGGATTGCGATTTGGTCTCAACATTTTTTGTTTTTTGTTACCTTTCACAGATTTAATTATGTGATTTTGTCGGTCCATTCGAGGCGATTACCGAAAGGGACAGAGTGTTCTCGAAGCAGATAAATAAAATATAAAAGCAAGTAGCACGTGGGCGTTTAAATAAATACGTCTTGTAAGGGAACGGACATTGTTTATAAATATACAGTGATAGTCTTATCTAAATTATGTGTAAATAGTTAGTTTTAAAATTCGCCATAATTGGTATCAGGTGTAGGACGATCTTACGCTCGGTAAATAAACAAGTGATTAGTACGTGCTTGCGTGTGTTTGTAGTTTGCAAATTGCATTTTTAAAGTGACTGTATCTTTTATTAAACTTTTTATTCGTGTCCTAATTTATGCCGGTAATTTGTCCGAAAGCAGTTAACATGGACGCAATAGTATAAACAGTAGGGGATTTTTACCGCTCGAAGACAATGACTGAGCATTGTCTTCCGGTAGAGCCCTTAGAAAAATTTTGCCTTAATCCTATTACATTATCTTAATAAACGCCAAAATGACGTTTTTATTTATTGTTTTAGATTTTTTATTTGAACTAGTTGGCTTTCGAAGCTCTACACGTTACTTGTCCTGTACTTACTGTTCTAGAACGGTAAATATATCACTTACCGACGAGTTAAGCCTAACAACTAGTCAAACACTGTCTTAAAAACAAGCGTAGTAACTAGGAGAAAATGATCTAGTAATGCAAAAAATGATTTGAATTTATCGAATCAATAAAAAATAGCCGAGAATCAATGAATAAAAATATTGATCGAGTAAAATAGAAGAAAAAAGAAAATGTTAGAAATTTTGTAGAAAAAGTACATATCAGCATTGAAACTGACAACCGAAGCACTTTATTTTGACCAATTTAAAAAATGTTCAAGTGTGTTTCTGAAATATAGCTAAAATCACACAAAAATTGTTGAAAAGGAACTATTGCTTGGCAAAATATTAATACGAGTGAAAAACACGGTGCCAGTAAACATCTTGAATTTTGAATCCAGTAACATTGAAAAGGAATGCCAATGTACGCCAGTTTCTCAAATTGTGAGATGCGTGAATTCTAGTAAAGCTACGTAGCCGAAGTGACACAACTTGTATTAGACATTCTTACCTTTAAGTACCAAAACCTCAACCAAGACCAGGTGGCGTTGCTCCAGCAGTATCAAGATGTGTTTGCGCTGAAGAGTGGTTCCAAAGGAAGAACTGACGTGGGAAATCACAAAATTAATATCGGAAACGCTCGGCCGACTTCCTTTCGCAAAACGAGAAAAAACCGAACTAATAATTATGGATAAGGAGGAGAAGACGCGATTGAACCTTCAAATAATAATAGGCGTTTACAGCGGTACTAGTAAAGAAGAAACATAGATCAACGAGGTCTGACAATACTTTAAAGACTCTGTCAAGAGCATCAAAGCATACTGTGCGCAGTGGAACTCCTTGAGAGACTGACTTCTTAAGCGATCTCTAGAGAGTGTCGAGAGCACGGAAAACAGACTGCAGTTGGTAGTGGTGAAGAGTCGAGTGTCAGAGGTATTGCAGCATCTGCACAATAGATGTGGAGAACACTTTGACGTAAAGTAATTAGAGAAACTACGATAAAGATTCTATTGGGTGAACTGTAAAGAGGACGTTATAGAATGGTTCCGTAAGTGCATCAAGAAATGGACCATTGAAAAAGCGCATAGCACCAATCAAACAATATAACGCGTGAAACTCTTTAGAGAAAAAAGCGATTGATATTCCAATAATATCGGAAACGCTCGGCCGACTTCCTTTCGCAAAACGAGAAAAAACCGAACTAATAATTATGGATAAGGAGGAGAAGACGCGATTGAACCTTCAAATAGTGATAGGCGTTTACAGCGGTACTAGTAAAGAAGAAACAGATCAACGAGGTCTGACAATACTTTAAAGACTCTGTCAAGATCCCAGTGGTTTTCCAATTTGGATTTGAGGAGTGGTTACTGACAGGTGGAATTAGAACTTAAGGAGCATGCAAAGTTTGAGTGTTTGTTGGATACCATCTTGCGAGAACTATCTTGGAAGACGTACCTGGTTTATCTAGACGACGTGATTGTGATTGTAAAATAGTTTGAAAAACATTTTTACAAACTAAAGGAAGTGTTCCAGCTACTACGTGGGGAAAATCTAAAATATTTAGGAAAGGAGTGCAATTCTTTGCCCACGTCGCATCTAGAGATAGTGTTAAGACTGACAAAGACAAACTCCGCAAGCATTGCCAAGACCGATCGAGAAGCATCAAGTTTGTAGTTTCTTTGGGCTGTGCACCTACTATAGACGATTTGTGTTCGGATTTGCAAAATTGAAGGAAAGAGCAGAATTTAAATAGAACGAAGACTACAAAAACGCTTTTATCAACTATTACAGGCCCTAGTTTTTTTGCCGCGTCATCGAAGAGAATATACAAGTGGCGAGATGGATCGAGAGATTGCAAGAAGATGACTATGACACAGAACACCATGCCGGAGGCAGTCATTAGAACGCCGATTTCTTGTCTAGAAGACAATGTCCGTCAGACTGCAGCTATTGTTCGCGAATCGAATGTTTCCGAAGAACTGACATGGGTGATGACGAGTGGGAACCTCAGCAGTTGCGGTTACTCCTGAACTGGAAAGCAAACAGTCGAAGACTAATCTGGGAAGAAGTGAGTGTTTTGAGCAGAAGCATCAAAGCATACTGTGCGCAGTGGAACTCCTTGAGAGACTGACTTCTTAAGCGATCTCTAAAGAGTGTCGAGAGCACAGAAAATAGACTGCAGTTGGTAGTGGTGAAGAGCCGAGTGTCAGAGGTATTGCAGCATCTGCACGATAGAGGTGGAGAACACTTTGGCGTAAAGTAGTTAGAGAAACTACGATAAAGATTCTATTGGGTGAACTGTAAAGAGGACGTTATGGAATGGTTCCGTAAGTGCATCAGGAAATGGACCAGTGCAAAAGCGTATAGCACCAATGAAACAATATAACGCGTGAAACCCTTTAGAGAAAAAAGCGATTGATATTCCAGGGCCATTCTTAGAATCTGATTCGGCAAACAAATATGGCGATATATTAATTTACAAAATGGACGAAAGTTTACGCTATACCCGATTAAGAAGCAGCTACTAGGGAACAATAGAAGGACCAGGGCAGGTGATATTGCAAGGGGTAAATACAATACAGGAGGGGTGGGAGATAACGAAAGAGGAAATGGAGAAAGCAATAAATAGACTAAAATTAAGGAAGACGACAGGAACGGACGGTACGCAAGGAGAACGATGGAAATATGTAGGGGAGAGAGTGAGAGGAAATATAAGGAAAATTTTTAATACAATATGAAAAGGGGAGGAATTGCCAGGGAGTTGGAAAGAAAGTTTAATTCTGCCGGTTTATAAGGGAGGGGATAGGAAGGAGGTAAAGAATTATAGAGGGATTAGTGTCACTAATGTAAGTTATAAATTGTATGCCATGATTATACAAAGGAGGTTGGAAAAGGAAGTGGAAGAAAAAAGACTATTACCAGATTGGCTGATGGGATTTAGAGTGGGAAGAAGGGCAATAGACAATGTTTATATATTAAAACAGTTAGTGAAGGGAGAGCTAGATAAGAAAAGGGGTAAGTTATGCGCTTTCTTTATGGACATAGAAGCTGCGTTTGATAATGTGAATAGGGAAAAGCTATGGAGGGTGTTAAGGAAAAAGGGAATAGAGGAACAACTAGTGAGGAAACTGGAAGAGATATATAAAGAGACTAAGAATAGGGTAAAAATAGGGGATAGTGTTAGTGAAGTGTTTTGGACGAGGAAGGGGCTAAGGCAGGGGTGTCCTCTTAGCCCTATTTTATTTGCACTGTATATAGGGGACATAGAAAAAGTGTTGAGGGAGGGATTAAAGTGTGGGTGTTGGCATATGCAGACGATATGGTCATGGTGGCAAAAAATGAGTTGGAGATGAAAGGTATGATAAATGCGATAAAGAGGTATCTGGAAAGGAAAGACTTGGGTTTAAATGTGAGAAAGTCTAAGATGGTAGTTTTTCAAAAAGGGAGAGGAGGGAAGAAAAAAAAGGAGTTAAGTTGGGGAGAACAGAGGATAGAGACACTGAATGAAATGACATATTTGGGATATAGGCTAAGGTATGATAATAAAGATGATGCGCACATAAGGGAGTTAGCAAAGAAGGGTAACAGGGTATTAGGGCAGGTATGGAGTTTAGGGGAAAGAGAAGGAGATCGAAAAGAGAAGATGGCTGTTTGAAAAATTGATTAAAAGTGTGATGATGTACGGAGTGGAGGTATGGGGTTGGAAAGAGTGGAACCTATGGGAAAAGGTACAAATAAAATATTGGAAATGGATACTAGGTTTAGACAGGGAGACGCCAGGGTACATAATAGAGGAGGAGGGGAAGTTAGAGAAGATTAGAATAGAAGCAGGGAAAAGGGCGATGGGTTATGAAGAGAAAATGAAGGAAAGGAGAGAATGTAAAATTTTGCAATGTTGCTGGAGGACGGTAAAGGATAGTAAAAACATATATGGGCAGGAAGAAAGAAAACTGTACTATCGCAAGAGAAGAGGTGGAAAGAAGAAGAGAGGAAGGGAGGTTAAATACGGGGGAGATAGTAAGAAGAGATAAAGATTCGCAGGTGCAAGAGAGGGAAGGAAAGTATAATGTAAGGTATGGGAATACAGTGTCCAGGGGGGTTCCTAAGTATCTGATGGGGAGGAGAAACTTAGGAGAACTTAAATAAGTATTGGAAGGAGGATGTAATGAGGAGATGTAGATTATGTGGGGAGGGATGGGAGGACATAGAGCACATAAGTGAGGAGTGTGGCGAGCTAAGGGAAGAAATGAGGGGGAGGAAGGCTTTGCTTGGGGAGGAGGGGGAGGTATTGGATTGGATGAAAGCAGTAAAGGAAAGAAGGATAAGAGGGGAGGGTTAGATCTAAAGTATTAGAATAGTAACATGTTGATGGGAAGATTTTAGGGGAGAAAGTTTTTGTTTTTAGTTTTTTAAATTTCTGTACAAATTATATTATTATGTAAGAGAAAGATGTAACGTAACCCATTGTAAGGCCGAATGGCCAAACAATTAACAATAAATAACAATAAAGAAGCAGCTACAGTTGTAGACGTTTTAGTGAAGTTTTTCTGCCAGTTCTAATTTCCGTTGAAATTTCACTTCGACCAAGGCCGTAACTTTGAGTCTGGGCTGTTTCAAGAAGTTTGCGGACTGTTGGGAATTAAAAAAACTGAGACGAAGCCTTTCTATCCTCCATCTGATGGAATGTAGGGATGGCTCGCAGATGGGATTTTGACCCTCAACATTTACTTACGATGTATAATAGCAATAAATTAGAATGGGAGCCACATTAGACGTAGCCAGCCGTCTATTCAACTTTGAAACAAGCAAACCGTCTAAGGCATGTAAGATTATAGCGCATTCACAGAAATTTTCAAAATCTCTAAATATCTTCAAAAAAAAATTTCATAGAATAGAAAAAAATACATACTTTCATTTAAGGAAAAAAAATTATTGATGTCCGAAAAAAAATTTGACAGTTAAAGATTTTAATTATTTTTTAACGCAAGGTTTTGTGTAAAGAGTTACAATCGTAGTTCGTTTCTCCTTAAATCAAATGGTCCAAACCCTATTGCCATTTTAAAATCGACGTAATGTCCAATCTAAAAAATATAATCAAAGCTTTTTCTGGTATTCGGAAGAGCTAAAGCTTGGATTGCAGGTTAACAGAGGTGAACACGTAACAACATACAAAAGTTTACAGATGCGACCCTCAATTTGGACGAAGACCGGAAGAAGAAATTTCTAAGAAGACTACGTCAGCAAGTTAATGAAAAAGCTTGACGGGGTACATGAGGTGGGTTGGAAAAACACAAAAACTGCCAGCGATAGAATGAAGCCCAGATCTGACGTTAAGGCACAAAACGCTGGGTTTTAACCAGCGGACTTGGTGTGATTATATTGCTTCCAAAGAAGACCTGGTTTGTCGACGAACCTGCAGCGGCAAATACCATTTCAGAAAACCCAAAAGTGGTCCACATCGATCGTAGCCCCGTTTGCTGGCGATAACAACGTTATGCAAGACCAGGTTTAAACCAAAGTAATAACCAGCAGAACCAGGAATCAAGTCGATGGAATGGATTTTGTTAAGTTTATCAGCATATACGGGGATTTTGGAAGAGCTATGGTCGGAAGAGCAACAATAAAGGTTCCAAACACGAAGGTATTACGCTATTGCTTATTGCGTGACTGAAGATGTTGAGATGTTCATAGAGATCGCTATACTATTTAATAAGAAGATCCGACGACTAGATTAATTACGTAATGACCGACGCTCGATTCGTAGTACCCAAGCTTAGTTGCGGTTTAGATCAACTGGATTGGAGGACAGTTCAAAATACGTTTTAGTGTTGGTCTGCAGTTTCAATCCAAGTAGAATATCGGGACCATTGACTGTTATTCTTAAACTCAAGGAAGTTGGTGAAATGGAGAAACTTGCCGTTATTGTCGCAACCTTTTGCCGCTTCCAGTTTCCTGTTTTGGGACAGAACAGTCTTAATAGGGGGCAGTGAAACGCATAGAAGATTCAAAATTATTTCATGCGATTACCGGAAGGGACAGAATTTTCTCGAAGGAGATAAAGTAAAGATATTTATAAATATCCAGTGATAGTCACATATAGATTACTTGCAAGTTGTTTTTCTTAAAAAATGTAGTTTATAGTACTCATATCTAAATTACGTGTAAATCAAATGTTGACTGTTTCTTTACCTTTTAAGACTAGTGCTTAGATTCTCTATCGAACCTTCAAAAGCGTTGTTTTGATAAACCGGAATGGAGTTGTGTAACGTATTTAAGCTAGTATCTCTTGGGATTGGTATCATTACGTTAAGATCGCGTAATCGTTTTGCTACCAATTCTTCTTCCTTCCACATCGAATACAACGACTGTATTATAATGATTTCTATTACATTGGCTAGAATTCGTGCAAACCAGCACACCAATTCTGTTATACCATACTGCGATTCTATTCTCTAAAAAAAAACATAGTTATTTATTTTTTTTTTTAATGTTTATGTATTACCCAGTATTGAATGCTCATATAAATAACCATTCCTGCTTCTGGAAAAATTAATACACTGACAGCAAACATCCATACTACTAAGCACACAGTATTTTTCTGTAAAAAAAATTAAACCTTTAACTGAGTTACCCATGCGATGGATCAATTACTACAAGTGTGATAAAGGACCGTGGATATGAAGGTTACAGATAATAGTTGAGTTACATATTATTTTAATTTCATTAAACAAGTTTATTACCGTTGCTAATCCGTGAACCAAAATTGCAGCAAAAAGGGCAAGGGCGAAATAACCGATACACAAGAAAACTGCTGCAGTTGGTAAAGCCGCTTCAGATTCCAAAATCCATAGTAGTTCAAAACCGAACGCAATTAGGAAAGCAATCTGAAAATTAAAAAAAAACTAATTAATTATAATCAATAACTTTACAAATTGTAAATTGTTGTTTGTTTTAGGCTCTGGTTGTTTTATGTAGTTCCGCGTTATGATTAAGTATTTTTTAGTTATTAATTTTAATTAGTAGTTTTGAAGTCATGGTAAATACGTTTTTCGTTTATTTCATTTTAATACTGTCACACTTGTGTGGTCCCTGCTTATACTTCTTCTAATATTAAAAAATTAGTTTTAAGATTAATAAAATAATAAAGAAAGATTTAGTTGGAACAAAATTGCAAAATACGCAATAAAAAGCGTCTTTTCTAAAATACTCTGCTTATGATGAAAATTGTAATTCGATTTGACGATAGGTACAAATTCCTACATTTTCTAAATTTTATTCTACGTTTTATCTCCTCTCTTTTTCATAGCAATGCTTTTGTTTCTATAACAATTTTTATAATTGCGAGAAAAAAGAGTGTACATACATATATATTTTTTATTAGAATTTCCGCTTCTGAAATTGTTGACTCGAAATTCAATGTATTCATTATTAAAAAAAAAAAACTGGTGTGGTCACCACACGACTTTCCTGTAAAGAATGATGAAGAAATGTCTACATATATTTTTAAGGTTATGTTGTCAAAACCATTTTGAAGTGATATGTACACGTTTGTATTGACTTCTTAGCATGCTAAAGTTTTTTTGAATTTTTTTTCCTCGATTTCATTAGGATATAACCGAAATATGGCAAATTAAACTTATGTTGTCATATCGACTAACTCCTATATTTGCGCGCCTTGATATATTTTTTTGCAAAAAAAATTGCGATCGCTATGCTTTCCTTATAGGTCCTTCGACTTGATTTCTGATTCAGCTAGTTATTACTCTAGTTCGGAACTGAGCTTGCGTAACGTGTCTCGTCAGCAAACGGAGCTAGACGATCGATATGGACCACTTTGGGCTTGCTTCTGGGTGGTTTTCGGATGCTATATATGACATCATTAATACGCGTTACGACTTCATAAGGGCCTTCTCATTGTTTCTGCAGCTTCGACGACAAACCACGTCTTCTTTGGGGATTATACAACCACACCATGTCGCCAAGTTAAAACCCACCATTATGTGCCTTGATGCCATATCTGGTCGTCATTCTGTCGCTGACAATTTCTGTGTTTTTACGGACTGTTTCATGTACTTCGTTTAGCTTCTTTGTCAGCTTGGTGACGTGGTCTTCTCCAACAATCTCTTCTTTCGGTTTTCGTCCAAATTGGAGGTCGCATGGCAGTCGTATTTTGCGACCGAGCATGACACAGGATGATGTTTGACCTGTGCTTTCGTGAATAGATGACCAGTATGGCATTAGAAAAAAATGCAAGTACTGATCCTAGTCACTTGGTGTTCGGACACTACTTTGGCTAAGTATTTTCCCATTGTTCGATTCATCCGCTCAACTATGCCATCAGATTGAGAATGGAGAGGCGTCGTTCTAGTTTTCTTAATTCCCAACAGTCGACAATCTTCTTAAAATAGTCCAGACTCAAAGCTGCAGCCTTGGTCGGAGTGTAATTCCAACAGAACTCCAAACTGGCATAAAAACTCTGTCATTAACACGTTCAGCGTCACAGCGGTCCATATGGACCGTTTTTAGTCTTGTCTTCCAGGCCGTTGTGTTGTGAACCAATAGTTTTGATCCACAGGCCAATGGATCGTTATTAAACCACTTTTACGCATTCAAGAGGCCGCGGTGGCCCTACACAAAACTTTTCTTAGCGTGGGTTTGTGGAATTGCTGCTAGTATTGGATTTGTACTTGTCAAAATGAAATCAGATAATACTAAGGAAAAATTATTTTATTTCTAATAAAATACAAAATAACGCAAATTCAAGAAATGTTTCTTTCAAAAACGTAGAAAAAACTATATAATAATTTAATTGTGAAATTTTGAACAGCAAGGAAGACAAAAATGTGGTCCTTTTTTTTAGAAATTAGTTCCTATTTTTTTTCTCATGGCACCCTTTACAATACTTTTTTTTGGAATATTTTCTAACGGTTGTTCGTCATTGTTTTGATTAGTTATGCTCTCCGTAAACAGATGCAAAATAATCTTTTCTTTAAATTGTGTGATTGCCATATATGGGCTTCCTAGCTTTTTGTATATAAGAACAGCGTTGACTATGCGAGTTTCTAACAGAACTTCCATGACAACTTTGCGATACCATTTGATAGTAGTACGTCTTAAGGAGGTATTGTAGCTAGTCATTTGATCGGATAAATCGACAGCTCCTTTTCCTTTATTGTATTTAATGATTGCAGAGGGCTTCAAAACAACTCCTTGTCTTCCTTGTACTTCCACCAGTGTAGGGGTATGTTTTGTACTAAGCATTAGAATGTCGCGTTTATCTTTCCATTTTCATTTTTGATCTGTTTGTTATTCTGAACAATTTCTAAATATTTTCACTCGATAATTTCCACTAACCGACCATTCAGTGCGCTGATACTGTTACAAATGAATTATAAACTGCGATTCTAACAAGTTCCGACAAGATCCAGCGGACCGCTGACGGGACCTTTCCGGAGCGGTCCATTAGGACCGCTGTAACTTTTTGTAAATTTATACAAAAATGATTATTGCAAAGATTTTATTTTTGCTGAAATACTAATCAGAAAAACTGAAATAAAGTGTTTGGTCCTAGGTGAATTTTTTGCGACTATAGCTGCTTCTTGATTGGGTAGGGCGTAAGCCTTCGTTCGTTTCGTGAAGTAATACATGACCACCAGAATGTATTTGTTTTCCAAATCAAATTCTGGGAACGTCCTTGCGATGTCAATTGCTACTCTTTCTAAAGGGCTTCTCACATTATACTGCTTTATCAGTGCTTTGCGCTTTCTCGCTGGACCATCTCCTGATGCGCAGACCGTGCATTTGCGGCACCATTTCACGACGTCCTTGTTGTAGAACACTCAGTAGAATCTTCCCTTTTCCCAAAGCCTTCTTAGCGCCATATTGTCCTCCTGATGTATTATCTTGCAGATGCTTAAAAACATGTGACATCTGGCTCTTTAGCACTACTGCAGTCTGTTTTTGGTGCCCTTGACACTCTAGGGACCGCTTAAGACCGTCTTTTACTCTCAAAGAGTCCCACTGCGCCCAGTGCACTTTGATGTTTGTGCCCAAAGCACTTAATTTTTCTCAGGTTGGTCGTTTCCGTTTCAGTTCAGGAGTAGTGTTATTTAGGGACCGTTTTCTTGTTCGCGACGCAACTGCTTAGGTTTTTACTCGTCACCAACCACAGCATTTCTCCGGAGGCATTCGACTTTTTCTTCAAATCACGAACAATAACTGCAGTCTGATAGGCATCAGTTTAGTTGCATCGATATCCAAAACAAACTTTATATCTTTTCTTGGATAAATTAAACTCGGCGAAGTGACTAGGATCTGTTTTAGTTGATGGAAAGCGTTTTCCTAGTCTTTGTTCCATTCTGCACTTTCTACGGTCAGTTTCGTCAAGGGTTTGGCAATATTGGCAAATTCGGGTACAAATCGTCTATAATAATAGGTGCACATCCCAAGAAAACTTCGAACCTGATATTTGTCGATTGGTCTTGGCCATGCTATACTGCCCGGATTTTGTCTGAGTCAGCCTTTACTCCATCTCTAGATATGACGTAGCCAATGTAATGCACTACCTTCCTAAATACGTAACACTTTTTTGGACTCAGTTTTAGATTTGCCTCACGTAGTCGTTCGAACACTTCTTTCAAGTTGTTGAAGTGTTCTTCAAACGACAATCGCGCGAATCCAGCCTTCCAGGAGATTTCCATGTAGGCGCGCCATCACTACACTTTCAGTCTTTTCAGTCTTTGTAGGCAAAGTCACGTATTCACTAAATAAGAGTCGCACTCCAAAGCATGCTCTAAAGCGTCATCCAACGTTTTAGGTCGAGCTAACCGTAGAGTCGGCTACGTTTCTTTGTTTCGGAGGCCGTATACAACTGCTTCAAGAAGGTATCTGATGCTATAAGATGCGCAAGCCGTGTTAATCTGGCGATGTCAGCCTCGAACTCTTGAAGAAATTAAGAGTTCATAATTTTCTTGTAGGTGGTCAAAAACAGTCTACAACATTGCAAGCGCTTCTCCACGTAACGCCACTACGTCACTAAATCAAAGACGTCGCTTTTAGCTTTCTTCCCGATGGTCCATTATTAAATCTTCGTTCGTGACGCTTCCTTCACCGTGACAATTTATTTGGTTCATTCCTTTTTCAAGCAGTTTCGTTCTGTCTTCTAATTTGTCCTATATTGCTTCTATTTTCTGATTCATAGATTGCTTTCAGTTTTCTAGAACTTCGCTTATTTCTGCTCTTAAATTTAACATATCTGCTCTTGAACAATTTTGATTTGATTTTCTATGATCGTTCGTATTCTTTCTTTTAAGCTTCTAGCATTTTCCTCCATTTTCTGGGAATATTCGGACAGTTTTCCTCCCATTTTTCTAGAATTCTTTTCCATTTTCTGAGAATTTTCGTAAAACTTTTCTTCCATTTTTCTAGATTTTTTTTGGATTTTATTCATCTATTTTTGACCATTTTTTATTGATTTTAAAAATTCAAATAACTGAATCAATCTTCACTGCTTGCAAACACGTCACCGGCATAAATTAAAACACAAACAAAAAAAAAAGTTTAGTAATTTTAGTAACGGGTCATTTTTTATCGAACTAGAGCGACTATAGTTACACTCTATAAACAAACACACGCGGACACTTACTTATCACACAACGTGTGTTTAAAACTGGAGCAAGATTAAATTGCTTGTATTTACACCTTAAAACCGCAAACTTCACCATTGTAACAAATGTTAAATCTAATTTATTTATAAGAAATATTTATACGTTTATAACTAAACCTAACTAACGATTCTGGTAGATACGTCTACTTTAGGGAAGCGACCGTGTCCTACAAAAGCTTTGATTATTCTTCTATTTCCCAAAACCTGGTAGAAATTATTTTCCACCCGTAGTCCTAACTAGAAACTTTACTAAGATTTCTAAACCACATGCCTTTATTCTTTCTCAACCTGCACTGGCCCAGCGTGAGAAGGTAGGTTCAAACCTTTCAAGTTTTTGAACTTCAATGCAAAGAACGAATGAAAAAAGGGTCTCAGTCCCCAGCCCTCATGGAAGCGTCGGTTATCATGGCAGTAACCAAAGAGCCAAACGGGGGAGTTAACAATCACTGGATTGGACCAGGCTGCCATATGACGACAATTTGGATAGCTTCGTATAATGTAAGATCCATAACAAATAGTGACAAAATTTATATTAACATAAGTATGTCTTCCGGGTTTGGACCGTGTCATTGTTGTTGTAACCGAAGTTGCCAATGTTTCGCCCACTTTCGTAAGAGGCTTCATCAGGGCGTGAGATAAATCGCAAAACTCAAACAAGCAACCGAAATCCAACTAAGAACTTCTCAAAAGTTAGGTTATACACTTGTGAAACAAGCCATAATCTAAACTAAATAGTCTCCGTATGTAAAGGAGAAGGGTCGTCACGGATGGTTAAGCTCGACTCTGATTGGGTTTTCGATAAATGACTAATGACCGGGAACCAAAGAGGGAATAGCTCGAAACCATGATCGCGATTAAAGTTATTGGGGTGTTTGATGATTTCTATGCTCTCTCGGAATTTCCTGTTGAACCCAAAAGGTTTTATGAAGAAAACTTTCCAAATAGAAGAATTCCTTATAGAAAACATCTTAAATGCCGTAGAAGTTCGAAAATTGGCTGTCTAGTTTGATTGCCCAAAACCGACGGTCTCTAAAATCTTTAGAAAGCAACAGTTGCATCCGCGCCATTGTCAAAAAATCTATGCGCTTCTTGAAAATTTCCTGCAGAGAATGGAATTTTTTAAATGGGCTTATAGATCGATTCAAAAACGATGCAAATTTCATTGGTTTAGTTCTTCTTACGCACGAACTGGATTTTCTAAAAACGGGATTATAAACTCCTATAATTTGCATTAATGGACAGAGGAAAATTTCGATGGCTCTATTATAATACATCGTCAGCATCAACGTATGAGCTGGAATAATCAGGCAACATCTAATTGGACCATTTGTATTGCCAAGAAGGTTAACTGAAAAACTTTATTTTGAATTTCTTCAAAACAATTTGCCAGAACTTTTAGAATATTTACCTCTGGTAATACAACGTGGTATGTAATTTGTGCCACTATATTTTAGTCGAGTAGTTCGAGAACACCTAAAGAAGAACTTCGAAAGTCGATGGATAGGAAGAGGAGGACCAGTGCTTTCGCTTCCTCGATCATCTGACCTAAATCCATTAGATTGTTTTGTGGGGCTACGTAAAAACTTTAGTCTATGGTAATCCAATTGTTGACCGAGAAAACTTAAGGATTTATGTTGAGGCATTGTGGAGGATCTAACAATCTTCAATTCTTAGAGCTAGGAAATGCATAAAAGCAACCGACATACAAAAGTATTCAAAACCATATTCCAAAAATATTTCGTTTTCGTAAACCGTTAATTTTATCGAAGCTGATCAAGAGTATCTTTTTTTAATTGAAGGTTTAATCTGTCCAATAATATGATTGATGTGACTTTATCGTACAGGATGTAAAAATATATAATGCTAGAGCTAGACCGTCCGTGACAAGCTAAATAAACCGAATGTGAATAATAAAAGACTTAATGTTAAAAACATTGACCTAGTAACCATTATATTATAAAATTATTAAATTACACCAGTACTTCAAGAGTTATTTCAAAACACGTGATTTCCAGAAGCGTGCGATATGAGCCTGTATCTTTATAGAAAAGGCCGTAAGAAAAAGACTGTATAAGAACTTGTCATTTTATTTTATGTGTTATAACTGAATCCGGAAGATTGTCCACATATTCTGGGACATCTTGTATAAGAAGTCACTTCTATGGAACAGAAGCCATTTCAGTTATGACATTGACACGGTTTAAGCCCCGAAGTCGTTCTTATCTTAGAATGGTACTGACAATCTTCTTATATCTAGAAAAGAATCAAACAAAACAATACTGGTGTAGATAGCAACTAAATCAACAACGTTAATGATACTGAAACATTCGCGAAGTTTTTGTAAATTTCGAGAACCTTCCCGTACTTTTTATCCACGTCTAGAACGTTCTCGAAAGAATGTAGAGGCTTCTCGAATGTTTGCAGAAACGTATAAATACGGTACAAACAAATTGTAGGTCAGTTATTTCCCGTAATTCGAAGACGGTAGTGTTAAGAAGATTATATGTCTAAATAATAAAGTAAGTAATGCATGTGAGATAAATCTACGGTGCATAACCTTGTACGTGACTTTAGTGTAAACAAACAATAAGTGTTCAATAGTTATCCGCGGACTTATCTTCGTGTAAGTGATAGTGTTATACATAAATTATAGTGTAAGTGTTTTTATTAAATTTTCTTAGATTTATTTAGTTCGGTTAGTTTAAACGTGTACATATTTGTAGTATAAATAAATTAGTTAGTTTTAATAATAATAATAACAAACTTTACAATACAATGTTTAACTTCTTCTGCCCATGTACCTTTTTTTTGCTTCTAGGATTTTGTTCTTCAGTAATCAGGCGCGGCTCCAGCAGTTTATTTCGGTGGGGGCTCCATCAGTTTAAAGCGGTGGGGGGGGGGTCATCACATTTTTAAATAATAATGTATTGAATATGGCGTTAATATAAAATTGAATAACACTTCGTTATGCACCAAGCTTTTACTTGCAAGCGATAAAGCATCATAAATTATACAACTATAAAAAAAGTGAATGTATTACATACAAAGTGAGAAAAATTTCAGTATTATTTTCAATGTCGGGGGGGGGGCATAGCCCCCCCCCGGCCCCTCCTTTCAAGCCACGCCTCTCAGTAATGAACTACAAACAAATGTTTTCTTTGCAATTTGTTTTTTTTGTTGTTTATTATAAAGCTCTTAGTCGGTCCTCGTTTTCCGTGAAACACAAACAGTTTGTACGGAAATCAAAACAAGACAGATATGGTTTTAAGCTTTCAAAACGATACCTAGATGCTTATTGTCTTTTTTCCAACATTTGCATTCTTAATGTCACAATTGTTCTTCGTTAACTTACTCTGATAATTATCATTTGGATAGTTTTGGTCTTTTAACCCCGCTTTAGTCGTGCTGCATTTTGTCGTATCTCAAAAATTATGACATTTAAAACAAAATCGAATAAATTAGAATAATTAAAAAGTGAAACTCCTTTAGCGAGAGTAAATCTGAAATTTTTGTAAGTTGCGCCGTAACGAAAAAGACGGCAGTACAATTGCTAAAGTCCTCGCAATTTAACTTTCGATGCACGTCATCAATGACGTAAAATTCATACCACCCTATTTATAGTAAAAATTAAATAAATACCGAATTGTCTTATGGAATTTTTGTTATCAAGTTGTTGGTGTTCTTACTACAGTTGCAGCGTTGTTGGCATCTGTCAAAATTAATTTGTGTTTTTACGTCAAAGTGCTCATTGTTTTTTATAATTATTTTTGATACAAAACTGTACTATATTTTGAGCTTGAACGAGATAATGGTGGTCCATTGATATCAGTAAATGCTGTGCATGAGGTACCCTTTTACATAATATTTAAATTGTGGTAATACATACATATATTCTACAGTTAGTTCTGTATCTACAGCGGTTGCTAGCAACGAGGTTCTTAGATCTCCTCAAAACGTAAGCGTAGTACACCTGTTACGAATGTAGAAACTTTTAATGAAAATGGAATTTGCAGTGTAATATACAGACAGTACGAAAACAGTAAGTTTACATGATAATACCGACAACATGGTTGAATAACTACGTCACTTGCATTAATGACGTGCATCGAAAGTTAAATTGCGAGGACTATACAAATTATATTTTTTTATTTACGTTTCTGACGTTTATTTTGACATAAGCTGTTCTAACCTTTAATTTTGTTGTCACTATCCACGTGTTAATAAAGCGTTATTTTGATTTTTTTTTTAACTTTCAATTAATTTAATTCACGAGTAAAAATTCTTTAAAAAATGGGAGTGGTATACACGAATTTTATGTAGAGTATAAAACAGCATTAATATAAAATAAAAAAGTGTTCAGTTAATTTAAAATGGCAGAATCCTAGAAACATTATACTTTTTTTCAATAAATAAAAATTGAAGAAATTAATTAGCAAATAAGTTTCACTTCTTCAGTTAGTTTATGTGGGAGAAGCTCGCTTGTTTAATTTTTTTTTTAAATAGCGACAATTTCTCGTACTTAATTATTCAAGTTTTTTACACAATTAACCATAAGGTTTAATAAACATCTCTCTCAAATTTCAAAAATATACTATAATATAATAATTCATTAATGATTTATGTATTATTAATATAGACATTAATTAATACAAACTGAATAATGTTTAGCATTGTAAAACCTAACGTGTTTTTTTTTATAATTATGTACAATGCTAATTTTTGCGCAAATAAATTACTATATTTGGGTAATTAGGACTACCGTAAAAGTTACCCATTTGCTACAGTAGCCAATTAAAAAGTAGAAAATAACTGACAATTTATTTTAATTTGCATTTAGCAAACGTTCGAATATTTATTGTCGTTGAATCTTAAATTCATTTTTTAATGCAGCTCTAGAAAAGTTGTACCTAAGCACCAAATTTTGGCAATACTGCAAATTAATTGGGTACTTGACGTTTTTTTCAATTTTAAGAAACAATGGAGTTAATCCAATGACTTCTGCATAAATTAGAAGTTTAAGTAGATTATTAATATGATAAATGTAATAGTATAAATAAATCTAATCAATCAAAATTTAATTGAATAACTAAACAATGAACAAAATGCATGTTATATTCAACGGTTTAATCATAATTTCTGTTACAATATTACCAATAGAACAAGAATGTACTTGGTATATACCAAGCATCAGAAGTACATTATACATATTATCATTGAAATTGCTATAATATGTAAATTCCGTTTTTTTACAGTAGTTTTCGATTTATGACAAAAATAACTAAATAATTTAACTTTAACTTTACAAACAAATTAAAAAAATCAATTTTATGAAATAGGTTGTAAAATAAAATAATTTTAAACGTATTTAAATTAATGGCATTTGAATTTTTGTACTTTTACACATTGGGATTAGATCATGTTACATCTGTTACTTCCAAAATTCTTTACACACTATGATAAATATAATTTAGGTAATGTTACTCATCACTATTACGATGTATATCAAACTAAAAGCTTCAAAATCAACATTTTTTTTAAGTCTTCAGGACCAACGGTACCTACTTATTTTAAATTCAAAGTTACGCATTTTCGTAAATGATATTGTTACGGAAGTTGTCACTATTTTAATTTGTAACTCCACAACACACAAGATGTTTACTATTAGGTTGTCTTCAGTTGTTTATGTATTAATTTATTTACATTGCTGTTAGTGTAAGATTGTTTTCATATAGTTTTTTTAAACATATCAAATTAGTTTTAGTGGGTAGGTACTATTTGAGGGGAGAAAAATAACAATTATTTCAACGCCCTAGAATTTTGTTGTTTCAGAATAGTGATTCGTCAAATTGTTCTCAATTATGATTTTTTTCTTGTTTTTTGTAGTACCGTAATATTGTTTTGAAGAAACTAAAGAACAAGTGTTGTTATAGAATCATTTTAAATCAATTTTATTCTGAATCAGAGGTTCCCAAACTTTTTTGTGTCGTAGACCCCTTGCCATGTTTTTCGGTTTTGGGTAGATCCCCTACTTATCTGATACTGATTTTTTGTAAATTTCTAACTGTAGTGAAGTTTAGTGTTAAAAACTTAAAGTAAAAACACATGTTAAGTCTTATACATTTATGAATTATAAAAATAAAAATAAAATTTTGTATCTGTTATATAAAATATACGTAACATAAAATAAACTAAGCAAGAAATAAATGTTTTTAGTGAAAAGGATGAACCTGATGCTTTAATAATAAATTATCAACATTTGGCGTCAATTCTGTAAGGTTTAATCTTAAATCTCCTAGGCTAATGATGTCCAGTCTGTTTCTTTTTTTCGTTAGGAGATTGGTAACAACGCTGAACCCTCTTATCCACTAAGTATGACGACGGAAACGGGCGAAAGGGCGAAACGGCCGTTCAGTAGTTCACTCTGGTGGCGCTTACACAATTTTATTGACATTGCTTACCCCCAATGTCTTTTTACGTTGTGGTTTTATCCCGACGAATTATTCAAAGCTGATTTTGAATTTCGCGGGTGTTAAACTAATTCAACGTGTTTACCGTTAACTTTAGACACATAGCAAAATTACGCTATGAGATGGCTCTCTCATCAAACACTTTTGAATTGTAACTTCGTCAAACTTAAATATAAGCTATAAGAGGCGTCAATGCAATTGTGGGAACTACATTAGAGTGTATCTCCTACTGCTGATGAGCCTCAAAAGGGCGAAACGGCCGTTCAGTAGTTCACTCTGGTGACGTTTACACAATTTCATTGACATTGCTTACCCCCAATGTCCTTTTACGTTCTAGTTTTATCCCAACGAATTATTCCAAGCTGATTTTGAATTTCGCGGGTGTTAAACTAATTCAACGTGTTTACCGTCGTTTATAGCTATTTACTGTTAAATAGATACTATCACTGTATGTTGAGATTACACTACGTATCGTTTTCATTTCATGGACCCCCAAATTTTTTTTCGCTGACGTATACCCTTTGCAGGTTGTCATAGACCCCCGGGGGTCGATTTAGACCACTTTGGGAAACACTGTTCTAAATCCTTAATTTAAGTAGACAACTTTTTGGGGTTGTAGAATACTATTTTTAGTAGGTGTGGTGGATAGTTTAACAAAAAGATTACGGATTATTAGAAAATAGGGTTAGTGCGGCGACGAATTGACGATTTCACAAAATGTTTGCGCTGTAAGCACTAAGCAGGTATTTCAGTTACTTTAAACTATTTTGTTCGATGCATTTCGTTTTTTTATTAAATCCCTATGTCGAGCATGAGATCTGCATCTAGAAGTACCGTAAATACACAAATAAATATTGTTTTTAGCTCGAAGC